>OY992885.1:4121485-4721485 GCA_963921405.1 Cepaea hortensis | reverse complement strand
ATATGTCCGGTCTATCAGCACATATTTGAGGAGGGTGTGTGTCAGATCTGCAGGTATTTGCTGGTACTGGTCATACTTGCCTGAGATAGCCCAATGAGATTAGCAACCCACTTATCAAAACCCCCCCCTCTCCCCTCCAACCCCTTCACCATATCAGTTTGTTGCCGCCTGGCGGTCTAGACATGTGCTCCTCACAAGTACTTACATTGGGTTGGAGTGAGTTCCCTTGAGCAAGATGGCGGGACATTTTTTCGTCCCGTAAAATGGAACGTGTTTTTTCCGAAATGTGTATGGATTAAGTGTATTTTTCGTGTTTTAATGGAGTTCGGACCGTGCAACGGAGTTCGTGCACGCGAGCCCGGACTCCCTTCGGCGTATCATCGGCGCCCGGTGGCGATAGTTAAGCCTAACATGACGACCAGACGACCGACAAGAACACGGCGTGGCAAGAGGGCGGGCACACGCAGAAGGCGGGTAAAATGTGACAGATTGGGCATCGGACACGTTCGAGTACTGTACTGGAACTGTGCATCATTTAGTCAACGCCGACCCATTCTTGAAAAACTACTGTACGGAAACGATATTGTAGTCTTACAAGAAACACAGCTCGGCGACGGAACAGTCAATGTCGCGGGATATCAGGGATTCTTTAACAGTCGGCACCTCGGACAGGCCATTCTGGTCCGCGACAACATACTAGTGTCTGAGATCGATATGTCTTCCTGGAACAGTGATGCCCTGCAAGTGCAGGCATTAAGAATAATGACACCAGTGCAGCTTGTAATCGTCAATGTTTGTGCGCGAAATGGGAAGGTCGACGTGCGACAATGGCAGAGTTTGTTCGATATGGATGAAAGGCATATCATCTACTGTGGGGACTTCAATGCCAGAGGCAGTCAATGGGGGAATTGCATCACCAATAGACAGGGAGAAGATCTGGAGGACGCCCTGGCATCTGCTGCCCTAATCTGTCTGAATGATGGGAAGGTCACCAGAATAGCCACTCGACTAGGTGACTCTGACAGCGTCATTGACTTGGCTCTGGTGTCGCCCACCATCGCACCAAGGTGCCGGTGGGGCACACTGGGATACCACGATAGTGACCACTACCCTTGTGTCATCCTGATCAAGAAAGACGGGGCCATGAGTCAAAGAAGCAAGACAAATGCCTTCCCGTACGACAACACTGGTCAAGACGCCATAAGCAAGATCAGAAGAAGAAAACTAACTTCCCCCCGCAGGAGACAAGAAAGATGGTTGCAGCCACCATGGTGGAATTGAGAGGTCGAGAAGGCATGGCTGGGAAAGAGGCAGGCTGTCAAAGACTGGCAAAAGGCCAGAAAGGCTAACATGCCACAGGTTGAGTTGGCGAACATGAAGACTGAGGTCGATAGGACGACGACTTTATTCAAATCCTGCGCCAAACATGCCAAGGCCGAGAAATGGGACGAGTTCTGCAGGAAGGTGTGCTACGAGCGATCTCTTACGACATTCTGGCGCCTCCACAAGAGCATGAACGGTGCTGCACAACGTAGGGGTACTCCAGACTTTCAAGGCACAGACCTGGCATGGAAAAAGTCGGATGCGGATAAAGATAAGGCCCTTCTTGCACGCTACATAGAACAGACTGACCAGAAAGACGAGCCCGCCAGACAGAGGACCACAACGACACTCTCAGTTGTGCGAGGGGGTCGGGACGGACGAAGAATGGACAATCACAGCTGAGATAGTGCGTGCGATGCTCAAGAAATCACCTAACACCGCCCCAGGCCCAGACGGCATCCGATATGGTGACCTACTGGTGATATCAGACAATGACATGGAAGAACTGGCCAGAGAATTCAACACCAGTATCCAGAGGGGTCAGGTCAAAGAAGAATGGCTACACAGCTACTTGCTGCCGCTGCCAAAACCGAACAAAGACCATTCCAAGATAAGCGGCTACAGAATCATTACGATGCAGAATACTGTTGGCAAGCTACTGGAGAAAATTGTAGCACACAGACTTGATTGTGACTTGGAACAGCTCGGCTGCTTCCCGCCCACACTTGGAGGATACAGACGCAACAAAGAGTCATGGCAGAATGTGGCGGTCTTTGCTCAAGATGTTTACGAAGGATTTCAGGCCAGAGAAGAGACATGTGCGGCCGCCATAGACTTAGAGGACGCCATAGACTTAGAGGACGCATATAACAGAGTATCTTTCGAGCACTTGATGCAAACCCTCCTCAGGCTGAAAGTACACCCTCACCTTGTACAATGGATAGCTGCAGTTTTGCTCCAAAGGAAGGTGGTGCTAAGATGCGGGAGTTGGTCTTCTGAGCCGATAACGATATGTCCAGGATTGCCGCAGGGTTCACCACTGTCACCAGTACTATTCAACGTGTATACGGTGCCGATCACTGAACAACAGTTGGATGGGAGGGGTAGGACTCTGTCATTCGTTGACGACATCCTCGTGTATCGACAGGGTCGAGATAGACAGGCGGTTGCCAATGATATGCAGGGTGAACTAGATCGAATTTCCTCATGGTGTGCTGATGCCGATGTCCTTGTCAACCCTGCAAAGGCAACGGTTACATGGTTCTCACTAAACAACCATATTGTGAAAACAGCTCCCGTGTGTTGCCGGGGCCCATAAGGGAAGCAAAGAATAGCAACACTGTAGCCTACCATGCATGTCGTAAGAGGCGACTAAGGAGGCTTGATGGTTCCGTCGCCCTGCTACTGAGTGAGTGCGTGGCGCGACACTGTGAGCTGTGAGTTTCGTGTGAAATGCTTTTGAATCTGCCCAAGTTTTTATTTTTTTTTTGGAACGTGACTGCATGTTCGGAGCGATGGCAGGTGGCTATGTCCCAGAATTGACCGGTTTTTGCCTTATGCAGAAATGCGTGGCTGCTGGGCTTCTGGTTGACTGCCACTGCCGTCGGTGATGAACTGTATTTTCGTGGACTGTGGGTGAACATCTAGGAAACATCCAGATAGGAAAATGACTGCCGATTCTATCAGAGATGAATTGGGTGTTACGTGAGGGACTGGTGTGTTGACATTCTGGTGGCGTCATTATGCACAGTGTATCTGTGCGGGCTGTTGTTTGTCGAGACCTCTCCTGTCTTTTCCACTTTTCACATTGGGCAGTGGGGAGCGTTTTGTGTGATTTTCACTGGCACAGGAACGGAGCATAATGGGGACGACCCGTTGCTGTGAAGTTGGAACTGCGACTAACTAACTAACTAACTATTGTGAAAACAGACCTGCCGGCAGTAAGAATGGATGGGAGCAGCTTGAGTAGAACCCAGTCAATGACATATCTTGGCGTGAGGCTTGATCGTAGCCTGTCCTTCAGAGATCATGTCGATTACGTCATAACGAAGGCTCGAAAAGGTTTGTCAGCAATGAGAGTCATGGCGACTGCCAATATCGAGCAAAGACTGCTAATACTTCTGTTCCAAGGACTTGTGCTTTCACGCATCGAGTATGCCCTGGCCATCCTCACTGTCAGCCCTACACAGATTGGAAGACTTGAAAAGGTACAAAACGAAGCCATGCGCATCATTTTGGGCTGCACGAGAGACACCAGCTGTGTAGCAATGAGATACCTCCTTGACTTCCCGACAATGGAACACAGGATCAAGATCTGGAGAGCTCGTGCATACTTAAAAATAAGTGCAGATGAGCAGCACCCTCTGCATGACGCTATATTCAGAGAAAAGGGTGACAGGATAAAGAGGGGCAAATCATGGATGGGTCGGGCGGAAGATGTCGTTAGACAGGTCTGCAGTCTTACCAGTATCAACCCCGGCAAGGAATGGGTGCCGGTGCCTCCAGCTTTTAAGTGCACTTTCTCGTGCATTATCACACTCGATAGACGGTGCAGAGAGCAGAACCCTGCCGCTGTCAATGCAGAGGTTAACGCGCTCATCTATGAACACTCAGATAGCCCCGAAGTGCTCATCTATACAGATGGATCTGTTGTAAAGCAGCAGAGAAGTGCGTGGGCATTTACAGCCCGTTCGGCGGGCCGAACCGTTCAAGAATCCAGTGGTGCCCACTCTATGACCACGAGCAGCATGACGATGGAGGTGATGGCAGTTACACAGGCTTTCATATGGCTGGAATCACAGCATTATACCAACGTGTGTGTACTAAGTGATTCAATGAGCATGATTCAGAAGGTCGAAGCTGGATCTGTACGTAGACAGTGGACTGAATCGCTGCGGAAGTCTGTTGTCCGTAAAGTCACCTTCATCTTCGTCCCGGGACATGCGGGAGTCGAGGGAAATGAACGAGCTGACAAACTGGCTGGCTCTGCACCCCCTGTAGATGGCCAGCCCATGGATCGTGCCGATGTTATTAACGTCCTTAAAGATATGGCGAGAACAGAGGACTTTGACGTCAGTGATTCCACATCGCTGTCCAGGATGAAAGACCTGGGAGTAAGAATCGGCACAGCCAGACGCGAGAGGTACATCGGGAAAACAAAGCGTCTCGTCAATCAACACAGAACTGGCACTATTAGCCACCGGACGCTGATGAATATGCTGGGGGGAGGATCTGAGCACCTATGGACATGTCCGGAGTGCAGCGAAGATACCCCAACTGATAACTGATAACTGATAACTGATAACTTACATTGTTGAGTAGCCATGTCACATGTGTGCTGTTTGGTCACATGTGCTGTTGTTCTCTTCAGTGTTTGGAGGAAGAAATAACTGACTTTGTAACATTAGGACTTTAGGTTTAACAATGTTAACAGTTGTTCTCTGGGATAATGCTGTCTTGTTTGCTGCCTCTGTTGGCGTTAACATTAGGGGTGACAGATCTGTTGGCTGATACCAAACACACATTCATGTACAAATATCACAAGGACAAAAGTTAGTTGCACATCCTTTACAGGACGTCGCAGTCAAACCCAGCATTTTTTGGTTGTTTGTGATTTCTTGGCAGGTTTACCTTCAGTAGTTTGCCATTGCTTTCTGAGCAACCAGCACTCATATCATTGTATGCAAACTCTGTTCAAGGTAGGCTGCTTCCAAATCGTCTGCAGCTGTTTCCAAAGCACATGCATCATTGCAAATTGCGGTCGTAACTCGTTTGCCACACCACCGGAAACAATACACAAACATCTGGCTGTTGGCTGTTAGACAGGGTGTACAGCACCTGTCAGTGTGAGGCCTGTGGTGTCTGGCTCCTCCCTGGTCGATGTATCTGTCCCTAGCACCTCGAGGTCATCCTGGTGCACATCCTGCAGTCATTGTTGTGTGTCTCTTCTACTGCATGCCAGCTGTCCATAGAAAGTACCCAGCCTGTGGCACTGGATGCCAGCTGTCCATAGAAAGTACCCAGACTGGTACTGGCTGCCTCCAAGAAGTGTGTCTCTTCTACTGGATGCCAACTGTCCATATAAAGTACCAAGTCTGTGGTACTGGATGCCAGCTTTCCATAGAAAGTACCCAGCCTGTGGCACTGGATGCCTCCAAGAAATGTGTCTCTTCTAATGGATGCCAGCTGTCCATAGAAAGTACCAAGCCTGTGGTACTGGATGCCTCCAAGAAGTATGTCTCTTCTACTGCATGCCAGCTGTCCATAGAAAGTACCCAGCCTGTGGTACTGTGTGCCAGCTGTCCATAGAAAGTACCCAGCCTGTGGCACTGGATGCCTCCAAGAAATGTGTCTCTTCTAATGGATGCCAGCTGTCCATAGAAAGTACCAAGCCTGTGGTACTGGATGCCTCCAAGAAGTATGTCTCTTCTACTGCATGCCAGCTGTCCATAGAAAGTACCCAGACTGTGGTACTGAATGTCACCTTCTTCTTCTTTCGTTCTCTTGAAATATGTCTATAACTGCAGTGTTGTCTCTTGTATGATTCAGATGAAGATCTGTTTGCCTGTCTTAAGTTTAAGTGTCTGATACTCAGCCCTTTCCATGTAAACTTCAATTTGAGAAGCAGTGATGCTATTTTTTTACAAGGGTCAGTATCCCAACCTTTCGCCTGTTCTTTTGTCAGATTGGTAGCACTGGTAGCCTCTGATTTTGAAGGCTATATTTTCATTTATGTGACTTTCTTGCAAGCAACAAACGCTTACTTTTTCTTGGTCCAAGATGTTTTCTAGTTCTATTTCTTTGTTGCTGACTACCTCCGCATTCCAGTGCATTAATTTAGTCTTTGTTTGGTATGGCCAGACGCTCTATTCTCAGGTCCCCTGGCTCCACAGGACATCTGAGAAGGACCTCTAGTAGCTGTGGTTGGACCCTTTTGAGGCATAGGGCCCTGCACTGCACCTGCCTGGGGGTCCAAAGCAGGGCGAGCACCATAACATTTAGCAGTAGTCGACATATTTCATTACTCGTAAGTGCGTGGCATCCTGATTTATGTGGTGCTCCTCCTGGCTGGTTGCCTCCGTCTTCAGCACCTTTCTTTGCTAGAGCAGACTGTGGTCTTACACGAGGTTAGATGTGTAGGCACGCACACATGTGTCTGCGCATGCATGTACGTGCATACACATCTAGAATTTTCTGGTTATTTCTCGGCGCCAGTGACTTGCTGCTGCCCCTTCTCCTGTTAGTTAAAACAGCTCCACCATGAAAAGGCCAGGAGTTGGAATTTTGCTGCATAGATGATGAATGCACAAGCCATTGGGGTATTTATGCTAGGTTGAGTGCTCACCCCAACCCTGCCCCCGGCTAAATACAGCAACATTTGGAGCCTGGATGCCAGCTGTCAAAGAAAGTACCCAGCCTGTGGCACTGGATGCCGCCAAGAAGTGCAGAGGATGGAACACAAGTGGAGCCAGCTGTTTGTATTGTTCTTGTGCTGGGTGTAGTCTCCAGTCTTGCTGTGGTGTGAATGTGACAACGTGGCCTACTCCACAGCGGAAGGAGTACAGTTCAGATATCCATAAAATACTTGCATTTGTAGCCGGTTAGTCCACAGACTGGACATGTCACTCCCATGTTTTATTTAATCTTGCAGCCTTGACTTTTGGGTTGAACATCATCAAATCTTTTTGTGGCCTACTGTATTTTTCTTCCAACACTTAGTTGTGAATGTCTAATGTGTCAACTTCCCACCAGAGAAAACTTGTTTGTGTCAGCTGTAACTGTGTTATTGACATGTGTTTGTGTCAGTTGTAACTGTGTTATTGACATGTGTTTGTGTCAGTTGTAACTGTGCTATTGACATGTGTTTGTGTCAGTTGTGTGTTATTGACATGTGTTTGTGTCAACTGTAACTGTGTTTTTGACATGTGTTTGTGTCAGTTGTAACTGTGTTATTGACATGTGTTTGTGCCAGTTGTAACTGTGCTATTGACATGTGTTTGTGTCAGTTGTAACTGTGTTATTGACATGTGTTTGTGTCAGTTGTAACTGTGCTATTGACATGTGTTTGTGTCAGTTGTAACTGTGTTATTGACATGTGTTTGTGTCAGCTGTAACTGTGTTATTGACATGTGTTTGTGTCAACTGTAACTGTGTTTTTGACATGTGTTTGTGTCAGTTGTAACTGTGTTATTGACATGTGTTTGTGTCAGTTGTAACTGTGTTATTGACATGTGTTTGTGTCAGTTGTAACTGTGTTATTGACATGTGTTTGTGTCAGTTGTTACTGTGTTATTAACATGTGTTTGTGTCAGTTGTAACTTATTGACATGTGTTTGTGTCAGTTGTAACTGTGTTATTAACATGTGTTTGTGTCAGGTGTAACTGTGTTATTGACATGTGTTTGTGTCAGTTGTAACTTACTGACATATGTTTGTATCAGTTGTAACTGTGTTATTGACATGTGTTTGTGTCAGTTGTAACTGTGTTATTGACATGTGTTTATGTCAGCTGTAAGTGTACTATTGACATGAGTTTGTGTCAGCTATAACTGTGTTATTGAGATATGTTTGTGTCAGTTGTGACTGTGTTATTGACGTGTGTGTGTGTGTGTGTCAGTTGTAACTATGCTATCGACATGTGTTTGTGTTAGTTGTAACTGTGTTATTGACATGTGTTTGTGTCATTTGTAACTTATTGACGTGTTTATGTCAGTTGTAACTATGTTTTTGACATGCATTTGTGTTGTAACTGTGTTATTTACTTGTATTTGTGTCAGTTGTAACTGTCTTATTGACATGTGTTTGTATCAGTAGTGACTATGTTATTCACATGTGTTTGTGTCAGTTGGAACTGTGTTATTGACATATATTTGTGTCAGTTGTGACTGTGTTATTGACGTGTGTTTGTGTCAGTTGTAACTTATTGACATGTGTTTGTGTCATTTGTAACTTATTGACATGTTTTTGTGTCAGTTGTAACTTATTGACATGTGTTTGTGTCAGTTGTAACTTATTGACATGTTTTTGTGTCAGTTGTAACTTATTGACATGTGTTTGTGTCAGTTGTAACTCATTGACATGTTTTTGTGTCAGTTGTAACTTATTGACATGTGTTTGTGTCAGTTGTAACTTATTAACATGTTTTTGTGTCAGTTGTAACTTATTGACATGTGTTTGTGTCATTTGTAACTTATTGACATGTTTTTGTGTCAGTTGTAACTTATTGACATGTGTTTGTGTCAGTTGTAACTTATTGACATATGTTTGTGTCATTTGTCACTGTGTTATTAACATGTGTTTGTGTCAGTTGTAAATTATTGACATATGTTTGTGTCAGTTGTCACTGTGTTATTGACATGTTTGTGTCAGTTGTAACTTATTGACATGTGTTTGTCAGTTGTAACTTAATGACATGTGTTTGTGTCAGTTGTAACTTATTGGCTTGTGTTTGTGTCAGTTGTAACTTATTGGCTTGTGTTTGTGTCAGTTGTAACTTATTGGCTTGTGTTTGTGTCAGTTGTAATTTATTGGCTTGTGTTTGTGTCTGTTGTAACTTATTGGCTTGTGTTTGTGTCAGTTGTAACTTATTGGATTGTGTTTGTGTCAGTTGTAACTTATTGACATGTGTTTGTCTCAGTTGTCACTATGTTATTGACATGTGTTTGTGTCAGTTGTAACTTATTGACGTGTTTCTGTCAGTTGTAACTTATTGACATATGTTTGTGTCAGTTGTAAGTGTGTTATTGACGTGTTTCTCTCAGTTGTAACTTATTGGCATATGTTTGTGTCAGTTGTAAGTGTGTTATTGACGTGTTTCTCTCAGTTGTAACTTATTGGCATATGTTTGTGTCAGTTGTGTGTTATTGATGTGTTTGTGTCAGTTGTAACTTATTGGCATGTGTTTGTGTCAGTTGTAAGTGTGTTATTGATGTGTTTGTGTCAGTTGTAACTTATTGGGATGTGTTTGTGTCAGTTGTAAGTGTGTTATTGATGTGTTTCTCTCAGTTGTAACTTATTGGCATGTGTTTGTGTCAGTTGTAAATTATTGGCATGTGTTTGTGTTAGTTGTAACTGTGTTATTGACGTGTTTCTCTCAGTTGTAACTTATTGGCATGTGTTTCTCTCAGTTGTAACTTATTGGCTTGTGTTTGTGTCAGTTGTAACTTATTGGCATATGTTTGTGTCAGTTGTAACTGTGTTATTGACGTGTTTCTCTCAGTTGTAACTTATTGGCATGTGTTTCTCTCAGTTGTAACTTATTGGCATGTGTTTCTCTCAGTTGTAACTTATTGGCTTGTGTTTGTGTCAGTTGTAAGTGTGTTATTGATGTGTTTCTCTCAGTTGTAACTTATTGGCACATGTTTGTGTCAGTTGTAAGTGTGTTATTGATGTGTTTCTCTCAGTTGTAACTTATTGGCATGTGTTTGTGTTAGTTGTAACTTATTGGCTTCTGTTTGTGTCAGTTGTAACTTATTGGCATGTGTGCTTCTTTCAGCAACAGACAGAGGTGAGACTCTACTGGTCGACATGTTTAACACAATTAAAAAACGTAGGTACTCTTGCTGTATGTTCACACATGTTTGTCAGCCATTGTGTGATGTTTTTGTGTACCTTTGTGCAATGTTTTTGTGAGCCAAAGTGTGATGTTTTTATGTGTCATTGTGTGATGTTTTTGTGTGTCATTGTGTGATGTTTTTGTATGCCAGTATGCAATGTTTTTGTGAGCCATTGTGTGATGTTTTTGTGTGTCATTGTGTAATGATTTTGTGTGCCATTGTGTGATATTTTTGTATAGTTTAGTTTAGTTTAGTCGATGGATCAACATCACGGCACACGGGTGCAACCCATAAGTGCTCCGTTCTCCTCCTAACTCAAACCTGAGTCTGGAGAAACTCAGTTCAGTGCACGAACTCCGTAGCACAAGCGAGGATCCTGATATTTTCAGGATATTTTTGTATGCCAGTGTGTGATGGTTTTGTGTGCCATTGTGTGATGTTTTTGTATGCCAGTTTGTAATGTTATTGTGTGCCATTGTGTGACGTTTTTGTATGCCAGTGTGTGATGTTTTGGTGTGCCATTATGTGATGTTTTTGTATGCCAGTGTGATGTTTTTGAGTACCATTGTGCAATGTTTTTGGAGCCATTGTGCAATGATTTTGTGTTAGTTAGTTAGTTAGTCGCGGTTCCAACTTCACAGCAACGGGTCGTCCCCATTATGCTCCGTTCCTGTGCCAGTGAATATCACATAAAACGCTCCCCACTGCCCAATGTGAAAAGTGGAAAAGACAGGAGTCTCGACAAATGATTTTGTGTGCCATTGTGTAATGGTTTTGTATGCCATTGTGTGATATTTTATGTGCCAGTGTGTGATGTTTTTGTGTTCCATTGTGTGATGTTTTATGTGCCATTGTATGATGTTTTATGTGCCATTGTGTGATGTTTTTATGTGCTATTGTGTGATGTTTGTGTGTTCATTGTGGTGTTTCACTACATGTGGAGTGAGTTTGCCTGATGGCGAGGGACGCTGGTAATAGGGAAAGGAGGCCCATACACAAACATCTGTCCGGCGCACTCCCTGGAAGCAGCAACTCCTAGTAGTATTAGCACATTGTCCAGTGGAGCCTCATCAGTGTGGTGCCCTGCCAATGCTGTCAAAGGCCTACTCATGGTTGACATATCCAGTGTAAAGTGGCAAACTCAGTGAGATGCTTTGTAGTAGTATTTTGTATGATATAGCCTTCAGGTCAGGGCAGGATCATCATCATTGGCACTTTGCCGTCTTGACAGACGATAGTTTGCCTCTCCATATATAGAGATCATGTGTTGCCCATGCAGCATGATCCCTCTCTCGGCCTGCCTAGTTCACTCCAGAGGAAAGGTAACACCTCTACATCTGGAACAAGACAAGCTGCAGAAGCTGCCGGATCAGCAAAGCAATGCTCTAACTGTCCGCCTGTCGGAGCTTCGATCCTAGACCAGCCGCCAACCAAGGCTTAGGGCCTGGTCTGCCCTGCCATGACATTTTGTCTTTAGGTTGCATTTCCTCGCACCAGGGTAAGGCTTGCACCCTCCCAATTGCGCTCTTCTGCCCGAAGCCGTTGGAACAATGTGGGGTGTCGGGTTTGGTAAGCGCCGCCCAATGTTTGGCGCTAATAGAAAGCAGGTAGTACCGTCTACTGTTAGACGGTAGCTCAGTCATATCTGACTAGGACCTGACACAAAGGGCAGGATCACCCAGTCAATAACCATACACACGTGACAAGACATATATACAACTAACAGTGACATCACAATACATACACCTGTCAGTGACACCATACATATACACTTGTCAGTGACACCACACATAAACAACTGACAGTGACACCACACATATAAAAACTAACAGTGACACCACACATATACAACTGACAGTGACACCACACATATACAACTGACATGTGTTACCTGTATGATACTCTGCCAGCCCTGGTCAACGACCCTGCCAGGTTTGAGGGGAATGGGATCAGTTACAAGGCCAAGCTGATCGGAATCGAGGATGTGGCTGAGGCCAGGGGTGATCTGATGTGCCAGGAAGCCATGACCAAGCTGAAGAATTCCGTCAAGATATCTGGCGCACACAAACGGAAAATCTTTGTGAATGTAACACTCGAGGGGCTGAGAATCATCGATGCTATATCTTTGGTATGTATATGATAGATGTGCCAGATTTGGTACAGTCATACATACTTTTTACACTGTACTCCTTAGATGGTAGGTGTGTGATTGTACAGAAATTTTACACTACAATCCCTAGAGGGTTGGTGTATGATTGTATGTACATTTTACACTAAATACCTAGAGGATTGGTGTATGATTGTATGTACATTTTACACTAAATACCTAGAGGATTGGTGTATGATTGTATCTACATTTTACACTAAATACCTAGAGGATTGGTGTATGATTGTATCTACATTTTACACTAAATACCTAGAGGATTGGTGTATGATTGTATGTACATTTTACACTAAATACCTAGAGGATTGGTGTATGATTGTATGTACATTTTACACTAAATACCTAGGGGATTGGTGTATGATTGTATGTACATTTTACACTAAATACCCAGGGGATTGGTGTATGATTGTATGTACATTTTACACTAAATACCTAGAGGATTGGTGTATGATTGTATGTACATTTTACACTAAATACCTAGAGGATTGGTGTATGATTGTATGTACATTTTAAACTAAATACCTAGAGGATTGGTGTATGATTGTATGTACATTTTACACTAAATACCTAGAGGATTGGTGTATGATTGTATGTACATTTTACACTAAATACCTAGGGGATTGGTGTATGATTGTATGTACATTTTACACTACAATCCCTAGAGGATTGGTGTATGATTGTATGTACATTTTACACTAAATACCTAGAGGATTGGTGTATGATTGTATGTACATTTTACACTAAATACCTAGAGGATTGGTGTATGATTGTATGTACATTTTACACTAAATACCTAGAGGATTGGTGTATGATTGTACAAATTAGAGTCTGCTCTTGATCCCTCTGCTGCTTGTATTTATAATTGAATCTGCTTGATCTCTACCCCGTGAACACTGTATGCTTTGCCTTTGTTTGTGTGAAATGTTAACATCTGTTTGTGTGAAATGTGGTATTTGTTAGTGTGAAATGTGACATCTGTTTGTGTGAAATGTTAACATCTGTTTGTGTGAAATGTGGTATTTGTTAGTGTGAAATGTGACATCTGTTTGTGTGAAATGTGACATATGTTTGTGTGAAATGTGACATCTGTTTGTGTGAAATGTGACATCTGTTTGTGTGAAATGTGACATCTGTTTGTGTGAAATGTGACTCTGTGTGAAATGTGACACACAGCCTAGAGCATGCTGGCACAGGTAGTTGGTCACACAAAGGTAGTTGGTCATAAAAAATAGTTTGTCACACAAATATAGTTTGTCATACAGACAGTTGGTCACACACAAATAGTTGGTCACACAAAACTAGTTCATCACACACACAGGTGATCACACACAAATAGTTGGTCACACAGGTAGTTGGTCACATACAGGTAGTTGGTCACACACAAGTAGTTGGTCACAGATATCACATATGTTTGTGTTTGATGACCATATTAGCATTTTCTGAAAACAAGTCACACACAATTATATATGTGATAAACAGCATGGATGAAGTCAGGAAGAACTAGTGCAAAATTCTATATGTGATAAACAACATGGATGAAGTTATGGAGAACTAGTGCAACATTCTATATGTGATAAACAACATGGATGAAGTTATGGAGAACTAGTGCAACATTCTATATGTGATAAACAGCATGGATGAAGTTATGGAGAACTAGTGCAACATTCTATATGTGATAAACAACATGGATGAAGTTATGGAGAACTAGTGCAACATTCTATATGTGATAAACAACATGGATGAAGTTATGGAGAACTAGTGCAACATTCTATATGTGATAAACAGCATGGATGAAGTTATGGAGAACTAGTGCAACATTCTATATGTGATAAACAGCATGGATGAAGTTATGGAGAACTAGTGCAACATTCTATATGTGATAAACAACATGGATGAAGTTATGGAGAACTAGTGCAACATTCTATATGTGATAAACAGCATGGATGAAGTTATGGAGAACTAGTGCAACATTCTATATGTGATAAACAACATGGATGAAGTTATGGAGAACTAGTGCAACATTCTATATGTGATAAATAACATGGATGAAGTTATGGAGAACTAGTGCAACATTCTATATGTGATAAACAGCATGGATGAAGTTATGGAGAACTAGTGCAACATTCTATATGTGATAAACAACATGAATGAAGTTGTGGAGAACTAGTGCAACATACTATATGTGATAAACAACATGAATTAAGTCACAGAGAACTAGTGCAACATTCTATATGTGATAAACAGCATGGATGAAGTTATGGAGAACTAGTGCAACATTCTATATGTGATAAACAACATGAATGAAGTTGTGGAGAACTAGTGCAACATACTATATGTGATAAACAACATGAATTAAGTCACAGAGAACTAGTGCAACATACTATATGTGATAAACAACATGAATTAAGTCACAGAGAACTAGTGCAACATTCTATATGTGATAAACAACATGGATGAAGACATTGAGAACTAGTGCAACATTCTATATGTGATAAACAACATGAATTAAGTCACAGAGAACTAGTGCAACATTCTATATGTGATAAACAACATGGATGAAGTTATGGAGAACTAGTGCAACATTCTATATGTGATAAACAGCATGGATGAAGTTATGGAGAACTAGTGCAACATTCTATATGTGATAAACAACATGAATTAAGTCACAGAGAGCTAGTGCAACATTCTATATGTGATAAACAACATGGATGAAGTCAAGGAGAACTAGTGCAACATTCTATATGTGATAAACAACATAGATGAAATTATTGAGAACTAGTGCAACATTCTATATGTGATAAACAGCATGTATGAAGTTATGGAGAACTAGTGCAACATTCTATATGTGATAAACAACATGAATTAAGTCATGGAGAACTAGTGCAACATTCTATATGTAATAAACAACATGGATGAAGTTATGGAGAACTAGTGCAACATTCTATATGTGATAAACAACGTGAATTAAGTCACGAAGAACTAATGCAACATTCTATATGTGATAAACAACATGGATGATGGTTATGGAGAACTAGTGCAACATTCTATATGTGATAAACAGCATGGATGAAGTTATGGAGAACTAGTGCAACATTCTATATGTGATAAACAGCATGGATGAAGTTATGGAGAACTAGTGCAACATTCTATATGTGATAGACAACATGGATGAAGTTATGGAGAACTAGTGCAACATTCTATATGTGATAGACAACATGGATGAAGTTATGGAGAACTAGTGCAACATTCTATATGTGATAAACAACATGGATGAAGTTATGGAGAACTAGTGCAACATTCTATATGTGATAAACAACATGGATGAAGTTATGGAGAACTAGTGCAACATTCTATATGTGATAAACATCATGGATGAAGTTATGGAGAACTAGTGCAACATTCTATATGTGATAGACAACATGTATGAAGTTATGGAGAACAAGTGCAACATTCTAATATTATATTTGTTTGCAGTGACAAATTCTTCATTCACATAGAAGTAAAAGAAAAGCTTAGATAGATTTGTGTTTCCTGTATAAAGATTATTCTAGATAAATTTATTGTTTTATTTGTATTATATATGTGCTTATTTTCCCTGGACCCAGCGCTGAATTTAAATTTGCATTGTTGTTGCCCATGTATTGTCTTGTCCTTGAACCCTCATTGCTTGATGGTGTTTGTCGGGCTGTCTGGAAGCTTCTACCCAGGGAACGGCGTCTGTTGTAGCATTGACTGGCTTCCATTCAAGCCACAGACAGCGGGCTTCACTGAACAATGTTAACAAATTAGTGGCCATCAGTTTGGGGGGTTGACATGACAGACATTTACTGAACAATGTTAACATATTAGAGGCAATCACAGATACAGACCAACATTTTAACCACCCAGATACAGGCCAACATTTTAACCACACAGATACAGGCCAACATTTTAACCACCCAGATACAGACCAACATTTTAACCACCCGGATACAGGCCACCATTTTAACCACCCAGATACAGACCAACATTTTAACCACCTAGATACAGACCAACATTTTAACCACCCAGATACAGGCCAACATTTTAACCACGCAAATACAGGCCAACATTTTAACCACACAAATACAGGCCAACATTTTAACCACACAAATACAGACCAACATTTTAACCACACACATGTAGGCCAACATTTTAACCACACAAATACAGGCCAACATTTTAACCACATAAATGTAAACCAACATTTTAACCACACAAATACAGGCCAACATTTTAACCACACAAATATAGACCAACATTTTAACCACACAAAGGCAGGCCAACATTTTAACCACTGAACAAGAAAAACACAACAGTGTATTTGTAGTTTTGTTTCCCTTGTTGACTTGATATGTTCTGGTTGAAAGGCTCATCTATGCCTGGGCGTGTTTCCTGTCCTCCAGCAGGCTGGTCATATTTAGTGTCCATGTAGAACCCAGCAGACAGTCAATCATGCTTTCATGGTCAGGTCATTAATGAACACATGACAAGAAGGGGAAGACTGTAGGTAGAGCCTGACCTGTCAGTGAAGAGGAAGATTGTAGGTAGAACCTGACCTGTCAGTGAAGGGGAAGATTGTAGGTAGAGCCTGACCTGTCAGTGAAGGGGAAGATTGTAGGTAGAGCCTGACCTGTCAGTGAAGGGGAAGGGGAAGATTGTAGGTAGAGCCTGACCTGTCAGTGAAGGGGAAGATTGTAGGTAGAGCCTGACCTGTCACTGCAGTGTTTGTCAGTTTGTCCTCACTGTGACAGTCAACCTTGCTTGAGGAAAGACTGTAGAACTTGTCATTGTGTCAGTGATTTGTTTGTCCAGACTGGCCTCAGTGTCAAACCCAGCTTTGCTTGAAACCTTCCCTTTTTGCAGGCTTCTGTTCAAAATAAGAAAAAGGTTGACCCTAAAAGTCCAAAACTAGCGCCAGGAATTGAACCATCTCAGCCAGGACAAGATGTGGTAGGACATATTTTATGTGGGTCACTCAGTGGCTTGCTCTTGCCTTCCTTCTCCTCCCTCACCCTACTCCCCCACCCCTGTTATTTGAGAAATATGTTGTGAATATTGCCAATGTTGTCTTCTGAAGTCCTGTGATCATATCTCCAGCAAAGTTTTATTAGGAGCAATCAGTAAATGACAGTATTGTTAGTGTTCACAGCTGTAGGAGCAACCAGTAAATGACAGTATTGTTAGTGTTCACAGCTGTAGGAGCAATCAATAAATGACAGTATTGTTAGTGTTCACAGCTGTAGGAGCAATCAGTAAATGACAGTATTGTTAGTGTCCACAGCTGTAGGAGCAATCAATAAATGACAGTATTGTTAGTGTTCACAGCTGTAGGAGCAATAAATAAATGACAGTATTGTTAGTGTTCACAGCTGTAGGAGCAATCAATAAATGACAGTATTGTTAGTGTTCACAGCTGTAGGAGCAATCAATAAATGACAGTATTGTTAGTGTTCACAGCTGTAGGAGCAATCAATAAATGACAGTATTGTTAGTGTTCACAGCTGTAGGAGCAATAAATAAATGACAGTATTGTTAGTGTTCACAGCTGTAGGAGCAATCAATAAATGACAGTATTGTTAGTGTTCACAGCTGTAGGAGCAATCAATAAATGACAGTATTGTTAGTGTTCACAGCTGTAGGAGCAATCAGTAAATGACAGTATTGTTAGTGTTCTCTCACAACTATAGGAGCAATCAGTAAATGACAGTATTGTTAGTGTTCTCTCACAGCTGTAGGAGCAACCAGTAAATGACAGTATTGTTAGTGTACACTCACAGCTGTAGGAGCAATCAGTAAATGACAGTATTTTTAGTGTTCACAGCTGTAGGAGCAATCAATAAATGACAGTATTGTTAGTGTTCACAGCTGTAGGAGCAATCAATAAATGACAGTATTGTTAGTGTTCACATCTGTAGGAGCTATCAGTAAATGACAGTATTGTTAGTGTTCACAGCTGTAGGAGCAATCAGTAAATGACAGTATTGTTAGTGTTCACAGCTGTAGGAGCTATCAGTAAATGACAGTATTGTTAGTGTTCACTCACAGCTTTAGGGGCAATCAGTAAATGACAGTATTGTTAGTGTCCACAGCTGTAGGAGCAATCAGTAAATGACAGTATTGTTAGTGTCCACAGCTGTAGGAGCAATCAGTAAATGACAGTATTGTTAATGTCCACAGCTGTAGGAGCAATCAGTAAATGACAGTATTGTTAGTGTCCACAGCTGTAGGAGCAATCAGTAAATGAAGAATTGTTAGTGTTCACAGCTGTGAGAGCAATCAATAAATGACAGTTTTGTTAGTGTTCATAGCTGTGGGAACAATCAGTAAATGTCTGTATTGTTAGTGTTCATAGCTGTGGGAACAATCAGTAAATGACAGTTTTGTTAGTGTTCACAGCTGTAGGAGCAATCAGTAAATGACAGTATTGTTAGTGTTCACAGCTGTAGGAGCAATCAGTAAATGACAGTTTTGTTAGTGTTCACAGCTGTAGGAGCAATCAGTAAATGACAGTATTGGTTCACAGCTATAGGAGCAATCAGTAAATGACAGTATTGTTAGTGTCCACAGCTGTAGGAGCAATCAATAAATGGCAGTATTGTTAGTGTCCACAGCTGTAGGAGCAATCAATAAATGGCAGTATTGTTAGTCTTCACAGCTGTAGGAGCAATCAATAAATGGCAGTATTGTTAGTGTCCACAGCTGTAGGAGCAATCAATAAATGGAAGTATTGTTAGTGTCCACAGCTGTCAGAGCAATCAATAAATGAAGTATTGTTAGTGTTCACAGCTGGAAGAGCAATCAATAAATGTCAGTATTGTTAGTGTTCACAGCTGTAGGAGCAATCAATAAATGACAGTATTGTTAGTGTTCACAGCTGTAGGAGCAATCAGTAAATGACAGTATTGTTAGTGTACACTCACAGCTGTAGGAGCAATCAGTAAATGACAGTATTGTTAGTGTTCACAGCTGTAGGAGCAATCAATAAATGACAGTATTGTTAGTGTTCACAGCTGTAGGAGCAATCAATAAATGACAGTATTGTTAGTGTTCACATCTGTAGGAGCAATCAGTAAATGACAGTATTGTTAGTGTTCACAGCTGTAGAAGCAATCAGTAAATGACATTATTATTAGTGTTCACAGCTGTAGGAGCAATCAGTAAATGACAGTATTGTTAGTGTTCACTCACAGCTTTAGGAGCAATCAGTAAATGACAGTTTTGTTAGTGTCCACAGCTGTAGGAGCAATCAGTAAATGGCAGTATTGTTAGTGTCCACAGCTGTGGGAACAATCAGTAAATGACAATATTGTTAGTGTTCACAGCTGTAGGAGTAATCAATAAATGACAGTATTGTTAGTGTCCACAGCTGTAGGAGCAATCAGTAAATGACAGTATTGTTAGTGTCCACAGCTGTAGGAGCAATCAGTAAATGACAGTATTGTTAGTGTCCACAGCTGTAGGAGCAATCAGTAAATGACAGTATTGTTAGTGTTCACAGCTGTAGGAGCAATCAATAAATGAAGAATTGTTAGTGTTCACAGCTGTAGGAGCAATCAATAAATGAAGAATTGTTAGTGTTCACAGCTGTAGGAGCAATCAGTAAATGACAATATTGTTAGTGTCCACAGCTGTAGGAGCAATCAATAAATGACAGTATTGTTAGTGTCCACAGCTGTAGGAGCAATCAGTAAATGACAGTATTGTTAGTGTCCACAGCTGTAGGAGCAATCAGTAAATGACAGTATTGTTAGTGTCCACAGCTGTAGGAGCAATCAGTAAATGACAGTATTGTTAGTGTCCACAGCTGTAGGAGTAATAAATAAATGAAGAATTGTTAGTGTTCACAGCTGTAGGAGCAATCAATAAATGAAGAATTGTTAGTGTTCACAGCTGTAGGAGCAATCAGTAAATGACAGTATTGTTAGTGTCCACAGCTGTAGGAGCAATCAGTAAATGACAGTATTGTTAGTGTCCACAGCTGTAGGAGCAATCAGTAAATGACAGTATTGTTAGTGCCCACAGCTGTAGGAGCAATCAATAAATGAAGAATTGTTAGTGTTCACAGCTGTAGGAGCAATCAATAAATGAAGAATTGTTAGTGTTCACAGCTGTGAGAGCAATCAATAAATGACAGTATTGTTAGTGTTCACAGCTGTAGGAGCAATCAGTAAATGACAGTATGGTTAGTGTTCACAGCTGTAGGAGCAATCAGTAAATGACAGTATTGTTAGTGTTCATAGCTGTGGGAACAATCAGTAAATGACAGTATTGTTAGTGTCCACAGCTGTAGGAGCAATCAGTAAATGACAGTATTGTTAGTGTTTATAGCTGTGGGAACAATCAGTAAATGACAGTATTGTTAGTGTTCACAACTGTAGGAGCAATCAATAAACGACAGTATTGTTAGTGTCCACAGCTGTAGGAGCAATCAGTAAATGACAGTATTGTTAGTGTCCACAGCTGTAGGAGCAATCAGTAAATGACAGTATTGTTAGTGTCCACAGCTGTAGGAGCAATCAGTAAATGACAGTATTGTTAGTGTCCACAGCTGTAGGAGCAATCAATAAATGAAGAATTGTTAGTGTTCTCAGCTGTAGGAGTAATCAATAAATGAAGAATTGTTAGTGTTCACAGCTGTGAGAGCAATCAATAAATGACAGTATTGTTAGTGTTCACAGCTGTAGGAGCAATCAGTAAATGACAGTATGGTTAGTGTTCACAGCTGTAGGAGCAATCAGTAAATGACAGTATTGTTAGTGTTCATAGCTGTGGGAACAATCAGTAAATGACAGTATTGTTAGTGTCCACAGCTGTAGGAGCAATCAGTAAATGACAGTATTGTTAGTGTTTATAGCTGTGGGAACAATCAGTAAATGACAGTATTGTTAGTGTTCACAGCTGTAGGAGCAATCAATAAACGACAGTATTGTTAGTGTCCACAGCTGTAGGAGCAATCAGTAAATGACAGTATTGTTAGTGTCCACAGTTGTAGGAGCAATCAGTAAATGACAGTATTGTTAGTGTCCACAGCTGTAGGAGCAATCAATAAATGAAGAATTGTTAGTGTTCTCAGCTGTAGGAGCAATCAATAAATGAAGAATTGTTAGTGTTCACAGCTGTGAGAGCAATCAATCAATGACAGTTTTGTTAGTGTTCATAGCTGTGGGAACAATCAGTAAATGACAGTATTGTTAGCGTTCACAGCTGTAGGAGCAATCAGTAAATGACAGTATTGTTAGTGTTCACAGCTGTAGGAGTAATCAATAAATGACAGTATTGTTAGGGTTCACAGCTGTAGGAGCAATCAATAAATGAAGAATTGTTAGTGTTCACAGCTGTGAGAGCAATCAATAAATGAAGAATTGTTAGTGTTCACAGCTGTGAGAGCAATCAATAAATGTCAGTATTGTTAGTGTCCACAGCTGTAGGAGCAATCAGTAAATGACAGTATTGTTAGTGTTCATAGCTGTGGGAACAATCAGTAAATGACAGTTTTGTTAGTGTTCACAGCTGTAGGAGCAATCAGTAAATGACAGTATTGTTAGTGTTCACAGCTGTAGGAGCAATCAGTAAATGACAGTATTGTTAGTGTTCACAGCTGTAGGAGTAATCAATAAATGACATTATTGTTAGTGTTCATAGCTGTAGGAGAAATAAATAAATGTCAGTATTGTTAGTGTTCATAGCTGTGGGAACAATCAGTAAATGACAGTTTTGTTAGTGTTCACAGCTGTAGGAGCAATCAGTAAATGACAGTATTGTTAGTGTTCACAGCTGTAGGAGCAATCAGTAAATGACAGTATTGTTAGTGGTCACAGCTGTAGGAGCAATCAGTACATAACATTTTTATTAGTGTTCACAGCTGTAGCAGCAATCAGTAAATGACAGTATTGTTAGTGTTCACAGCTGTAGGAGCAATCAGTACATAACATTTTTATTAGTGTTCACAGCTGTAGGAGCAATCAGTAAATGACAGTATTGTTAGTGTTCACAGCTGTAGGAGCAATCAGTAAATGACAGTATTGTTAGTGGTCACAGCTGTAGGAGCAATCAGTACATAACATTTTTATTAGTGTTCACAGCTGTAGGAGCAATCAGTAAATGACAGTATTGTTAGTGTTCACAGCTGTAGGAGCAATCAGTAAATGACAGTATTGTTAGTGTCCACAGCTGTAGGAGCAATCAGTAAATGACAGTATTGTTAGTGTCCACAGCTGTAGGAGCAATCAGTAAATGACAGTATTGTTAGTGTCCACAGCTGTAGGAGTAATAAATAAATGAAGAATTGTTAGTGTTCACAGCTGTAGGAGCAATCAATAAATGAAGAATTGTTAGTGTTCACAGCTGTAGGAGCAATCAGTAAATGACAGTATTGTTAGTGTCCACAGCTGTAGGAGCAATCAGTAAATGACAGTATTGTTAGTGTCCACAGCTGTAGGAGCAATCAGTAAATGACAGTATTGTTAGTGCCCACAGCTGTAGGAGCAATCAATAAATGAAGAATTGTTAGTGTTCACAGCTGTAGGAGCAATCAATAAATGAAGAATTGTTAGTGTTCACAGCTGTGAGAGCAATCAATAAATGACAGTTTTGTTAGTGTTCATAGCTGTGGGAACAATCAGTAAATGACAGTATTGTTAGTGTTCACAGCTGTAGGAGCAATCAATAAATGAAGAATTGTTAGTGTTCACAGCTGTGAGAGCAATCAATAAATGACAGTATTGTTAGTGTTCACAGCTGTAGGAGCAATCAGTAAATGACAGTATGGTTAGTGTTCACAGCTGTAGGAGCAATCAGTAAATGACAGTATTGTTAGTGTTCATAGCTGTGGGAACAATCAGTAAATGACAGTATTGTTAGTGTCCACAGCTGTAGGAGCAATCAGTAAATGACAGTATTGTTAGTGTTTATAGCTGTGGGAACAATCAGTAAATGACAGTATTGTTAGTGTTCACAGCTGTAGGAGCAATCAATAAACGACAGTATTGTTAGTGTCCACAGCTGTAGGAGCAATCAGTAAATGACAGTATTGTTAGTGTCCACAGCTGTAGGAGCAATCAGTAAATGACAGTATTGTTAGTGTCCACAGCTGTAGGAGCAATCAATAAATGAAGAATTGTTAGTGTTCTCAGCTGTAGGAGTAATCAATAAATGAAGAATTGTTAGTGTTCACAGCTGTGAGAGCAATCAATAAATGACAGTATTGTTAGTGTTCACAGCTGTAGGAGCAATCAGTAAATGACAGTATGGTTAGTGTTCACAGCTGTAGGAGCAATCAGTAAATGACAGTATTGTTAGTGTTCATAGCTGTGGGAACAATCAGTAAATGACAGTATTGTTAGTGTCCACAGCTGTAGGAGCAATCAGTAAATGACAGTATTGTTAGTGTTTATAGCTGTGGGAACAATCAGTAAATGACAGTATTGTTAGTGTTCACAGCTGTAGGAGCAATCAATAAACGACAGTATTGTTAGTGTCCACAGCTGTAGGAGCAATCAGTAAATGACAGTATTGTTAGTGTCCACAGTTGTAGGAGCAATCAGTAAATGACAGTATTGTTAGTGTCCACAGCTGTAGGAGCAATCAGTAAATGACAGTATTGTTAGTGTCCACAGCTGTAGGAGCAATCAATAAATGAAGAATTGTTAGTGTTCTCAGCTGTAGGAGCAATCAATAAATGAAGAATTGTTAGTGTTCACAGCTGTGAGAGCAATCAATCAATGACAGTTTTGTTAGTGTTCATAGCTGTGGGAACAATCAGTAAATGACAGTATTGTTAGTGTTCACAGCTGTAGGAGCAATCAGTAAATGACAGTATTGTTAGTGTTCACAGCTGTAGGAGTAATCAATAAATGACAGTATTGTTAGGGTTCACAGCTGTAGGAGCAATCAATAAATGAAGAATTGTTAGTGTTCACAGCTGTGAGAGCAATCAATAAATGAAGAATTGTTAGTGTTCACAGCTGTGAGAGCAATCAATAAATGTCAGTATTGTTAGTGTCCACAGCTGTAGGAGCAATCAGTAAATGACAGTATTGTTAGTGTTCATAGCTGTGGGAACAATCAGTAAATGACAGTTTTGTTAGTGTTCACAGCTGTAGGAGCAATCAGTAAATGACAGTATTGTTAGTGTTTACAGCTGTAGGAGCAATCAGTAAATGACAGTATTGTTAGTGTTCACAGCTGTAGGAGTAATCAATAAATGACATTATTGTTAGTGTTCACAGCTGTAGGAGAAATAAATAAATGTCAGTATTGTTAGTGTTCATAGCTGTGGGAACAATCAGTAAATGACAGTTTTGTTAGTGTTCACAGCTGTAGGAGCAATCAGTAAATGACAGTATTGTTAGTGTTCACAGCTGTAGGAGCAATCAGTAAATGACAGTATTGTTAGTGGTCACAGCTGTAGGAGCAATCAGTACATAACATTTTTATTAGTGTTTACAGCTGTAGGAGCAATCAGTAAATGACAGTATTGTTAGTGGTCACAGCTGTAGGAGCAATCAGTACATAACATTTTTATTAGTGTTCACAGCTGTAGGAGCAATCAGTAAATGACAGTATTGTTAGTGTTCACAGCTGTAGGAGCAATCAGTAAATGACAGTATTGTTAGTGGTCACAGCTGTAGGAGCAATCAGTACATAACATTTTTATTAGTGTTCACAGCTGTAGGAGCAATCAGTAAATGACAGTATTGTTAGTGTTCACAGCTGTAGGAGCAATCAGTACATAACATTTTTATTAGTGTTCACAGCTGTAGGAGCAATCAGTAAATGACAGTATTGTTAGTGTTCACAGCTGTAGGAGCAATCAGTAAATGACAGTATTGTTAGTGGTCACAGCTGTAGGAGCAATCAGTACATAACATTTTTATTAGTGTTCACAGCTGTAGGAGCAATCAGTAAATGACAGTATTGTTAGTGTTCACAGCTGTAGGAGCAATCAGTAAATGACAGTATTGTTAGTGTTCACAGCTGTAGGAGCAATCAGTAAATGACAGTATTGTTAGTGTTCACAGTTGTAAGAGCTTACAGTACATAACTTTATTATTATTATTGTTCACAGTTGTAAGAGCTTACAGTACATAACTTTATTATTATTATTGTTCACAGTTGTAAGAGCTTACAGTACATAACTTTATTATTATTATTGTTCACAGTTGTAAGAGCTTACAGTACATAACTTTATTATTATTATTGTTCACAGTTGTAAGAGCTTACAGTACATAACTTTATTATTATTATTGTTCACAGTTGTAAGAGCTTACAGTACATAACTTTATTATTATTATTGTTCACAGTTGTAAGAGCTTACAGTACATAACTTTATTATTATTATTGTTCACAGTTGTAAGAGCTTTCAGTACATAACTTTATTAATATTATTGTTCACAGTTGTAAGAGCTTTCAGTACATAACTTTATTAATATTATTGTTCACAGTTGTAAGAGCTTACAGCCTTGTCTGTCAGTATCAAATCTGTGATTGTGCCATGTCTGTCAGTATCAAATCTATGATTGGTTACCTAACTAACTAGGTAACCAATCATAGATTTGATACTGACAGACATGGCACAGTCACAGATTTGATACTGACAGACAAGGCACAATCACAGATTTGATACTGACAGACAAGGCAGTCACAGATTTGATACTGACAGACAAGGCACAGTCACAGATTTGATACTGACAGACAAGGCACAGTCACAGATTTGATACTGACAGACAAGGCACAGTCACAGATTTGATACTGACAGACAAGGCACAGTCACAGATTTGATACTGACAGACAAGGCACAGTCACAGATTTGATACTGACAGACATGGCACAGTCACAGATTTGATACTGACAGACAAGGCACAATCACAGATTTGATACTGACAGACAAGGCACAGTCACAGATTTGATACTGACAGACAAGGCACAATCACAGATTTGATACTGACAGACAAGGCACAGTCACAGATTTGATACTGACAGAGAAGGCATAGTCACAGATTTGATACTGACAGACAAGGCACAGTCACAGATTTGATACTGACAGACAAGGCACAGTTACAGATTTGATACTGACAGACAAGGCACAGTCACAGATTTGATACTGACAGACAAGGCACAGTCACAGATTTGATACTGACAGACAAGGCATAGTCACAGATTTGATACTGACAGACAAGGCACATTCACATTCTATCAGGACAATTCAGAATCTAACAGATGGGCTGGCAGTATGTACAGACAGGTTTCCTTAGAGGGCATTGGCACAGTGGCTCTCAGAGACAGGACAGTGTGTCTCTCTTAGACAGTATAGTGTGTCTCTCAGAGACAGTACAGTGTGTCTCTGAGAAGTACAGTGTGTCTCTCTGAGACAGTACAGTTTGTCTCTCTGAGACAGTACAGTTTGCCTCTCTGAGACAGTACAGTTTGCCTCTCTGAGACAGTACAGTGTATCTGTTGGAGACAGTAGTGTGTCTGTCGGAGACTTAGTGTGTCTGTTGGAGACAGCACAGTGTGTCTGTCGGAGACAGTACAATGTGTCTGTTGGAGACAGTACAGTGTGTCTGTCGGGTACAGTACAGTGTGTCTGTCGGAGACAGTAGTGTGTCTGTCGGAGACAGTAGTGTGTCTGTCAGAGACAGTAGTGTGTCTGTCAGAGACAGTAGTGTGTCTGTCAGAGACAGTACAGTGTGTCTGTTGGAGACGGTACAGCATCTCTCTCAGAGACAGCATGGTACAGGCTGTTGTGTAACTGTTTACACAATATACACATTGCTAACACTGATAGAGGGATCAATGGGAACACAGAAACACAACAGTTGTGCTTTATAAATTATAGGAAGGCATTTGATAAAGTGAAACAGGATGAAATGATCACACTTTTGGAAGATATCAGCATTGATGGGAAAGATCTCAGAATAATAAAAAGAATTGACTGGTAACACGTAGCAGCATTATAATGGTGATTAAAGTGGGCAGTTATGAACAGGTCGGTCTCCCTGGTTTAGGTGTTAGCAGCTTTTTCCGTAACCCCGAATACTCTCATGTTTGACATGAGCGCACGGGAATTGGAAGCGGTTCAAGTCGCGCCAGTGACTTATGAGAGTATGGAGCCGGTCACTCAGAAAGCAATGGCAAACTACTTGCCAAGAAATCAACAATCAGCTGAAAGATGCTGATGTTGACAGCGATTTCCTGTAAAGGATATGCAAATCTGTAATAATAATAATAAGTTACAAACAGATTAAGCCAGACGCAAGACACAGACGTGTCTCATCAGATCTCTTCTCTCTCTATATCAAAATAATAATGAGAGAGATCAACGAAAGGCCAGAAATACCAGCTGGAATTTATAATTTAAACAATCAACACTATGCAGATGACACAATATTTATGGCCGAAAATACGGGAGATCTATAACTGTTGGACATGGTAGTATTAGACAGTGAAAAAAAGGACTCACCTTCAATGCCAAGAATGGAAACAATGGTAATGTAAAAGAATAAGATGACAGCAAAATGTCACATAACAGAAGAAAGGCAATTGTGTAACAAAGGTGATCAATCAAAATATCTGGGGGGAAATCATAACATCAGACATGTGACAGATATTGAGAGCAGAATAGGGCTAGCAAAAGCTGCATTTCATAAAATGAAAAGTATTTTATGCAATAAGTCACTGTCATTGAATGTGTTCACAGTTACTGTCATTGAATGTTCTCACTGTCACTGGATGTGTTCACTGTCATTGGATGTGTTCACAGTCGCTGTCATTGGACGTGATGTGTTCTGTGCCAGATTTCCATATTCCCAACTGTGTGGTGTTATTGCCACCTTGTATCGTGTACACTGTGAGTGAAATAATCTCTCACTGCAACCATGTTTGTATTTATGCAAACGCGTTTGTATTTATGCAACTGCGTTTGTATTTATGCAACTGTGTTTGTATTTATGCAGCCCTGTTTGTATATATGCACGTCATTCATGAAGATCAAGTCAGGCAGTCAGAAATATTGTAAGCAGATCATCACATGTTTGCATTCATCAGAAGGAACCTTGTTTTTGTTTTGAAGTTGGCAAGTGTGGCCATCATGTGTACTCTCATGTGTCTGTGCTTATGTTGACAGATTGTCTTGCACATCCACCCTGTGCTTATGTTGACAGATTGTCTTGATGTAGGCAAGTGTGGCCATCATGTGTACACTCATGTGTCTGTGCTTATGTTGACAGATTGTCTTGCACATCCACCCTGTGCTTATGTTGACAGATTGTCTTGATGTAGGCAAGTGTCTCCATCATGTGTACATTTATGTGTCTGTGCTTATGTTGACAGATTGTCTTGATGTAGGCAAGTGTGGCCATCATGTGTACACTCATGTGTCTGTGCTTATGTTGACAGATTGTCTTGCACATCCACCCTGTGCTTATGTTGACAGATTGTCTTGATGTAGGCAAGTGTCTCCATCATGTGTACATTTATGTGTCTGTGCTTATGTTGACAGATTGTCTTGATGTAGGCAAGTGTGGCCATCATGTGTACACTCATGTGTCTGTGCTTATGTTGACAGATTGTCTTGCACATCCACCCTGTGCTTATGTTGACAGATTGTCTTGATGTAGGCATGTGTCTCCATCATGTGTACACTCATGTGTCTGTGCTTATGTTGACAGATTGTCTTGATGTAGGCAAGTGTGGCCATCGTGTGTCTATGGTTATGTTGACAGATTGTCTTGATGTAGGCAAGTGTGGCCATCATGTGTCCACGCATGTGTCTGTGCTTATGTTGACAGATTGTCTTGATGTAGGCAAGTGTGGCCATCATGTGTCCACGCATGTGTCTGTGCTTATGTTGACAGATTGTCTTGATGTAGGCAAGTGTGGCCATCATGTGTACACTCATGTGTCTGTGCTTATGTTGACAGATTGTCTTGATGTAGGCAAGTGTGGCCAACATGTGTACACTCATGTGTCTGTGCTTATGTTGACAGATTGTCTTGATGTAGGCAAGTGTGGCCATCATGTGTCCACGCATGTGTCTGTGCTTATGTTGACAGATTGTCTTGATGTAGGCAAGTGTGGCCATCATGTGTCCACGCATGTGTCTGTGCTTATGTTGACAGATTGTCTTGATGTAGGCAAGTGTGGCCATCATGTGTGCACTCATGTGTCTGTGCTTATGTTCACAGATTGTCTTGCACATCCACCCTGTGCATCGCATTTCATTTATCTCCCGTGACATCACCGACACTCGAGCTTTTGGCTATGTCTTTGGAACTGAGGATGGCTTACATAAGTTTTTCGCCATCAAAACAGCATCTGCAGTAAGTTGTGTGTGTTGTTATTGGTAAGTTGTGTGTATTGTTGTTGGTAAGTTGTGTTTGTGTGTCAAAACAGCACCTGCATTAAGTTGCATGTGTTGTTGTTAGCAAGTTGTATGTATTGTTGTTAGTAAGTTGAATGTATTATTGTTGGTACGTTGTATGTATTGTTGTTAGTAAGTTGTTTGCATTGTTGTTGGTAAGTTGTATGTATTGTTGTTGTTAGTAAGTTGTGTTTGTGTTGTCAATGTTCTGTAGACCAGTCTGCTGGTTGCCTGAGGTCACCGACCACCGCTGTCTCTGATTGCTCGGCTCACAGTGGACAGCACAGGCCAGAAGGACACATGAACAGTTAAAGGTAGCTCAAAGGAAAATAAAATTGGAGTTGATGCAAATTCAGGACAATGGTTCTGCTATTATGGAAGTTCTTGTGACACAGAGGCAATCATTTCTGGACAAAAGTGTTGCTAGAATGGAAGTTCTTGTGACCCAGGCAATCAACTCATAAAACACTCACAGGTACTTGTTAACAAACTAGCATGGAATTGGACAGCTCAGGTCATGCACATCCACAAACCAGGAATGACTGGAGTACAATTTTACAGTGTGTGTTGTTCCATATATACATCCACTCTTTTGTCAACACAAACCAGGAAAGACTGGAGGACAACTTTACAGTGTGTGCTGTTCCATATATACATCCACGCTTTTGTCAACACAAACCAGGAAAGACTGGAGGACAACTTTACAGTGTGTGCTGTTCCATATATACATCCACTCTTTTGTCAACACAAACCAGGAAAGACTGGAGGACAACTTTACAGTGTGTGCTGTTCCATATGTACATCCACTCTTTTGTCAACACAAACCAGGAAAGACTGGAGGACAACTTTACAGTGTGTGCTGTTCCATATATACATCCACTCTTTTGTCAACACAAACCAGGAAAGACTGGAGGACAACTTTACAGTGTGTGCTGTTCCATATATACATCCACTCTTTTGTCAACACAAACCAGGAAAGGCTGGAGGACAACTTTACAGTGTGTGCTGTTCCATATATACATCCACTCTTTTGTCAACACAAACCAGGAAAGACTGGAGGACAACTTTACAGTGTGTGCTGTTCCATATATACATCCACTCTTTTGTCAACACAAACCAGGAAAGACTGGAGGACAACTTTACAGTGTGTGCTGTTCCATATATACATCCACGCTTTTGTCAACACACACCAGGAAAGACTGGAGGACAACTTTACAGTGTGTGCTGTTCCATATATACATCCACTCTTTTGTCAACACAAACCAGGAAAGACTGGAGGACAACTTTACAGTGTGTGCTGTTCCATATATACATCCACTCTTTTGTCAACACAAACCAGGAAAGACTGGAGGACAACTTTACAGTGTGTGCTGTTCCAGATATACATCCACTCTTCTGTCAACACAAACCAGGAACAGTTGGATGACAACTTTACAGTGTGTGCTGTTCCAGATATACATCCACTCTTCTGTCAACAGAAGGGAGTGTTCAGTATTTGACACAATGTGACACCTGGCAGTGTTCAGTATTTGACACAATGTGACACCTGGCAATGTTCAGTATTTGACACAATGTGACACCTGGCAATATTCAGTATTTGACATGATGTGACACCTGGCAGTCTTCAGTATTTGACATAATGTGACACCGACAGTGTTCAGTATTTGACATGATGTGACACCTGGCAGTGTTCAGTATTTGACATGATGTGACACAGACAGTGTTCAGTATTTGACATGATGTGACACCTGCGGTGTTCAGTATTTGACATGATGTGACACCTGGCAGTGTTCAGTATTTGACATGATGTGACACCTGGCAGTGTTCAGTATTTGACATGATGTGACACCTGGCAGTGTTCAGTATTTGACATGATGTGACACCTGGCAATGTTCAGTATTTCACATGATGTGACACCTGGCAGTTTTCAGTATTTGACATGATGTGACACCTGCAGTGTTCAGTATTTGACATGATGTGACACAATGTGACACCTGGCAATATTCAGTATTTGACATGATGTGACACCTGGCAGTGTTCAGTATTTGACATAATGTGACACCTGGCAGTGTTCAGTATTTGACATGATGTGACACCTGGGAATGTTTTACTTTGACAGGCAGAAAGCCTGGTGCTGACCCTGAGGGATTTGTTTCAAGTTGTTTACCAGATGAAAAAGAAGGAAGTGGAGGCGGCCAAAGAGAAACTGGACAAGGTAGACATCACAACAAATGGGCAGAAGGAAAACTTACAAACCTCGGGAGTCGGGTCGATCTCGGGGACTGGCCAGGTAAGTGCTCGGCTGTGTCATCTCCTAGTCTGTAATCACCTGAAACTGACGAATGTGACATTATGATGGCTTATAAACATGCCATTATGACAACTTATAAACATGTCATTATGATGGCTTATAAACATGCCATTATGACAACTTATAAACATGTCATTATGACAACTTATAAACATGCCATTATGACAACTTATAAACATGCCATTATGACAACTTATAAACATGCCATTATGACAACTTATAAACATGCCATTATGACAACTTATAAACATGCCTTTATGACAACTGAAACATGCATATAGTTTAAAAAGAATGTTATGTTGTTGTTTGTCCATCTAGAATGATGATGACCATTCATTTCATCCAATGTGGTTGAAGGTATGGAGCCGTGGGTTCTAAGAAGGCTGATAAAGCCTATTTTGGCTCGAAATGTTCTTTGGCAGTGTGGACAAAGAATGCTTGACGTTTCTGGAGGAGGATTTCCTGCAGTGGTTTTTCTGTCCTGCCTTTTCTTCACAGCTCTCGCAGTCCTGGTTGCCTCACACGTAATGATGCACGCCACGAATTTCGGTCTCTGGCTGCAGTCTCCCAGGTGTCATGATGAATTCCAAAAGCATTCAGTGAGATTTACAGTGTGTTTAAAGCGTTTCCTGTGGCCGCCTTGGCACAACACAACTCACTGTAAAAAATTCGTTTAGGGAGCCTGTGATCTGGCATGCGAGTTAAGTGACCAGCCCAGCGAATCTGCTTCTTCATTAGTAGAGTGTGGATACTGGGCATGGACGCTCTTTCTAGGACTTCAGTGTCTGGGATCTTGTCTTGCCATTTAATCTTCAGTAGCTTCCTAAGGCAGACTGTGTGGAAGTGGTTTAATTTCCTAGCGTGTCGCTGATAAACAGTCCAGGTTTCACAAGCATATAGCAATGTGGATAATACAACTGCTTTGTAGACTTTCAGCTTTGTTTGCAGGCTTATTCCAGTTCTGTCCCATACATTCTTGTACAGTCTGCCAAAGGCCGCGCTGGCCTTGGAGATTCTTGCATTCACTTTGTCATCAATTGTGGTAGCTTGTGACACAGTGCTGCTAAGATAGATGAATTTGCCCACAACACTTAGTCTATGACCATTCACTTTGATATTCGGCACAGTGTGATTATTCCCTGGAGCTGGCTGGTACATAACTACAGTCTTCTCCAAGTTGATGTTGAGCCCAAAGTTGGCACAGGCATGTGAGAAAGCTGAAACATTGTGTTCCATGTCTGCCTCTGAGTTGGCATATAAGAGCGCAATCATCAGCAAACAGAAGCTTTCTGACGGTGTGACTGTCAATCTTGGTTTTAGCTTTCAGCCTTCTGAGATTGAATAACTTTCCATCCATGCGGTAGTTTAAACAATAGTTGTAGTTTAAATGACTATAGTTAAACAACAAACTACAGTCAATATGCTTATAGTTATTCAGTAGTTGTATGTTATATGTTTATAGATAAACAACAAAATAGTTTAACAATAGTTGCATTTTGTATGTAATGAAACAACAGCTGTAATTTGTATGCTTATAGTTAAACAACAGCTATAGATTTAAAAAAAGAAAAAACCGCAGTTGGATATCCTTTACAGGACCTCGCAGTCAACTCCAGCATTTTTGGCTGTAGTTTCATGGCAAGTTTACGCTTAGTAGTTTACCATTGCTTTCTGAATGTCCTGCACACATACCATTGTATTAAAACCAACTCAAGGCGGTCTGCTGAGGAAGATAGAGATGGGTTGGGTCCAAAGACAGTGGTTGTTGTCTCTGGGGGGGGGGGGGGGGGGGGTCACGGCTGGCAAAGATAGTTTCATTTTCATGCCAGGACATGCTGGTGTACAAGCAAATGAGCGGGCTGACAGGCTTGCAGGTAAGACTACTGTGGAGGGCGGACAAGCCATGGACCAGGCAGATATACTGAATGCTCAACAAGAATTAAAATGTTTGTGAGAATCAAGTGATGACTGTAAATCTACAACCATGGTCAGACTGCGAGAACAGCAAGCTATGAAAGGTGTGGCCAAACAAGAACACTATGCAGGAAGTCAAAGAAGATTAAGAAACCAACACAGAACTGGTGAAGTTAGCCACTACATGCTGCAGAATTTGCTGAGGAGGGGATCCAAGCACTTTTGGACTGAATGGTTCGATGTGCAATGAGGATGATCTGTTGACTAACTAACCAACTAGCTTGCTAAACTGCAACTGATGTGTATATTTTTGTAGTTATAGTACAACTGTTGTGTAAATTGTTATAGAAACGACAACTGTTTTGTACATGTTTATAGAAAAATTGCGTATGTAATTATAGAATAGCTGTTGTGTATATGGTTATAGAAAAACTTGAGTGTGTTGTTATAGAACAACCATTGTTTATGTTGTTAGTATTATAGAACAATTGTTCTGTACATAGTTACATTAAACAGTGATTTGTATGTACAGGGTTGTAGTTAAACAGTTGCTTATGTGTACATTGTTGTGGTTAGACGCTAACTGTTGTGTACACAAGTTATCTTGATTTGATCATGTTTGATTTATTGACATTTCAGACCCAGACGCAGACAGCAAATGCTGAACCAGAAAACATTTACCAGGTACCTGTCATCCTGACTGTCACACACACACGCGCACACACACACACACACACATCATCATTATTCTGCTAACAATAACACTAGCTTGTGTATCTGTCATGACTACAGCATGATGTCACTGTGATGTCATGACTATATGATGTCACTGGGATGTCATGACTGCATCCATGGTTGCATGATGTCACTGTGATGTCATGACTAAGTCTGTGGCTACATGATGTCACTGTGATGTCATGACTACTTCTGTGGTTGCATGATTTCACTGTGAAGGCCATTCTTGACCAGACATAGTCAATAATAAGTCAGCTTTTTCTGTGCTTTTTGATGTAGTATTTATTTCTGTGGATGATTTCATGTTGCTAGTGTTTGGTTGCTAGCTTGTGTATATATATATACACATGTGTGTGCTTGTGCGTGCATAAGATGAAACTATAAGAGATCTTTGCATATATAAGATAGGTTGGACACCAATAATGGATGGATACCAAATGATGGACACTGGATATTGAGAATCCAGCTAACCTCTCTCCGGTTCAACCAGCTGGTACAACCCATACAGAATAGACAACCAGCTTGTACAACCCACACAGATAGCAGACAACCAGGACAGACAACTTTGTCCACATCTGTATTACTGCTGGCTTGTTTTTAGCGTGCAGTGTAGTCTACTGACATGTGGTTGATCTGAAGTTGTTATGTTGTCTGTCTATCACACTGATGTCTTGTTGTGCTATTGTCTGTCTGTTACTGAAGTCTTGTTGTGCTGTTGGTCTATTGCTGAAGTTTTGTTGTGCTGTTGGCCTGTCTGTTACTGAAGTCTTGTTGTGCTGTTGGTCTGTCTGTTACTGAAATCTTGTTGTGCTGTTGGTCTGTCTGTTACTGAAATCTTGTTGTGCTGTTGGTCTGTCTGTTGCTGAAGTATTGTTGTGCTGTTGGTCTGTCTGTTACTGAAGTCTTGTGCTGTTGGTCTGTCTGTGACTGAAGTCTTGTGCTGTTGGTCTGTCTGTTACTGAAGTCTTGTGCTGTTGGTCTGTCTGTTACTGAAGTCTTGTGCTGTTGGCTGTCTGTTACTGAAGTCTTGTGCTGTTGGTCTGTCTGTTACTGAAGTCTTGTGCTGTTGGTCTGTCTGTTGCTGAAGTATTGTTGTGCTGTTGGTCTGTCTGTTACTGAAGTCTTGTGCTGTTGGTCTGTCTGTTACTGAAGTCTTGTGCTGTTGGTCTGTCTGTTACTGAAGTCTTGTGCTGTTGGTCTGTCTGTTACTGAAATCTTGTGCTGTTGGTCTGTCTGTTGCTGAAGTATTGTTGTGCTGTTGGTCTGTCTGTTACTGAAGTCTTGTTGTGCTGTTGGTCTGTCTGTTACTGAAGTCTTGTTGTGCTGTTGGTCTGTCTGTTACTGAAATCTTGTTGTGTTGTTGGTCTGTCTGTTGCTGAAGTATTGTTGTGCTGTTGGTCTGTCTGTTGCTGAAGTCTTGTTGTGCTGTTGGTCTGTCTGTTACTGAAATCTTGTGCTGTTGGTCTGTCTGTTACTGAAGTCTTGTTGTGCTGTTGGTCTGTCTGTTGCTGAAGTCTTGTTGTGCTGTTGGTCTGTCTGTTACTGAAATATTGTTGTGCTGTTGGTCTGTCTGTTGCTGAAGTCTTGTTGTGCTGTTGGCCTGTCTGTTGCTGAAGTCTTATTATGCTGTTGGTCTGTCTGTTGTTGAAGTCTTGTTGTACTGTTGTCTGCTGTTGCTGAAGTTGTGGTTGCTCAGTTGTGGAACAATCTTCCACAAGAAATCAAAGACACCACCAATCATTATACATACATTCGCAACCTGTTTGAACACTACCTCAGTACAGACTACATTTCCCCATAAACAAAAACACAAAAAGACAATAATAATGGTGACATCTCAAACGACAACTAGCCAAAAAACATTCCCTTATGTATGGCATGTTACACCCTCCTTAGGTATTTATTATGCCCATGTTAAACATTGCCTCAGTGAGTCATTTGTCATTGATTATTTTTCATGCGTTTTAATGCTATTGTTCTTTTGTTGTCAAAATTTGCTTCATAAGAGATGTTGAATGAAAGAATGTATGAGAGGAAATAGAGAAGAAGGGCAGTGTCAACAACTCATGTGTAAGGCATCATCAGATTACTTCTCCCACACCACACAAGAAACTTGCAAGTCGTGTGAGAGGAAATAAATGATACATTTTATTGCCGTTGGCTCTTTACAAGTACATAACAGTCGCTATCAAAACCACACACAAAGCCACAGAATTGCCTATCACTAGTTTTCTAAACCCTAATGCTAATTCTATCTATTTGGTTACACAAATCTCCTATCAACGCTAAAACGAGGTGCTCGCTACAAAGTCAGTCCCCAGTCTGACTAGCTTGCTCGCGTGGTTACACACCACGCGGAAGGACCTTGAGGTGTCCTTCAGCTTTCTGCGTGCCGTTCTGTTTGGCACGCTTACATTAGCTGTTTTCTGTTGATTGGCAATCGTGGCTATCATGTAGGCGCCGTGATTCTGTCGTGACCAGAGTGCTAACTATCTGGTCACCGTCTCCGTGTCTCATGAGAGAACTAGTTAATAGTCCCCCATTCTATCCCCTACCCTGCCCTTATCCCGGGCACGGTGCTCCCTCTAATCTACCTGATGTTGTTCTATCTTGAGGCAGATCTCAGGCCTTATAGTTCAGTCTTTGACACACACCCTCCCCTCCTGTGTTGCGTCATCAACTTTGACTCATTGGTTGTGATGCAAGAGGTTTCTAAAAAATTAGTGTATCTAATTTTTGTCCAAGACTGTAGATAACCTGGATTTGGGCTACCTAATAGACTTCTACTGCCTATTGTCACAATGTCGTATCACTTTACTTGGTTACTGGCAATCGCCACAAACTTGTCTGGTTGGCGTGAGCCCTATTCTCAATCGCAATATTATATTAATTAGAGGTATGTCTGAACCGGACCGTTGTCTAATAAGACCCGCCCTCAAATAGTAAATTAACTCACTACCCATACAAAGTTGACTTTCTTAGGGTCAACACATGAATTGCTTCATGTCCCCCATATAATATTAAGCAACCATTACACAAGCTGTGTGCGACAGGCTTTACCTATCTCGCTTCCGCGTGTAAAGTTATCTTTCACTGTTAAGTTAGTGTTTCGTTGTCTATTATGTCCCCTGACCCGGAGTTATCTCCCTTTGATCTATAAAATATGTATGCAATTTATATGTTTGTTTTTCTGGTTGTTTGTGTGTTCGGATGTAATTAATAATATAATCTAACTTCTAACATGTGTATCTAACTATCATGTGTATGTAAATAAGTTTTCAAGTGCCATAATTCGGTTGAATGAGGCCACAAAGAAGTGTATCACACTAATTAGTGACTACATCTCCGTCTTATGGGACTTAAAATACTTTCTCTAAGATCTACACTAAACTACACACAACGCATTCATCACAGTACAACTTCAACAAAGAAAGCACACATTTGACGCAGACAAGAAATAAAAAGTCGCGTTGAGCGGCAGAAAAATCCGCTGACCGATCTCACTCTCTCTTGTATAATTTACATTCGCTCTCACTTTCACACTTCTGTCACACCTCTTTCACTTTCATACCTCTGTCACACATTTTTCACCCTCCCAATTATTTAAAAACCTTGGAGTGACACTGTACAAGTTTGGCTCAGTTTGGAAAAAGTTGAGCTCAATGACTGTGCGTAAATCGCTGCACGAGTCATGTATATACAACATATTTACATGTAAGAGCAAGGGTTGATGGTTTGTACCCTGGTATTATTCACCACTATATTCTATTACAATAATATTCTAAATACTGACATACTAATACTAGTTATATAAATATATATTTAATGTGTTACCTATTTTAATCTATCTGTCACATTAATACTAAACCAAGCTTACATTATTCCTAATATTTATCTAATTTAAGGGATGTAATCTAACTATTTAAAATGAAATTGATGTGAGATGAGTTATGTACCTTTGTGAAGTGGGTAATGTGAAATGTAATAAGTTACGTACCTTTCTAATATGGGTGATGTGAAATATAACACAATTATAACTAATGTTTTTAAATGAACAACCCTATATGATTGATATCTTCATCTAAATGGTGTGAATGATGTATGTTTACTTGTATAATCTATTTATCCTATTACGTTGTTAAACTAATTATAATACTAAATGATAATGTTTGTTTAATGGATTGGATCATTAAAATGGAATAAACTCAAATGAAATGAAACAAAGTGAAATGTAATAAACTAAATGGTACTATTACTATCTAAATTTATTATTGTAGTTTATAATTAGTTGTTATGTTTAAATTACTATCCTATTCTACTTTTAAGCTAAATAAGTGGGTAAATTATTAATCTATCTAAAGTAAAAAAAAATGAAACCTATTATATTATCTAAATCTAAATATAAATTAAATGACATAATTTACCTATAATTTATGACTATATTAAAACGTTATAATACATATCACAATGAGTATTTATATACATGGTATTTAAATACCTCAGGTTAGTCGTTGCCCTTAATGTTCAGAAAATGCTTTCATTGGCATACTATCTATACACTTGTCCTGGGTATATGAAATACATTACACAGTCACACTTGTGTCTTATGGGTATTGCACCTGTAGAGTTCGCTTGTGTCGTTGACCACTGTTTTCGTGTCTGTATTCATGTAATGTTCTGACACTGTTTTTCTCTGCTTAACACAAATGATTCACTGGAACACATATGGAGCTTAGCAAGTAATGAACTGTCCTCGTTCACAAAGTGATATATTAGTTCTCAGAGCAAAGTTCTTAATTTTGATGTCTACGGACACATAGTAATTCAATGTTCTCAGTACCTAGTTCAGGACATAATGTCTATGTATTTGTAACATATTTAACATAGAATATTTTACTGTACTAAGTTAACATCTATTACTCTACACTCTTATGTGGTATCTCTGGTATTTCTACCTCAGATGGTCGACTAAGGGTATCAGCCAAGATGTTATCCTTACCCTTGATATGCTCTATACTAAAGGTGTAATTTTGTAGTATTAGCGACCACCTGTATATACGGTCATTCCGATGCACACCTCTCTGTATGACCGTGATTGGGGAGTTGTCAGTCTGGACAATGAAGTGAACACCCGCCAAAATCGATGGAGCTTTCTCACCGCATAGATGACGCTTAGGGCTTCCAACTCTGATATGGAATATCTGGACTCAGCAGGTGTGATCTTACGGCTCACGTAGCAAATCGGGTGGAAGATGCCATCATAAAATTGGCCTAATACTGCAGCGATGGAGATTTTGCTGGCATCTGTCCTAAGATAATAAACGAGCCTAGGATTAGGCAAGCGGAGTATTGGTACATTACTAAAAAGGATTTTCAATTTTGACAATGCAGAAATTAATAATGCATCTTTGACATCTAATTTTACAGATGCTTTTAAAACATTGGAAAATACACTTGTAATTTCCGCTAAATTTGGTATGAATTTGCTATAGTAATTTACTAACCCCAAAAGGCTTCTGACCTGCTTCTTTGTGGTAGGCATGGTCAGGTTCATAATTTTGGTAATAATTCTATTGTCAGTCTTAAGTTGACCTTGTGAAATGACATGACCCAAAAAGTCAATTTCTTTTAGGCCCAATTCAACTTTGCTCGGTTTGACAGTGAGACCGAAGAGTCGCAACCTGTCAAAGACATGTCTTAGTTTCAGTAAGTGTGTTGTCCAGTCATCAGTATGGACACATATATCATCTATATAAGTCACTGTATTCGTCACTCCATGAAGTAGATCTCTAGTTAAGCGTACGAAAGTGGCCGGAGCATTTCGAAGTCTAAAAGGAAGAAAACGCCACTCGTATAGTCCTAAAGGTGTTGAAAAAGCAGTAAGATGGATGGATTGAGACTGCATAGGGACCTGCCAATATCCCTTAGTAAGATCTAATTTAGAAAAGATTTTGGAGGTGGACATGTCAAGAATAAGATCTTCGCAGGAAGGAATTGGCTCTGCGTCGATCTTAGTGACGTTGTTGAGTTTTCGATAGTCTACACACAGACGAATTGTGGAGTCTTTTTTCTTAACTAGGACGATTGGAAAAGAGTACTCAGAACTGGATTTCTGGATGATCCCACTAGCTTCTAAATAAGAATTTCCTTATTTAGATTTTCCCTATAGCTAAGTGGGATTGAGTACGGCCTGCATTTAATAGGCTTAGAGTCCGAAAGAAGAATGGAGTGTTCGATTCTGTCCGTCCTACCTGGAATGTCAGAAAATATGTCTTTGTATTCCGTCACTAATTCTACTAATTGTCGTCGTTGACTGTCTGTTAGTCCCTGTTCTATCTGTATGCTCTCTAATGTAGCAGTCTTGTCCACAATAGGAACGGGTAGTTCCATTCCGTCGTCGTCTACCTGATTCAGTACGGTGGTGGTACTAAGTGCGTATTCTGTATTCTCGCTAGATGTATGGATATCGTCGGATATGCCAGTCTCGCTAACTAGTGTAGTTGCATTGTGTATGTCTGTCGTCTGATCACTAGATGTGGGTGCACTTTCTTCGTCTGTCTCTACTTCTGTCTGTTGTCGTGAAAAGTAAGGTTTCAGCATGTTGACATGGAATATCTTTAAGTGTCCGTTTATTGATATTTCATAGTCAACATCTGAAATTTTACGTACCACCTTGAATGGCCCTTGCCATGAGGTCAATAATAAATTTCGTTTGTCTGGAAGTAACAAAAGTATGTCTTGATCTGGTTCAAGATCAATTGTTCTTGCACTTTTGTTGGCGTATTGGCGGTAGATTTGACCCTTCCTCTCCAAAGCTGCCTTAGCTATAATACACGATTTCATGATTTTGTCTCGTGTGTCTGTCACCATTTCGTAAGGTGTTTTTGGGGTGGGAATTTTAATGGAATTGGTGATTACCTGATGGTAAACATTAATCTTTAGCTGTGGGTATTAGCTTGGCTCTTTCGTCCAAGCCCCACTTCTGACACCACATTAATCTTTGCCTGTCAACAACTCATGTGTAAGGCATCATCAGATTACTTCTCCCACACCACACAAGAAACTTGCAAGTCGTGTGAGAGGAAATAAATGATACATTTTATTGCCGTTGGCTCTTTACAAGTACATAACAGTCGCTATCAAAACCACACACAAAGCCACAGAATTGCCTATCACTAGTTTTCTAAACCCTAATGCTAATTCTATCTATTTGGTTACACAAATCTCCTATCAACGCTAAAACGAGGTGCTCGCTACAAAGTCAGTCCCCAGTCTGACTAGCTTGCTCGCATGGTTACACACCACGCGGAAGGACCTTGAGGTGTCCTTTGGCTTTCTGCGTGCCGTTCTGTTTGGCACGCTTACATTAGCTGTTTTCTGTTGATTGGCAATCGTGGCTATCATGTAGGCGCCGTGATTCTGTCGTGACCAGAGTGCTAACTATCTGGTCACCGTCTCCGTGTCTCATGAGAGAACTAGTTAATAGTCCCCCATTCTATCCCCTACCCTGCCCTTATCCCGGGCACGGTGCTCCCTCTAATCTACCTGATGTTGTTCTATCTTGAGGCAGATCTCAGGCCTTATAGTTCAGTCTTTGACAGGCAGAATGTCAGACGGGCCTGCGTGCCCAATTCTTAACTCTTTGAAAATAAAGACTTTCGTTCGTTCGTTCGTTTGTTCGTTCAAAGTCTTGTTGTGCTAGTGGCTTGTCTGTTACTGAAGTCTTGTGCTGTTGGTCTGTCTCTTGATGAAGTCTTGTTATGCTGTTGACCTGTCTGTTATTGAAGTCTTGTTGTGCTGTTGGTCTGTTGCTGAAGTCTTGTTGTGCTGTTGGCCTGTCTGTTACTGAAGTCTTGTTGTGCTGTTGGTCTGTCTGTTACTGAAATCTTGTTGTGCTGTTGGTCTGTCTGTTACTGAAATCTTGTTGTGCTGTTGGTCTGTCTGTTGCTGAAGTATTGTTGTGCTGTTGGTCTGTCTGTGACTGAAGTCTTGTGCTGTTGGTCTGTCTGTTACTGAAGTCTTGTGCTGTTGGTCTGTCTGTTACTGAAGTCTTGTGCTGTTGGCTGTCTGTTACTGAAGTCTTGTGCTGTTGGTCTGTCTGTTACTGAAGTCTTGTGCTGTTGGTCTGTCTGTTGCTGAAGTATTGTTGTGCTGTTGGTCTGTCTGTTACTGAAGTCTTGTGCTGTTGGTCTGTCTGTTACTGAAGTCTTGTGCTGTTGGTCTGTCTGTTACTGAAGTCTTGTGCTGTTGGTCTGTCTGTTACTGAAATCTTGTGCTGTTGGTCTGTCTGTTGCTGAAGTATTGTTGTGCTGTTGGTCTGTCTGTTACTGAAGTCTTGTTGTGCTGTTGGTCTGTCTGTTACTGAAGTCTTGTTGTGCTGTTGGTCTGTCTGTTACTGAAATCTTGTTGTGTTGTTGGTCTGTCTGTTGCTGAAGTATTGTTGTGCTGTTGGTCTGTCTGTTGCTGAAGTCTTGTTGTGCTGTTGGTCTGTCTGTTACTGAAATCTTGTGCTGTTGGTCTGTCTGTTACTGAAGTCTTGTTGTGCTGTTGGTCTGTCTGTTGCTGAAGTCTTGTTGTGCTGTTGGTCTGTCTGTTACTGAAATATTGTTGTGCTGTTGGTCTGTCTGTTGCTGAAGTCTTGTTGTGCTGTTGGCCTGTCTGTTGCTGAAGTCTTATTATGCTGTTGGTCTGTCTGTTGTTGAAGTCTTGTTGTACTGTTGTCTGCTGTTGCTGAAGTTGTGGTTGCTCAGTTGTGGAACAATCTTCCACAAGAAATCAAAGACACCACCAATCATTATACATACATTCGCAACCTGTTTGAACACTACCTCAGTACAGACTACATTTCCCCATAAACAAAAACACAAAAAGACAATAATAATGGTGACTTATCTCAAACGACAACTAGCCAAAAAACATTCCCTTATGTATGGCATGTTACACCCTCCTTAGGTATTTATTATGCCCATGTTAAACATTGCCTCAGTGAGTCATTTGTCATTGATTATTTTTCATGCGTTTTAATGCTATTGTTCTTTTGTTGTCAAAATTTGCTTCATAAGAGATGTTGAATGAAAGAATGTATGAGAGGAAATAGAGAAGGGCAGAATGTCAGACGGGCCTGCGTGCCCAATTCTTAACTCTTTGAAAATAAAGACTTTCGTTCGTTCGTTCGTTTGTTCGTTCAAAGTCTTGTTGTGCTAGTGGCTTGTCTGTTACTGAAGTCTTGTGCTGTTGGTCTGTCTCTTGATGAAGTCTTGTTATGCTGTTGACCTGTCTGTTATTGAAGTCTTGTTGTGCTGTTGGCCTATCTGTTACTGAAGTCTTATTGTGCTGTTGGCCTGTCTGTTGCTGAAGTCATGTTGTGCTGTTGGTCTGTCTGTTACTGAAGTCTTGTTGTGCTGTTGGTCTGTCTGTTACTGAAATCTTGTTGTGCTGTTGGTCTGTCTGTTACTGAAGTCTTGTGCTGTTGGTCTATCTGTTACTGAAGTCTTGTGCTGTTGGTCTGTCTGTTGCTGAAGTCTTGTTGTACTGTTGGTCTGTCTGTTACTGAAGTCTTGTTGTGCTGTTGGTCTGTCTGTTGCTAAAGTCTTGTTGGTCTGTCTGTTGCTAAAGTCTTGTTGGTCTGTCTGTTACTGAAGTCTGGTTGTGCTGTTGGCCTGTCTGTTACTGAAGTCTTGTTGTGCTGTTGGTCTGTCTGTTACTGAAGTCTTGTTGTGCTGTTGGTCTGTCTGTTACTGAAGTCTTGTTGTGCTGTTGACCTTTCTATTACTGAAGTCTTGTTGTGCTGTTGGCTTGTCTGTTGCTGAAGTCTTGTTATGCTGTTGGCCTGTCTGTTGCTGAAGTCTTGTTGTGCTGTTGTCTGCTGTTGCTGAAGTCTTGTTGTGCTGTTGGTCTGTCTGTTGCTGAAGTCTTGTTGTCCTGTTGGTCTGCCTGTTGCTTGTTGTGCTTTTGGTCTGTCTGTTGCTGATGTCTTGTTATGCTGTCTGTCGCTGAAGCCTTGTTGTGCTGTTGGCCTTGTCTGTTGCTGAAGTCTTGTTTGCCATCTGTTGCTGAAGCCTTGTTGTGCTGTTGGCCTGTCTGTTGCTGAAGTCTTGTTGTGCTGTTGGCCTGCTTTTGCCGAAGTCTTGTGCTAGTGGCCTGTCTGTTGCTGAAGTCTTGTTGTGCTGTTGCTTGCACCAGCTTATTGTATGAACTTACTCGAATGCTCTAACCATGCCATGTATGAACTCACTCGAATGCTCTAACCGAATGCTCTAACCATGCCATGCAGGTTCCCACTAACAACGCTCCCATCAGCCCCGGAACTCACGCTGAGCAGGTGGCTAACTTGCTCGACCTTGAGGATCAGGCCGAACATATTCTTAAAGTGGGTGTCACTTCTTTCACTCTCCCTCTGTCTCATCATTTCTTTCACTCTCTCATCTCATCATTCACTGAAGTCACCAAGATTCTCGGGAAAGAAATGTAAATGGTTATGGGGGTAGTGCAGTTTTATGCTCACGTTGCATCCAAGCTTACAAAATCTCGACAGCATGTTTTCAACTAATTCAGAATAATTGTCTGCTTTAGTTACCCAGTAAGCTTGCAACAACTAAAACAAATGATGACCAGGCTGTAGACTGTTTTGTTCATGGAATCTATAAAATTTGGATTGTTTATTAACTTTCTAATTTGAGGTCCATCAAAAATGCCAGCTTTAAATTTGTCTATGCTCAATTCCGGAAACTTTCTGCATACGTAATTAAAACAGGTATCATCTTTGTTCAGCACCTTAAATTGTTTCATCAAGCCAAGTTTTATATGCAATGGTGGCAGTAGAACTCTTTTTCAATCAATGAGAGGCTTGTTGACACTCTTTTTTTCTTCAACTTTAAATTCATCCCTCAATGGCCACTGTTTTTTTTTTTTGCCCTGCTATCCCACAAACATATAAAGCATGGGTATTTGATGAATCCCCCTTTGCTGGCCAAGCAAGAAGTTAATCATTTTTAGATCTACACAAACCATCCAGTTATGTTCTAAATACTTCATATTTTTCCAGAACTGAGCTTATTGTAGCATACTCCACCTTCATTGTAGTAGAATGAGCAATTGGAATCGTGTCATTTTTGTTACTAAGGTGTAAGAGAACACCTTTCAAACTTCTTTAAGAGCTGTCAGTAAAATTTGACACTCTTATGGTGTACAACTTACACCCATTTTGCTTACAAAACCTCCTGCATTAGTACAAAACACAAGGTTGTTTTCTTTACAAAAGGAATGGAAGAAAACCTTGCTCTCTGCTGCAATAAAATGTAACCTTTGTTTCAGCAGTCAGTAATGTTTTTCTTGTAATCTTGAAGCCAAAAATTCTGAAGATTCCTTAGAGAGATATAAATCTTGAATTAGATCATTCAGTTCACACTGGTTGAAGCTTTGAGCAGCTGGAAAATAATCTTCAAAATCACTATCACTATCACTTGTCATTCCACATGCCACTGCTGTCTCAACTTCTAGCAGGGAATCCAAAATTTGACTGAAAGTTGGAATTGGCATGCCATCTCCATGTGGAACACTTTGTCTAGCAGAATAAAAATCTGGATATTTCTATTTTTTGTTATAACCCCCCCCTTCCCCCCCCCCCCTCTTCTCTCCCCCCCCCCCCCCCCCCCTTAATTAATTCTCTTAATATTGACAACAAAGAAATAACAGTCATCACAGTGATTCTTGAGCTCTTTGTAAACAAACAAGCAGTTTCATTTTGTAAGGGACTAAATTGCAATAGTCCCCCCCCCCCCCCTCCCCAGAGCCTTATACAAAAAATATTGTAATTATATATATATATTTTAAAGTTGCATATCCCATACAGGATATTGCAGTCAACACCAGCATTTTTCAGCTGATGTTGATGTTCTTGGCAAGATTACACTCAGTAGTTTGCCATTGCTTTCTGAGCAACCGGCTCACATACCCCATAAGTAACCAGCGCGACGTGATCCGCTGCCAGGGAGACCGGTAATAATATTAATTAAATACACAAATACCTTTATCTAACCAACTAGAGTTGCTACAGACTATGATATTTGAATTTAGCAGGCCTCATTTGTGCAACATCAGGTGTAAAATGTTTGGTACAACATTTATTTTGGTATGGCTGTGTTATCATCATGTTCCTGTCACTGATAACATCTCCACAACCTCTGTAATTTTGACAAGTCCCACCTCTTATTTCCATCCCATATTCTGTTCAGATCAGTGCATTGAGAACCAGAGCAGAACCCTTTAACCCGACTGAAATGATTAACAGCGAAAAAGGGGAACCAAGAAGTGAACAAAAATAAATCCTTAAAAAATATGGAGGGAGTACTTTGAACTTCTCAACATTCCATCAGATACCACAGGAATCCAAGAAAAAAACACAGATACCATCGAAAAACTTGAACCAGAAATACTAAAAGAAGAAATTAGAGAAGCCATAAGATTAACCCCATTGAATAAATCACAGGGACTAGATGAAATACCAAATGAACTCATTAAAGCAGCAAGAGAACATCATGACTACATAGATTGTTTAACCATGTTTGTGTAGAACAACAGACACCACGAGACTGGGAAAGCACCATAATTATCTCAATTTGGGAAAACAGAGGCAGTAAGAGAGACTGCACACAACACAGAGTCATACTGGAAAAATATTCTGCAAAATTCTAGAGGAAAGACCACAGCCAACAATAGAATCACAGCTAAGAGAAACACAACTTTGATTTAGGGAAAAGGATGCACAGATGCTATCTTTGCTTTTAGACAACTTATAGAAAAATCAATCAAATTTAATGATATACTCTTCTTAGCCTTTATCGTCCATGAAAAGGCATTTGACAGAGTAGATAGAAATAAGCTGTGGGAAATCCTTAAACGATGAGTGAGTGCACATGTAACAAGCTTATGTAGATGTTTATACAACAACAGTGAATGTACAGTAAGAAGAAACGGAGGACACCCTGAACCCTTCACCATAAGATCTAGAGTACGACAAGGTTGTGTCCTGTCGCTCCTCTTGTTCATAACATATATAGACAACATATGTAAAGAAACCAGCCAAACAGAGACTGCAAGAACACCGCAAGATGAACAGAACACAGAAGAAAAACTAACGGCGAATTTCACATTTTGTGGACAATCAAGCTCTAATAGCAAAATCAGAAGCAGAATTTCAAGTCCACATAAATAGCGTACGCGAATTGTGTAAGGAGCATAACATGAAAATTAGTGTCAGTAAAACAGAGGTAATGACTATAACCAAAGAAGAAAACACAACAAAGATTCATCTAAAAGAACACCCCCTGAAACAAGTAAAGAGCTTCAAGTACTTAGGAAGTATAATATCAACTGGCGAATCAGAAGACGAGATAAAAAATAGATGCAATAAGGCAAACCACTTGGACACATGGCACCAATACTAAATAACAAATACGTATCAATAGCTGTTGGTTGGTTTTTCAGCTGCTGTTGATATTCTTGGCAAGAACCAACAAGAACCAAGCAAACCAACACTGGACACATGACACCAATACTAAAGAACAAACATGTATCAATAGTTACTAAGAAAGCACTTTACAATCTTCCTACCAACTCTATGCTACCAATGCCAAACCTGGACAGTGACAGAAAAAGAGAAAAGAAAAATTATAACAATGAAAATGAGATTCCTGAGAAGAATACTCAATGTGTCAATAAGAGAGAAAATCAGAAATGAATAAATCAGGACTAAAGTGGGGGATATGGCAGCGCTAGATTTCATCAGAAAAATAGCAAGTTAAATGGTGCGGCAATATAACTAGACTACCAATTAACAGTATAACACAACAAGCAATGATGTACAGACCAAACAGAACTAGAAGAAGAGGCGGATCATTTAAACGATGGACAGAGGGAATAACAATCCATGCAATTCTCGATACATCAATCCCATAAATGGGCACTCGCTCGCTGTTTATGCTTCACCTCGACACTGCAAGGTACAAGAGGAACAAGATGAGATGAGATGAGACGGTGTTCAGAAAGTATTTGTTCCAAATAGATCCTGGTCAACTGAACACTCATTGAGCTGGCCTACTCTCTCTATTTCTTAATTGTTCACCATTTTTTCTCACTCCATCTGTGTGTGTGTGTGTGTCAGATGTGTTGGTTCATTAGTCTAATTCTGTCACCTCATATCTGTATGACTGATGTGTCCACTCATGACTTTCACTTCATCTCCACACATTTTTGTCAAATGTTCAGCAGCTTTACTCTCTGTCATCCCATATTTTTGTTACTTGGTTTTCTTATCTATTTTTTCTTTTTTAATGAACTAGTTTTTGTAAGTAGTTTAACGAACTGACTGTTGTAACCTAGTTTAATGAACTAGCTTTTGTAACCTAATTTAATGAACTTGTTGTAACCTAGTTTAAGGAACTAGCTGTTAGAACCTAGTTTTACCAACTAATTGTTGTAACCCAGTTTAATGAACAAGCTGTTATTATTGTCTGCATGAGATTGTAATGTTGTGTCCCTTGTTCTTGATCCACTGCTCATGACAGTGAATCCCAAAATGGTGATGTTTGTGGCAGTGGTACAGCATGAAGCTGGCAGCTGTCATGTGACATGCATCTCATGGGGGGTGGGACGTGGACTGGTTATTGGCTAAATACAGCTGCTTGTGGTCGAGTCTATAGGGACAGTGTGAGCGGAGAACACATGAACACACACGAGCAGCAAACATACACGGAGGAAACAACATCCACAGATCACAAAGGGCATGGTGAAAGCTGTGAAAGCCGACTCAGCACTTCTGCTTTCTAGGGCTCCACAAACCTGAACATGGCATAAATATGATGATTATGTATTATATTACATAATTTGGGCGATTAATAACTTGGGTCATGTCATTAATGAAGTGATTGATAAATCACATGATTTTGTTACTTCATGGTTTATGTAATTTATCACACAATTTTAAAAATATTTCACAATTTATGTAGTTATTGTTCACATGATTCAGTAAGTACATGGTTTATGTAGATTATCACTTCATTTATCAAGTACTTACAGTTTATGCAGTTATATTATTGTCATTGATCAAGTACTGAAAGTTTATGCAGTTATATTATTGATCACATGATTTTGTATTAACATAGTTTATGTAGTTTATCACACAATTTATACAGTACTGACAATTTATCTAGTTATATTGTTAATTACATGATTTAATAATGTAATTACACGATTTATGTAATTTATCACATTATTTATAAAGTACTCTTAATTTATATAGTTATATTTGTAATCGGTACAACCTGCTTTCTGTTAACACCCAGTGTTGGGCGACGCTCACCACACCTGACACCCCACATTGGTGCCAGCAGCTTCTGGTGGAGGAGCACCATTGGGAGGGTACAAGCCTTACCCTAGTGTGAGAAAATGTATCCTAAAGACAAAATGTCATGGCAGGGCAGACCAGGCCCTAAGCCTTGGTTGGCAACTGGTCTAGGATGGAAGCTCTAACAGGCAGACTGTCAGAGCATTGCTTTGCTGATCTGGCAGCTTCTGCAGCTTGTCTTGTTCCAGATGTATTGGTGTTACCTTTTCTCTGGAGTGAACTAGGCAGCCTGAGAGAGGGATCATGCTTCATGAGCTACACATGGTCTTTAAAAATTCAGCCCAGGCTTTGTGTTACGGAGAGGTAAAACTCCATTTTACAAACTGTCGTCTGTTAAGATGTTAATCACATTAATTATGGTATTTATCTCAAAATATTTATTAATTAAATGATTTATGTTGTAAATCATAGGATTTATAGTAATCCTACAATGTGTGTAATTCAGCACATAATTTATGCGAGATTTGCTTGTCAAATAATGCCCAGTTTGTAAATACATGACCGTAATCATTTGAAATATTCTCAGGGCATTGAGCAGATCAAAAATTTGGAGTTTGACTCTGTGGACAAGGATTTATTTGCTTCACCATCTTCGCCTGCTACCTCACCGCTAGCCAAACTGACACCATCTCCGCTGTCATCTACGTCTAGCGTTAGTGATGACCCCTGGGGACTTTCCGCAAACTGTAAGCAGACATTAAAACATCACAACTTTGTACATGTGTCTGGTGTGGTAGGTAGACCATCAGCAGTTACTCATCTCATATTTCTAAGTGCCTTTAGTCTAGAAAGGTAAATTCATGGCAGGTGCTGTGTAGAGGACTTTAGAAGTCAGTGCTAGCACGCATATTTCACATATCTGTAGGTCAGTGCTAGCTTACATATTTCACATGTCTGGAAGTCAGTGCTAGTACACATTTCACATGTCTATAGATTAGTGCTAGCTTACATATTTCACATGTCTGGAAGTCAGTGCTAGCACACATTTCACATGTCTATAGATTAGTGCTAGCTTACATATTTCACATGTCTGGAAGTCAGTGCTAGCACACATTTCACATATCTGTAGGTCAGTGCTAGCTTACGTATTTCACATGTCTGGAAGTCAGTGCCAGCACACATATTTCACCTGCTTGTAAGTCAGTACTAGCTCACATATTTCACAAATTCAGAAGTCAGTGCTAACACACATATTTCATCATGACTATTGTGAGTGTTGTGGCAGTGTGTTTTGTAGTGTTTTATTATGCCAGTCAGTGATTTCAGTGTGTAATGTGTAACTGAAACTGGTTGGTTGAGTCTGCTACTCAGGACATCTTGTCTAGAGGTGACAATGGTTGGAGCTTTCAGTGAGTGAATCATTGAGTCCATGACAGTGTAGAACTTGCTACAGCTGTGTATCAACATGTCTCTGAGGTCTAGAGGTGACAATGGTTGGAACTTTCAGTGAGTGAATCCATATACGTGACGGTGTAGAACTTGCTACAGCTGTGTATCAGCATGTCTCTGAGGTCTAGAGGTGACAATGGTTGGAGCTTTCAGTGAGTGAATCCATGTCCGTGACGGTGTAGAGCTTGGTACAGCTGTGTATCAGCATGTCTCTGAGGTCTAGAGGTGACAATGGTTGGAGCTTTCAGTGAGTGAATCCATGTCCGTGATGGTGTAGAACTTGCTACCCCTCTGCCGTGCGTCCACCTTGACGAGGTAGAGGGGCTTGAGCGTTCCAATGACCCCAAGAGCTATGCCGACGGTAGCACAGCTACTGGTAGGGTCACCCATGTCGGACAGGTCAAGGGAGAGGGACCAGACGAAGTGACGCACAAACCTGCTGCCTTGTAGGTAGACTGGGGACAGTCAAAGGCTAGGGAAAGCATCCCGAACAAATGCTTGTCGAAATCGGATGTACTGAGCCACAGGCTTGACAAAGAAGTGCAACGTAACTTTATCATTTCATGATGCCACAGATGAAAGTTAATCGATATGGTGCTAATCCCGTGAAGTCCCATCAGGCGGTGATAGTGCCGGGCCCCCTGCCTCGAGGGGGTCCACCCATGACTACTGGTGGTCACCTTCCCCTGTGCTGTGGAGTCAAGGCACAGAGGAGTAGGTTAAGAGCTATTGACCAAACACCCCGGACACTCAACATACTACAATGGAATGCAGAAGGAGTTTATAACAAGAAAGCCTCCCTAACACAGCGGCTTCATAAAGATAGAATAGATGTGGCATGCATTCAAGAGACACACCTCAACGCCAATCGCACATTTTCAGTCGAGGGATATCAGGCCACACGTTTCGACCGCGAAGGACATAAAGGAGGAGTTGTAATACTTACACGAAATACAATACCTTGCAGCGAAGTATCTGTGATCTCTGACAACCAAACGGAAATTATAGGTGTTGATATAATGATAAAGGACGTGAAAATAAGAATTTACAATCTATATAGCCCGGCAGATAAGGATCTTACACTCTCAAACATGGAAATAACTGACACAAATTGCATTGTTGTCGGAGACTTTAATAGCCGTTCAGAAAGATGGGGATACCCAGATACTGACAAAAGAGGAGATGAAGTGGAGGACTGGGAAATAGACTCAAATCTCCATCTACTTAACAAAGCGGATGACACACCGAGCTTCTACTCCAGAAGATGGATTACCACTTCTACTCCAGACTTAGCTTTCTGCACAGGAGACATCCTCCACAAAATCGATCGCCATGTGCTGGACCAATTAGCAGGTAGTGACCACAGACCAATCAAGCTTGTAATAAATATGGAGTATGTTCCACAGGAGCAAAAGCCTTTGCCCCGTTGGAATTACAAACGAGCAGATTGGGACAGATTTGCCATACTAACAGACAAATATTGTGAAAACGTAAATACACGATATGGCAACATGAAGCAAATGGTGGAAAGTCTAAACAGAGCAATAATACAGGCAGCCACTGAGTCTATTCCAAGAGGAGCAAGGAAAAATTACAAACCATACTGGACTGAAGAACTACAATTTTTGGAGGACAAAGTTGAAGATGCTAGGAAGACCGCAGAGAGAGAACAAACAACTGAAGCGAACATCTCTCTCAAAGCCATCTCAGCAAAATATAAAAGAACAGTAAATCAAACAACAAGAGATTGTTGGAGGAAAAAAACAGAAAACCTGAATTTTGACAGGGATGGAAACAAACTATGGAAACTAGTGAAAGCCATGAACAATGAAGGACCTAGAAACAAACAAATAACAATTAAACAAGGAAATGCCTTGCTTACAGGAAAAAAGGCTGCAAATGCACTAATGGAACACTATGCCAGTGCAAACCACATTGATATTACAGCCGAACAGAAGAAAGCAATCAAAGATAAACAGATGCATCATACATATACAGAGACAGCAGCAGAATATATGATGGCAAATCTAACAATGGAAGAAATGGAACAGGCAATGAATACCCTAAAAAAGAAGACATCACCAGGAAAGGATGGAATCACAAATGAAATGCTAATAGGACTAGGCACTAAGGCAAAAAAGAAACTACTAGCAGTCCTAAATTACAGCTGGAAGAGGGGAATAGTCCCACAGGCATGGAAGGAAGCTATACTAATACCAGTCCCAAAGAAAGGAAAAGACCTGGAAGAACCAAATGGCTATCGACCTATCAGTCTTCTTAGCTGTGTAGGAAAATTAATGGAACGCATTATCAATGGCAGGCTAACATGGCATCTGGAAGAAAACCAACTCTTAACACCTCACCAAGCAGGATTCAGAAAGTACAGATCTACTGAAGATCAAATAACCTATATAGCTCAGGAAATAGAGGATGCCTTCCAAGAGAAAAAGCACACACTAGCAGTCTGGATAGATTTAGAAAAAGCATTTGATAAAGTATGGAAGGAAGGACTGAAAGTAAAACTGCAAAAAATGCATGTTTGCGGGAAAATGTACAAATGGATCAGCCACTACCTTGAGAACAGAACTGCCAGGACAAAAGTACAAGGACAAACCAGCAAAATGATGCTGTTGGAGCAAGGTGTCCCCCAAGGAGGAGTTCTTTCACCAACATTATTCCTAGCATATATAAACGACATCACGGAAAATTTTCCAGCCAGAGTACACACATCATCCTTTGCAGATGACCTAGCCATATGGACATCTGAAGAATATATTAGTACAGCTAACAGCAGAATACAGCAAGCCCTATTAGCGCTAGAGGACTGGTCAAAATCATGGCTAGTGAAGATAAGTGAGGAGAAAACAACATGCATAGTGTTCTCCCTCTCAACTAAAACTCAGCAACCTAAGCTGGTATTGAATGGAAAAATATTGCGCCATGAAGAAAACCCAAACTATCTAGGAGTCACCTTTGATCGTCGCCTGACATGGAAGACACAGGTTGAGAAAAATCGAACAAGAGCAAGGCAAAGAATGGCAATCATGAAAAAGCTTGCTGGTACAACATGGGGAGCAGATGAGAAAGTTCTCAAGAAGTTATATACTGGGCGGGTGAGGCCAGTACTGGAATATGGCATTGCAGCTTGGGCAACAGCAGCTAAGTCAAACTTTAACAAAATAAGTAGAGTCCAAAATCAAGGAATGCGAATCATAACTGGAAGCCTGAAGACAACGCCTATTAATGAATTAGAAAAGATCACTTGTTTACAACCAATGCAGGATAGAAGAGATAGCAGAGCCCAGCAACAAGCAGAAAAATTTAGAAGATTGACAGACCACCCTATGTACAACAGATTTAATGGTTTTGGAAAGGGAAGACTGAAGCGTAGCAACTTTGTAGAAACTGCAAAACGAAGGATTAGGTCAGATCCTATTCTTAACATATCAACAGTCAAGCCCATACACAATGCACACAAGTTCCCAGCTTGGAGACAGCAGCAACTGCCTGAGATGATAGAAAACATTCCTGGTATTGAGAAAAAGAACACTCAGCATGAAACCGAAAGAAGAGAAATAACCCTAAACTACATAAAAGAACATTACCCAATCAGGAATTGGACCCATGCATATACAGATGGATCAGCCAAAAATTCAATAGAGAATGGAGGAGGAGGAATTCTCCTAAATTTAAAAAATGGAGCGAAAAAAACACATTCACTGGCAACTGGAAAATTTTCAAGTAACTTCAAAGCGGAGGTAGAGGCTCTGAAAACTGCAGCAGAAATGCTCCTGATGGAGGAAAATAAAGAGAAGCAAATAGCTATCTTCACAGATGCAAAGTCAGCTGTCTCAATACTGAAGAGCAATAACAGCACAGAACTAACTGACCTAAGAGCAGCACTCCATGGTATATGCCAGAAATCCAAAAAAGTTGTAATACAGTGGATCCCATCACATTGCAGTATACCTGGAAACGAAGAGGCTGACAGACTGGCAAAAGAGGGCGGACGACTACCACAGCCTGACATAGACATAACCTATAATGAGGCAAAGAGGTTGATAAAAAGCACATATAGAACCAAATGGGAATCGGAGCATCCAGGCCATCAGAAGGATGATGCATATTACAAACTCGACAGAAGAGAACAAGTAGCAATCTTCAGACTCCGCACAGGACACAACAGGCTGAAATACCACTTGTTCAATAAACTAAAGATAGGAGATACCGATGAATGTAATTGTAGAACTGGAAAAATGACAGCAAAACATTTGCTGCAGGATTGCCCAACATATGCAGAACAGAGAAAGATATTTTGGCCCACACCTGCTTCATTTGAGGACAAGCTCTATGGAGATATCAACAAGCTAAAGTTGACCGCAGATTACTTTAACTATATACAGGTTGACATTTAAAGGTGCATGAAGACCCAGAGGCATGAAATGGAATATTGCTTGGATAGCAAATCCATTACGTGGAAAGTCCAAATCAAAAGCCCATTGTGTGGGCTTCATAAAAGGTGGAAAAGTGTCCTAGTGGCACGAAATGGAATATTGCTTGGATAGCAAATCCATTACGTGGAAAGTCCGAATCAAAAGCCCACTGTGTGGGCTTCATAAAAGGTGGAAAAGTGTCCTAGTGGCACGAAATGGAATATTGCTTGGATAGCAAATCCATTACGTGGAAAGTCTGAATCAAAAGCCCACTGTGTGGGCTTCATAAAAGGTGGAAAAGTGTCCTAGTGGCACGAAATGGAATATTGCTTGGCTAGCAAATCCATTACATGGAAAGTCCGAATCGAAAGCTCACTGTGTGGATGTCATCTGCAGACTGCATACTTCTGGTTTCCGGAAGAACAGCCTATGGTGAACGGAAGGCCCAATATACGGAAGTGAGGCTAAGCAGCCATGTGCAGGACGTGACGATTCCTTGGGTGAGCCCAGTACCAGAGCGCTATGTATCGGCTCTGCAAGTATGGAAGCCTCCTTGGATGGCGGGGAATGCCCATGGTCTGCCCCTGCCTTCCCTTGAGGGCTGACCAGGATCTTTGGCTGTTCTATATGGACCAGCTGGGATGGGGGATAACACCACAACAGTGAGAGTCAAACGTCCTAAGAAACCCCCGGGAAGGTTAACCCGGTCAACAAATGCCCGCAGAAGTCGGATGTGTCGGCCTAACGGCGCAAGAACGCAGCTCTGCTGTAAACAGGCACAACGCAATCACATCCGGAAAAAAACTCCGGATGAACGAAGAAGAAGAAGAAGAACTTGCTACAGCTGTGTATCAACATGTCTCTGAGGTCTAGAGGTGACAATGGTTGGAGCTTTCAGTGAGTGAATCCATGTCCGTGACGATGTAGAACTTGGTACAGCTGTGTATCAACATGTCTCTGAGGTCTAGAGGTGACAATGGTTGGAGCTTTCAGTGAGTGAATCCATGTCCGTGACGGTGTAGAGCTTGGTACAGCTGTGTATCAGCATGTCTCTGAGGTCTAGAGGTGACAATGGTTGGAGCTTTCAGTGATTGAATCCATGTCCATGATGGTGTAGAACTTGCTACAGCTGTGTATCAGCATGTCTCTGAGGTCTAGAGGTGACAATGGTTGGAGCTTTCAGTGAGTGAATCCATGTCCGTGATGGTGTAGAACTTGCTACAGCTGTGTATCAACATGTATCTGAGGTCTAGAGGTGACAATGGTTGGAGCTTTCAGTGAGTGAATCCATGTCCGTGATGGTGTAGAACTTGCTACAGCTGTGTATCAGCATGTCTCTGAGGTCTAGAGGTGACAATGGTTGGAGCTTTCAGTGAGTGAATCATTGAGTCCATGACAGTGTAGAACTTGGTACAGCTGTGTATCAGCGTGTCTCTGAGGTCTAGAGGTGACAATGGTTGGAGCTTTCAGTGGGTGAAGCCATGTCCGTGATGGTGTAGAACTTGGTACAGCTGTGTATCAGCATGTCTCTGAGGTCTAGAGGTGACAATGGTTGGAGCTTTTAGTGAGTGAATCCATGTCCGTGATGGTGTAGAACTTGCTACAGCTGTGTATCAGCATGTCTCTGAGGTCTAGAGGTGACAATGGTTGGAGCTTTCAGTGAGTGAATCCATGTCCGTGACGGTGTAGAACTTGCTACAGCTGTGTATCAACATGTCTCTGAGGTCTAGAGGTGACAATGGTTGGAGCTTTCAGTGAGTGAATCCATGTCCGTGACGGTGTAGAACTTGCTACAGCTGTGTATCAGCATGTCTCTGAGGTCTAGAGGTGACAATGGTTGGAGCTTTCAGTGAGTGAATCCATGACCGTGACGGTGTAGAGCTTGGTACAGCTGTGTATCAGCATGTCTCTGAGGTCTAGAGGTGACAATGGTTGGAGCTTTCAGTGAGTGAATCCATGTCCGTGACGGTGTAGAGCTTGCTACAGCTGTGTATCAACATGTCTCTGAGGTCTAGAGGTGACAATGGTTGGAGCTTTCAGTGAGTGAATCCATGTCCGTGAGCTGTGTATCAACATGTCTCTGAGGTCTAGAGGTGACAATGGTTGGAGCTTTCAGTGAGTGAATCCATGTGCATGATGGTGTAGAGCTTGGTACAGCTGTGTATCAACATGTCTCTGAGGTCTAGAGGTGACAATGGTTGGAGCTTTCGGTGAGTGAATCATTGAGTCCATGACAGTGTAGAACTTGGTACAGCTGTGTATCAGCATGTCTCTGAGGTCTAGAGGTGACAATGGTTGGAGCTTTCAGTGAGTGAATCCATGTCCGTGACGGTGTACAGCTTGCTACAGCTGTGTATCAGCATGTCTCTGAGGTCTAGAGGTGACAATGGTTGGAGCTTTCAGTGAGTGAATCATTGAGTCCATGAAAGTGTAGAACTTGCTACAGCTGTGTATCAGCATGTCTCTGAAGTCTAGAGGTGACAATGGTTGGAGCTTTCAGTGAGTGAATCCATGTCCGTGACGGTGTAGAACTTGCTACAGCTGTGTATCAACATGTCTCTGAGGTCTAGAGGTGACAATGGTTGGAGCTTTCAGTGAGTGAATCATTGAGTCCATGACAGTGTAGAACTTGCTACAGCTGTGTATCAGCATGTCTCTGAGGTCTAGAGGTGACAATGGTTGGAGCTTTCAGTGAGTGAATCCATGTCCGTGACGGTGTAGAACTTGCTACAGCTGTGTATCAACATGTCTCTGAGGTCTAGAGGTGACAATGGTTGGAGCTTTCAGTGAGTGAATCATTGAGTCCATGACAGTGTAGAACTTGCTACAGCTGTGTATCAGCATGTCTCTGAGGTCTAGAGGTGACAATGGTTGGAGCTTTCAGTGAGTGAATCCATGACCGTGACGGTGTAGAACTTGGTACAGCTGTGTATCAACATGTCTCTGAGGTCTAGAGGTGACAATGGTTGGAGCTTTCAGTGAGTGAATCCATGTCCGTGACGGTGTAGAGCTTGGTACAGCTGTGTATCAGCATGTCTCTGAGGTCTAGAGGTGACAATGGTTGGAGCTTTCAGTGAGTGAATCCATGTCCGTGATGGTGTAGAACTTGGTACAGCTGTGTATCAGCATGTCTCTGAGGTCTAGAGGTGACAATGGTTGGAGCTTTCAGTGAGTGAATCCATGTCCGTGACGATGTAGAACTTGGTACAGCTGTGTATCAGCATGTCTCTGAGGTCTAGAGGTGACAATGGTTGGAGCTTTCAGTGAGTGAATCCATGTCCGTGACGGTGTACAGCTTGCTACAGCTGTGTATCAGCATGTCTCTGAGGTCTAGAGGTGACAATGGTTGGAGCTTTCAGTGAGTGAATCATTGAGTCCATGACAGTGTAGAACTTGCTACAGCTGTGTATCAGCATGTCTCTGAGGTCTAGAGGTGACAATGGTTGGAGCTTTCAGTGAGTGAATCCATGTCCGTGACGGTGTAGAACTTGCTACAGCTGTGTATCAACATGTCTCTGAGGTCTAGAGGTGACAATGGTTGGAGCTTTCAGTGAGTGAATCATTGAGTCCATGACAGTGTAGAACTTGCTACAGCTGTGTATCAGCATGTCTCTGAGGTCTAGAGGTGACAATGGTTGGAGCTTTCAGTGAGTGAATCCATGACCGTGACGGTGTAGAACTTGGTACAGCTGTGTATCAGCGTGTCTCTGAGGTCTAGAGGTGACAATGGTTGGAGCTTTCAGTGAGTGAATCCATGTCCGTGACGGTGTAGAACTTGCTACAGCTGTGTATCAACATGTCTCTGAGGTCTAGAGGTGACAATGGTTGGAGCTTTCAGTGAGTGAATCCATGTCCGTGATGGTGTAGAGCTTGCTACAGCTGTGTATCAACATGTCTCTGAGGTCTAGAAGTGACAATGGTTGGAGCTTTCAGTGAGTGAATCCATGTCCGTGATGGTGTACAGCTGGGTATCGCTGTGTATCAGCGTGACTCTGCCAGCTCTGGCTAGCCTATTGTTCTCTGACATCCACGTGGTAGGTGAGTGCTGCTCTCAGCCAGGTTCAGGATAGAGGATATGGGTTGTTTCCTCCCTGAACCTACCTGATCCCATAAATCTGATCTCATGAACCTACCTTATCCCAGGAACCAAACCCCATGATCCTGCCTGACCCTATGAACCTGCCTGACCCCATGATCCTGCCTGACCCCATGATCCTGCCTGACCCCATGATCCTGCCTGACTCCATAAACCTGCCTTACCCCGTGGACTTGATTCTATGAACGTGATCCCATGCACCTGACTCCATAAACTTGATTCCATAAACCTGACCCCATGAATGTGATTTCATGAACCTGATCCCATGAACTTGGCCCTACCTGACCCTACCTGACCCTTTGATCCTACCTGACCCCATGAACCTATTCCCATGAACCTACTGATCCCATGGACTTGACCTTGTGAACCTACCTGACCTCATGAATCCAACCCAATTAACCTGATCCCAATGAACCTGACCACTTCAATTTTACCATCGACCTGATCCCATGAACTTGATTATGTGGACCTGATCCCATGATTCTATGAACCTGATCCTGTGAACTTGATTCTGTGAACATGATGCCATGAACTTGATCCCATGGACTTGATTCTGTGAACCTGATCCCATGAACTTGATTATGTGGACCTGATCCCATGATTCTATGAACCTGATCCTGTGAACTTGATTCTGTGAACATGATGCCATGAACTTGATCCCATGGACTTGATTCTGTGAATTTGATTTTGTGAACCTGATTCCATGATCTTGATTCCGTGAACCTGATCCCATGAACTTGATTCTATGAACCTAATCTTGTGAACTTGATTCTGTGAACCTGATTCCATGAACTTGATCCCATGAACCTGACCCTCTGAACTTGAATCCAATCCCCGGGAAGGTTAACCCGGTCAACAAATGCCCGCAGAAGTCGGATGTGTCGGCCTAACGGCGCAAGAACGCAGCTCTGCTGTAAACAGGCACAACGCAATCACATCCAAAAAAAAAACTCCGGATGAACGAAGAAGAATCCATGAACCTCATTCCATAATCTTGATTTTGTGAACCTGATTTCATGATCTTGATTCTGTGAACCTGATCCCATGAACTTGATCCCATGAACTTGACCCTGTGAACTTGATTCTGTGAACCTGATTCCATGAACTTGATTTTGTGAACCTGACCCCATGATCTCGATTCAGTGAACCCGATCCCATGAACTTGATTCTATGAACCTGATCCTATGACCCCATGGACCTGACCTCATGATCCTGATCTCGATAGCATGTAGCCGTGTACAGTTTTAGTGTTGGCAACACCTAGTTACTGTAAAACTCTCAGCCAGTGGTACAATGGTTCCAGCCAGCCAGCCCAGCAAGTTCACCAGCTGATCCTTGATCTTCCACAGCGTCCTCATCTCTGGGTGACCTGACCAGCCTTCAGTCTGCAACCTTTAACCAGTTCTTTGGGTCAGCACCATTTCCTGCACAGAGTGGGTTTGGAACTCCAGTGGCTTTTGTAAGTAATGCTTTAATATGACCTAGGTCACAGCAGGTTCCCCCTGTCAGCTGCTTGGATGATCAGTGATTGCCATGACACTGGGGCAGGGATGATCAGTGATTGCCATGACACTGGGGCAGGGATGATCAGTGATGTAATAATAGTACAAGTACGGGAAAAGAAAGGCAATATGAGAGGGTGTGAAACATACAGAGGTATATCACTCCAGAGCCATATAGGGAAAATGTATGCAAAACTATTGGAACAAAGAGCTAGACCAGTAGTTGAACAACAGTTAAGCAAAGTACAATTCGGTTTTCGGAAAGGTAAAAGTTGCACTGATGCACTATTTACACTTAGACAAATATGTGAAAAAACCATCGAATATAGTGACCAGCGGAATATTGTGTTTGTAGATCAGGATTAGTGATAGAATCCTCACTATTAGACTTAAAGGCCGTCCAAAAAACACAACTCTCATACAGATATATGCACCTACTTCAACAGCAGAGGAGGACGAAATTGAAGATTTTTACAACACACTACAAGACACATTAAATAAGATTGGTCATAATGATATAGCAATAATAATGGGAGATTTTAATGCTAAAGTAGGTGCAGGAAGAGCTGAAAATGAGAGACACATTTTAGGAAAATTTGGATTAGGAAATAGAAATGATGCAGGTGACAAATTAATTGAATTTTGCACAGAAAATGAGTTAACGATAGCCAACACACTTTTTAAACAACATCCAAGAAGACTCTTCACATGGAAGTCTCCAGACAGTTTTACCAAAAATCAGATAGATTATATTTTAATACAAAGAAGATGGAGATCAAGCATAACATCTGCAAAAACCCTACGAAGTGCAGACTGTGATACAGATCATCAGTTATTAGAAGCAGATCTGAAATTAAAACTCAAAAAGCTTACCCGAGGACCAAGGCCACTTCGTTTTGATCTCACACAAATACCGGACGCATACAACATAGAAGTTAGGAATCGCTTTGGGGTCTTGATGTCTGTACAAGAAGAAATGACACCTGATGAACTGGCAGTACAAGCTAGAGATATCTTGATAACTGCAGCCAAAGATTTCATTCCGACCAAGAAAACGCACCGTAAGCCATGGATTACATCAGACACGTTAGAATTAATAAAACAACGAAGGGAGCTGAAACAGAAAGGAGATGAATCCGATAGTAGGATGAAGTATAAATCTTTAACTCGAGAAATAAGAAAGAACACAAGAAAGGACAAAAATCAATATATACAAGATAGCTGTACCAGAATAGAGCAATATCATGAGGCTGGAAGAGATTATGAAATGTTCAAGGAAATGAAGTTATTGACAAGAAATGTTCAACCTCAATTGAATGTTATCTGTGACAAGATGGGAAATACCTTAACAGAATCTAGACAAATTCTAGAAAGATGGCAGGAGTACTGCAGTGGAATGTATGATATGAGTGACAGTGAGGATATGAATGAGATACATGAGCCAATGACAGCAGAGACAGAACCTGAACCCTCATTAGATGAAATTGCTTGGGCTATAAGGAACCTGAAGAATGGTAAATCACCTGGATGTGATGAGATACCAGCTGAACTAATTAAAGCAGGAGGAGAAGAAAGCATACACATATATCATGCATTATGTACAAAGATTTGGAAATATGGTATATGGCCAAAAGATTGGAAGAGAACTATCTTCATTCCAATACCAAAAAAGGGCAACCTGAAATTATGCACCAACTATAGAACTGTTGCCCTGATAAGTCATGCAAGTAAAATTCTACTAAAAGTCATAATGCGACGACTTAGTAAGAAAATGGAAGAAGAGATTAACGTAGTTCAAGCTGGATTTAGACAAGGAAGAGGAACAAGAGATCACATATTCAACATGCGTTTAATAATAGAGAAGTGCAGAGAATTTAATGTAAACCTATTCTCATGTTTTGTGGATTATTCAAAGGCATTTGACTGTGTACAGCATCAGAAACTTTGGGAAATCATGAGTAATATGGGCTTTCCTTCACATGTAGTGCATCTCATAAAAATGCTATATCTAGACCAACAAGCAGCAGTTAGAATAGATGGCGAGACATCAGATTGGTTTGACATCAAGCAAGGAGTCCGTCAGGGCTGCGTGCTGTCACCCTATTTGTTTAACCTGTATGCCGAAAATATAATGAGAAATGTAAGAGATGATATAAACAGGGAGCCATATGATGCCCTAAATATCGGCGGTCATGACATACCAGAGATTCGATATGCTGATGATACAGTATTACTATCCACAACACAGAATGGCATAGAAAACCTAATAGCCTCAACACAATTGAATAGTGAAAATCACAACTTATATCTTAACATAGCAAAAACTAAGATAATGCATACAGATAAAACTACTATGGAGGAAGAAATATACATTAATGGGAGAAAATTGGAGGTGGTGGAAAATTTTGAATATCTTGGGTCATTGATTACGAATAATGGTGACACAATGAAAGAAATAAAACGGCGACTATCCATTGCTCTTCAAAGACTAAAACAGATGAATAAATTATGGTGTGGGACAGACAGAACTACAAAAATTAGATTTTTAAGAGCATGCATCTTTCCCATTGCAACATACGCCTGTGAGACATGGACACTTACTAAACAAGCTGAACAGCGCATACATGCCTTTGAATATAAATGTTATAGACGAGTTCTAAGAATATCTTGGGTAAAGAAAAGAACAAATGCATCCATACTTCAAGAGTTGAATATTGAGGAGGGATGGCTATTAAAGACGATAAAACAAAGAAAATTGAAGTATTTTGGTCACTTGAAACGTCACGACAGTTTGGAGAGAACAATAATGGAAGGGTATATGCCTGGAAAGAGAGGAAGAGGAAGGCCAAAGAGAAGATGGGTGCAGGATGTGGCGGATGATCTCCAGATGGGTGTATCAGACGCGGGACATCTTGCTTGTGATCGAGAAGTTTTCCGGAGGGTTGTTATGGGAGCGAGGTTCTGTAAAGGACATGCTACTGAATGAATGAGATCAGGAAAAGACTTTCGATATAGTAGACAGATAGAAATTATGGACCATCCTTGAAGACTATGGGATACAAGGACAATTGCTAGAAAACATCATAGCCATGTACCACTCGAGCCGAAGTGCAGTTAGAACACAAGAAGGTATATCAGATATGTTCATAGTCAATACAGGAGTGAGACAGGGATGTGTGCTCTCTCCTCTGTTATTTAATATCTACATGGACAGAATATCCAAAGAAGCAAGCCTTGACAGAACAGATTCATAAAATTTAGAACTCTTTACTTCAGATGAAACAATTGATCCACTGGAAATAAATGAACTTCTATTTGAAGATGATCAGTGTCTTTTTTACAGCGATGAGGGCAGGCTACAAAATCATATTAATAATCTGAGTTCAACATGTAGCAGATACAATATGAGTATAATTACAGCCAAAACCGAAGTAATGCAAGTTAGCAGATCTCCAGGCCCACTAAGTATACAGATAAATAACACAACTATGAAACAAGTTAAAGAATTCAAATATCTTGGAAGTATGTTCACAGAAGATGGCAGATTGGACAGAGAAATTGAAATCAGATGTCAAAAAGCTAGTGCACTTACATATCAACCATCACCGGGCGCTGGAGCGCAAATTTTTTCCTCCCCATGATGCTTGACGGCAGAAGTGGATGATGATGATGATGATGATGATGAAGATGAAGATACATGCCATAGCCAAGCAATCTGTGATGTTTGATGAATTGATCCATTAAGATACATGCCATTGGCAAACTATTCTGTGATGTTTCGTGAATTGATGCATCCCGGGAAGGTTCACCCGGTCAACAAATGCCCGCAGAAGTCGGATGTGTCGGCCTAACGGCGCAAGAACGCAGCTCTGCTGTAAACAGGCACAACGCAATCACGTCCGAAAAAAAACTCCGGATGAACGAAGAAGAAGAAGAAGAAGAATTGATGCATTAAGACATATGCTATAGCCAAACATTCTGTGATCTTTCATGAATTGATGCATTAAGATACATGCCGTAGGCAAACTATTCTGTGATGTTTCATGAATTGATGCAATAAGATATATGCTATAGCCAAACATTCTGTGATGTTTCATGAATTGATGCATTAAGATACATGCTATAGGCAAACTATTCTGTGATGTTTCATGAATTGATGCATTAAGATACATGCCATAGGCAAACTATTCTGTGATGTTTCATGAATTGATGCATTAAGATACATGCTATAACCAAACATTCTGTGATGTTTCAGAACTCAGCTAGTGGTGGCTTGCCTCTCACCCAGGATCCATTTGCCAGTGACCCGTTTGGTTCCGTGGCCCAGCAACCTCAGCTTCAAGTGTCACCAGGGTTTGGGGTCACCAGGCCTTTTGCTCCTGGATTTGCTCCAGCCTATGGGATGCAGGCCATGCCACAGAGAGTGGGAGTGATGGGAGCCCAGGCAATGATGCCTGGCATGATTCCTCACGGCATGATGTCCCCACCAATCATGGGAGCCATGCGCAGCCCATTCTTCATGCCACAGTCTCCAGGATTGCAGATGGGTAATGCATTTGCAGAAGATCCTAATATTCTTCAGCCATTGAAGAAGGACGGTCGCCAAGATGTGAACGTGGAGAGCCCGGAACCTGTCAAGTCTCCCACTAAAACCCGTGAGGATCTATTCGGTGACCTGCTGAACATTCGCAAGTCTGCCCCCTCAACGGCAAGGTCACCCAAGGACATGTTTGCCCAGAGGAATGCAGGCGAGAGGAAGCCGATGAATGAAATGGCCGGCCCTGGCAAGATATCGTTTCCTGTTTCTGCACAGAACAAACAGGCACAGGCAAGTGGCGACCCCTTTGGAGATTTGGACTCTGTCATTTTAGACAAGACCAGGGGTCTTCTCCTCTCTGATGGTGGAGAAGAAGACCCGTTTGATACCTCCTTTATCCCTCCATTGCTTGCAGAATCATCACATCATGCTCCGTCATCGCTTGCTTGCACTATTCCCCCACCTGTCCCCTCCAGACAGCCATCATCATATAGCCGCACAGATGCTTCACCCATGCCTTCATCTCCTCCACCACCACCTCCCCCCACATTATCCTCACATCACACACCTCCTCCTCCGCGTAGAGCTCATAAGCCGGACACACTAAAAGATATCAATGAAAACATCACCACATCACCATATGACATTCACGCTTCACATCTGTCATGTCTGCCTCCTTCACCCATTGAACCACCACCACCCCTTCCACCTCATATAGTTGTTGAACCCACATCTTGTGCACCTCCTTCGCCTTCCACGCAACGACCGCAGGTTCAGTGTACACAAACAGTTCCTGGTGTCTCTGACAGAATTTCTGGCACAAAGTGTAAACACTTGAATCACAGTGACAAATCTAGTCATACACAACATGTTTTTCAAACTAATACGTGTGAATCTCAAACACCACAGCCTGCAAGAAACAGTCATGTGCAGTTTTATCTTAGTGACAGTGAAACACTTACAAATATTGTACATACCTGCAGTCATGTGGACACACCCACCCCTGGAGGTGAGGTAAGCTCCCATCAGTCAGACTGGGTTGCTTTTGAAAACTGTGACGACGGCTTGTCGGAAACCCCGAGTGCTTTCATCTTTTCAGCGTTACGTACAAATGATGATGATGATGATGGTGATCCTTTCAATGTGCCTGTCCACCTGCCGCCTGGCTTCAAAGCTGTTGCCAAGTTTGGCAGTGACCCCTTCGATGATTCCCTCAGCGAGTCGGTTGGCCAGGCTTCCTGGGACCCTTTCTGTGATGCACAGCTAGGTTTCCCTGAGGCAGGTCAAGGCAGCTCTGAGGTAAGTTCAGTTCACGTGTGTCAGTCAGTCCCACTAGCACGTACACGTTACGTGTGTCAGTCAGTCACACTAGCATGTGCACTTTACGTGTGTCAGTCAGTTCCACTAGCACATTACATGTGTCAGTCAGTTCCACTAGCACATTACATGTGTCAGTCAGTCCCACTAGCATGTACACATTACATGTGTCAGTCAGTCCCACTAGCATGTACACATTACTTGTGTCAGTCAGTCAGTCCCACTAGCACGTACACGTTACGTGTGTCAGTCAGTCACACTAGCACGTGCATTTTACGTGTGTCAGTCAGTTCCACTAGCACATTACATGTGTCAGTCAGTTCCACTAGCACATTACATGTGTCAGTCAGTCCCACTAGCATGTACACATTACATGTGTCAGTCAGTCCCACTAGCATGTACACATTACATGTGTCAGTCAGTCAGTCCCACTAGCACGTACACGTTACGTGTGTCAGTCAGTCACACTAGCACGTGCACTTTACGTGTGTCAGTCAGTTCCACTAGCACATTACATGTGTCAGTCAGTTCCACTAGCACATTACACGTGTCAGTCAGTCCCACTAGCATGTACACATTACATGTGTCAGTCAGTCCCACTAGGATGTACACATTACATGTGTCAGTCAGTCAGTCCCACTAGCATGTACACATTACATGTGTCAGTCAGTTAGTCGGACTAGCATGTACACATTACATGTGTCAGTCAGTCAGTCCCACTAGCATGTACACATTACATGTGTCAGTCAGTCCCACTAGCATGTACACATTACATGTGTCAGTCAGTCAGTCGGACTAGCATGTACACATTACATGTGTCAGTCAGTCCCACTAGCATGTACACATTACATGTGTCAGTCAGTCAGTCCCACTAGCATGTACACATTACATGTGTCAGTCAGTTAGTCGGACTAGCATGTACACATTACATGTGTCAGTCAGTCAGTCCCACTAGCATGTACACATTACATGTGTCAGTCAGTCCCACTAGCATGTACACATTACATGTGTCAGTCAGTCAGTCGGACTAGCATGTACACATTACATGTGTCAGTCAGTCCCACTAGCATGTACACATTACATGTGTCAGTCAGTCAGTCGGACTAGCATGTACACATTACATGTGTCAGTCAGTCAGTTGGACTAGCATGTACACATTACATGTGTCAGTCAGTCAGTCCCACTAGCATGTACACATTACATGTGTCAGTCGGACTAGCATGTACACATTACATGTGTCAGTCAGTCAGTCCCACTAGCATGTACACATTACATGTGTCAGTCGGACTAGCATGTACACATTACATGTGTCAGTCAGTCAGTCAGACTAGCATGTACACATTACATGTGTCAGTCAGTCAGTCGGACTAGCATGTACACATTCCATGTGTCAGTCAGTCACACTAGCATGTACACATTACATGTGTCAGTCAGTCAGTCGGACTAGCATGTACACATTACATGTGTCAGTCAGTCCCACTAGCATGTACACATTACATGTGTCAGTCAGTCCCACTAGCATGTACACATTACATGTGTCAGTCAGTCAGTCGGACTAGCATGTACACATTACATGTGTCAGTCAGTCCCACTAGCATGTACACATTACATGTGTCAGTCAGTCACACTAGCATGTACACATTACATGTGTCAGTCAGTCAGTCGGACTAGCATGTACACATTCCATGTGTCAGTCAGTCACACTAGCATGTACACATTACATGTGTCAGTCAGTCAGTCGGACTAGCATGTACACATTACATGTGTCAGTCAGTCACACTAGCATGTACACATTACATGTGTCAGTCAGTCAGTCGGACTAGCATGTACACATTCCATGTGTCAGTCAGTCACACTAGCATGTACACATTCCATGTGTCAGTCAGTTAGTCGGACTAGCATGTACACATTACATGTGTCAGTCAGTCAGTCCCACTAGCATGTACACATTACATGTGTCAGTCAGTCCCACTAGCATGTACACATTACATGTGTCAGTCAGTCCCACTAACATGTACACATTACATGTGTTAGACGGTCCCACTAGCACCTACATGTACACATTAATCAGCCTTGGTGTCCAGCCAGGCTCACTGTACATGTACACATTAGACAGCCTTGGTTTCCAGTCAGTCTCACTGTACATGTACACATTAGACAGCCTTTATGTAAACTCATTTCATTACTCAAGTAAATATTAGAGTGCCATGTTAAATATTAGTTCACCAACAGCTGACACAACAATGTGCCATGTTAAATATTAGTTCACCAACAGCTGACACAACAATGTGCCATGTTGTGTATAGTTCCACTAACAGCTGACACAACTATGTGCCATGTTGTATATAGTTCCACTAACAGCTGACACAACAATGTGCCATGTTGTGTATAGTTCCACTAACAGCTGACACAACTATGTGCCATGTTGTATATAGTTCCACTAATAGCTGACACAACAATGTGCCATGTTGTATATAGTTCCACTAACAGCTGACACAACAATGTGCCATGTTGTATATAGTTCCACTAACAGCTGACACAACTATGTGCCATGTTGTATATAGTTCCACTAACAGCTGACACAACAATGTGCCATGTTGTATATAGTTCTACTAACAGCTGACACAACAATGTGCCATGTTGTATATAGTTCCACTAACAGCTGACACAAAAATGTGCCATGTTGTATATAGTTCTACTAACAGCTGACACAACAATGTGCCATGTTGTATATAGTTCCACTAACAGCTGACACAACAATGTGCCAAGTATGTATGTGTGTATGTATGTATGTATGTGTGTGATTTTCATAGATTCATTTGTGTGTTATTTTCATAGTTTCATTTGTGTGTATGTGTGTGTGTATGCGTGCATGTGTGTGTGCATGCATTTATGAGGGGGGGGGGGGGAGGGAGAGATTTTCATAGTTTTAGTTGTGTGTGTGTGATTTTCATAGTTTCAGTTGTGTGTGTGTGTGTGTGTGTGTGTGTGTGTGTGTGTGTGTGATTGTCATAGTTTCAGTTGTGTTTGTGTAGGATTTCCATAGTTTTTGTTGTGTGTGTGTGTGATTACCATAGTTTCATTTCTCATCTCTTCTTGTTTCTCTTGTACCTTGCTGTGTCGAGGTGAAATATAAACAGCGGGAGAGTGCCCATTTATGGGCTTCAGATATCAAGATGGACTCTATCTCTCTCTCTCTCTGTGTGTGTGTGTGTGTGTGAGAGAGAGAGAGAGAGAGAGAGAGAGAGAGAGAGAGAGAGAGATATTTTCATAGATTCAGTTGTGTGTGTGTGATTTCCATAGATTCAGTTGTGTGTGTGTGTGATTTTTCCATAGATTCAGTTGTGTGTGTGAGTGATTTTCATAGATTCAGTTATGTGTGTGTGTGATGTCTATATTGTTTGTTTCACTTGTTGTTGACAATAAATTGATGTGGTTTTGTGAATGTAGTTATCATCACAGATGACACCCTGGTCATGCCAAGAAAGAAGCATGTTGAGTGAGTTGTTTCATTCCACGCCGTGGCCAGTTCCATGTTTGTGGCAGCTTGTGCATGTTGTGTTTGGTTGTGACTGTCTTGTGTATGTTGTGTTTGGTTGTGACTGTCTTGTGTATGTTGGCAAGTAGCGGTGGGAGCATGCAGCCCTGATTTACGCCTGTTGTTGTTGTTTTCTGTGTGTGCATGAGTCGCTCAGTTGTTACTACCACAGTATTACCCTTCTGGCATTATTATAGATAATCTGTGTGTCCATGAGTGCGTCAGTTGTTACTACCACTGTGTGACCCTTCTGGCATTATTATAGAAAATAACATGAGAATATTGTGGTACTATCTTACATCATTCAGTGATACTGCTTTATTGAAAAGTGTGCACAATACCGACTTTAGTGTTATTTGTTAATAAATCAGTCAGTGATACTGCTTTATTGAAATGTGTGCACAATACCGACTTTAGTGTTATTTGTTAATAAATCAGTCAGTGCAATATTGAATATATTGATGTCTCATATTATTTGGCTATATTTAGTATAGTTATATTAATAAAGTAGTGTTTCATTGAGTACAGTTATAAATATAAATTATAGTGCTTCATTGAGTACAGTTATACATATCAATTATAGTGTTTCATTGAGTACAGTTATAAATATAAATTATAGTGTTTTATTGAGTACAGTTATACATATCAATTATGTTTTATTGAATAGTTATACATATAAATTATAGCATTTTTTTTTAAAAGTACAGTTACACATATAAATAAAATAAATAAACACACAAAGCATTGTTTGGCACTCACAGAAGGAGAAGAAGGAAGTAGAGACTAGAGGACGCACTAGACAACATACCATTTGAAAGCTATAGTTAATTACCGGGGTCCCTGTTGGTAACTATAGCATCCAATTGTATGATGTCTAGTGCTTCCTCTAGTCTCTACTTCCTTCTTCTCCTTCTGTGAGCGTCAAACAATACTATGTGTGTTTATTTATGTAACTGTCTCAGCGGCCTCAACGGGTTCCCCAACTGATTTCCTGTGTAACACATATAAATTATAGTGCTTTATTTAGTACAGTTATGCATATACATTAGAGTGTTTTATTGAGTACAGTTACACATACAAATTATAGTCCTGTGGTAGAGAAGCATAAACAAAGTTATACGTAACATACAGATGAAAACTACATTAAGCAAAGCTGAACAGTTAAACACATATGTATAATACCACATGCACATTATTTGTGTATATGTATTCTCCTGTGAACACCCTTGTGGATTGCTGCTTGATCCCATTATTTCCTGCATTATCCAACCGTTCTCCTGTGAACACCCTTGTGGACTGCTGCTTAATCCCATTATTTCCTGCATTATCCAACCTTTCTCCCGCACTTCACGATTTGTTTGATAGACAGAGATGTAGGCCATAAGCTTGTTGCAGCTAACAACAAAATGGAGTCATTGGTTTGGGCATTATTTGAGCCCCGTGACCTGCCAGGTTGTTGTGCAAGGACTAGCCTGAAGTTGACGAACATGTGACTGGTCACTTCCAGGTTTGTGACCTAACTGATCATGTGCTGGTTGTATCCCTTGATTCTCATAAACTCATTCTCGGCTAGATCATGTGTTTCCCTATATTCTCATAAACTCATTCTCTGCTAGATCATGTGTTTCCCTATATTCTTATAAACTCATTCTCTGCTAGATCATGTGTTTTCCTATATTCTCATAAACTCATTCTCTGCTAGATCATGTGTTTTCCTATATTCTCATAAACTCATTCTCAGCTAGATGATGTGTTTTCCTATATTCTCATAAACTCATTCTCTGCTAGATCATGTATTTTCCTATATTCCCATAAACTCATTCTCGGCTAGATGATGTGTTTTCCTATATTCTCATAAACTCATTCTCTGCTAGATCATGTTCTGCTTGTCTCTTTATATCCACATTCACATGCTTGTGACCTCGGCTGTCAGTTGACGTGAGTGCCCTGCAGGTCTGTGGCGCAGAGTTGCGTCCACACGTTGGAGTGGACACTCGGTCCTGTCAGCTGTGAGTGCTGTGTGCTGGTCTATTACCCATCCTCCCTGAGAGCCCTGAAACTGAATGATGTTTCATCCTGAAACTGAATGATGTTTCATCCTGAAACTGAATGATGTTTCATCCTGAGATCGGATGATGTTTCATCCTGAGATCAGATGATGTTTCATCCAGCTGAGACCGGATGATGTTTCATCCAGCTGAGAGCGGACGATGTTTCTTATACTCTGATACTTCATTGCCCCGGGAAGGTTAATCCGGACAACAAATGCCAGCAGAAGTCGAATGTGTCTGCCTAACGATGCTAGAACGCTGTAAACAGGCACAACACATTCACATCCGAAAAAACTCTCCGAATGAATGCAGCAGAAGAAGAAGATACTTCATTAAGCCATCTTTGTCTAATATTTCATGTTTGATTTCATGACATCTGAGTTGAGTTACCAAAGATTGCTTTCATCATTTTCTGTTCTAACAGAGTTGTTTTCTTAATGATTGTTTTGTACCAGTAATTGCTAGTTGAATCTGGTTGATAGTCATTAGTTTTACGTATATTTTAGTTTGACTAACAGTAATTGCTTTTATAATTATTATAGTTTGACTAACAGTAATTGCTTTCACCGTTGGTTGAATCTGGTGGATGGTTATTAGTTGTACGTATATTTTAGTTTGACTAACAGTAATTGCTTTTATAATTATTATAGTTTGACTAACAGTAATTGCTTTTATGATTATTTTAGTTTGATTAACAGTAACTGTCATCATCATCTTCTTGTCCCAACAAATGGTCATAAGTTCCTAAGCTAACAAGTGGTCATAGGTTACTTGTCCCAACAAATGGTCATAGGGTTCTGGTCCCAACAAATGGTCATAGGTTACTTGTCCCAACAAATGGTCATAGGTGTTTTGTCCAAACAAATGGTCATAGGTGTTTTGTCCCAACAAATGGTCATAGGTTTCTTGTCCCAACAAATGGTCATAGCTTACTTGTCCCATCAAATGGTCATAGGTGTCTGGTCCCAACAAATGGTCATAGGGTTCTTGTCCCAACAAATGGTCATAGGTTACTTGTCCCAACAAATGGTCATAGGTGTTTTGTCCCAACAAATGGTCATAGGTTTCTTGTCCCAACAAATGGTCATAGGTGTTTTGTCCCAACAAATGGTCATAGGTTTCTTGTCCCAACAAATGGTCATAGCTTACTTGTCCCAACAAATGGTCATAGGTGTCTTGTCCCAACAAATGGTCATAGGTTTCTCATCCCAACAAATGGTCATAAGTTCCTAAGATAACAAATGGTCATAGGTTTCTGGTCCCAACAAATGGTCATAGGGTTCTTATCCCAACAAATGGTCATAGGTTTCTGGTCCCAACAAATGGTCATAGTTTCTTGGTCTCAACAAATGATCATAAGTTTCTTGTCTCAACAAATGGTCATAGGTTTCTTGACCCAATAGAGGTCAATGTTTCTTGTCTCAACAAATAGTCATAGGTTTCATCGTGCTCTCGCTAACATAATTGCTTTCGTTAACTGCACCCCTAACAGTAATTGCTTTCATTGTGAGTTGACTCTAACAGTAATTGCTTTCATTATGGGTTGACTCTTAACAGTAATTGCTTTCATTATGAATTGAGTCTAACAGTAATTGCTTTCATTATGAATTGAGTCTAACAGTAATTGCTTTCATTATGAGTTGAGTCTAACAGTAATTGCTTTCATTATGAATTGAGTCTAACAATAATTGCTTTCATTATGAATTGAGTCTAACAGTAATTGCTTTCATTATGAATTGATTCTAACAGTAATTGCTGTCATAATTTGTTTGTTATAGCTGATAGTGTTTGATTTGGTCACTCTGTGTTGTAACAAACAGTAATTGCTTTCTTCATTATTGTACGTCAGTTAACAGTAATTGGTTATATCATTAATTTACACAAACAGTAATTAGTCTGACAGTAATTGCTGTCCTTGTTATTTGTATTTAGTTTCATCATTTTCAACTGTTGTAACAAACAGTCACTGTTCTCATCGTTATTGTACACTAACAGTCATTGCTTTCATCATTATTTTAGTCAAACAGTTATTGATTTCCTTGTTATTTTGATTTAAATAACAGTCATTGCTTTCATCGTTATTTTACACTTTTAAATGTTAAAAAAATTTACACACAATTTTAAATGTCATGTTGGAAAAGGTGTACTGTGTTGAATGTCATGTCATTTGTCGATGCAACATGACTTTTCTTGTTCTCTTCAACAGAATTCTCCATTTGGGGATCCTTTTCTTCCCACAGTTCAACAGGTTAATATGTGTGTGTGTGTCTGCAGTGTTGTCTTGTGGTTGTGTGCATGAAACTTCCATGAAACATCCATTCAGCTCCATTATACATCCATTACCATCCTCCATTATCTTCATGGAACATCCGTTAGATTCAATGAAACATCCATTACACTTTATTAAATATGTATAAAACATCCATTACACACCCAAGAAACATAAATAAATCATCCATGAAACACCCATTTAACATTCATGAAACACCCATTAAGCTTCATGAAACATCCCATAAGGAAACCACAAACGTGTGCGCACTTGATATTTTACTATTCTTCACACAAATATGTAGGTATAAATTACTTCTGGTCTCAAATATAACACATCAAATTGATTTAAATATTTAAGATTTACTCACAAATAAACACCTGGTATAAATTGAACGATCTAGATACTAAAAGCTAAATTGATTTTATATTAACAAGAGATAACAGAAAGAGAAATATATGAGATGCAAGGGCAGTGCCCAACTTAGGTATAAACACAGACCACAAAGCAGTCGTTTCCACAATATGAACCATCAGTAGAAGAAAGCAAAGACCAGGAAATTACATGCCATGCTAATCAGTAAACTTAAAAAACCTCAAAGACTAGGCAGCGAGGGAAAATTATGAGAAAGAACTAACTGATCTTTGTAAAATTACCTATAGAAAGAAAGACAGTGGAAGAAGAATGGGAGATGTTAAAATCAAGGATTTTAAATACTGCAAAAACCGGGAAGGTTAACCCGGTCAACAAATGCCCGCAGAAGTCGGATGTGTCGGCCTAACGGCGCAAGAACGCAGCTCTGCTGTAAACAGGCACAACGCAATCACGTCCGAAAAAAAACTCTGGATGAACGAAGAAGAAGAAATACTGCAAAAATAACACGTGGAACCACGAAAAAATGCAAAACATGGATAAAGAAAATAACAGGTTGGTGGAACGCAGAAGTAAAGAAAGCTGTAAAAGACAAAAATGAAAAATATAAAGTGGTCACATAGAATATATAATAGCAAGAAGACATGTAAATAGAATAGTAAAGAGAGAAAAACAAAAAGTCCTACAAGGAGGCAACTAGAAACGTCTACAAAAAGATAAGTGCAATGAGAACCAGAGGAGAACCCTTTGACCCAACTGAAATAATTAACACTCCCCCGATGTGTCTCCACCTTGACGTGGTGGGGGAGCTTGCGTGTCCCATAGACCCCATTTGCTTGCCGATGGGTGAAAAATTACATATCGGACAGCTTATGGGATAGGGACCAGACTAAGAGAGACACAACCTGCTGCTCTGCAGGCATAGACTGAGGATAGCAGTCAACATTTAAATGAGGTGCACAAAGGCAGAATTTCTTGGTCCGGACAAAACTCTTAAGGCTCCCTGTCGAGGGCTGTGGCTGAACGCCTCTAAGCCACAAACCCTCGGATCTTAGAGCCAGGCTGATACCCGTCTACCGGAAAATAGAAAAATGATACTGAGCAAGCTACATGCTCAGGTCTGATACATGTTCGAAGGCTCCCAGCTTGGGGATATGAGAGTTTCCCGGATGAAGGGGCCTGGCCGTTTCCCGTTCACTGCTGCACGAAGGTAAGGTGCTGAGCCGGCAGCACATGTAGCCTACCTCGTGAGCGAGTACAAAAAAGTCAGAAAAGTGCCCCAGTCGAAGGGTTACGGAAACTGTCTGTATCTAACTCATAGAGAGTGTAGACAAAAGTGGAATAATGTCTCATCAACGCAAAATGGAACGCACGGCGAGCGAACCTATTGCGTGGTCTGAAGTCACAAGCAAAAGCTTACCGAGTGGATGTCACTCGCAGTCTGACCGCTCCTGGTGTGTGATTGAGCGATCAGTGGCAAGTGGGATGCCCAACACATGGAAGTGAGGAACTAAAGCAGCCATGAGCAGGACGTGGAAACTCCTTGGGTGAGCCCAGTCTCAGAGCAATATGTGCCGGCTCTGCAATTATGGAAGCCTCCTTGGATAGCGAGATAATGCCCATGGTCTGCCCCTGCCTTCCCTTGAGGGCAGACCACGATATCGTTGATCGTTCTATCTTGACCAGCTGAGATGTGGGTGACATTACAACAGTCTAACGTGTCTCGAAACCAGAGGAAGGCTAACCTCACTAAAAAATGCCCGCCGGAAGTCGGAAGTGTCGTCCTACGGGTGGCAAACTAAAAATTGACACTACGCATTTACGTCCGAGTGAAATGTCTCGTCCGAATGTCTCCCGTGCTAGGAACAGCTCTGACTACCTAGTTTCCGAATGCCGCTCTTGTTCGGAACAGCTCTGACTAGGTAGTTTTCCGAATGTCCGCCGTGCCTGGAACAGCTCTGATGGGTACAGGGACAAGCACATGTCCGAAAACTCGCTTAGTGGAAACCAACCGCAGAGCTGACTGGTTTGTGCAGGAATGGCCCAGGGCGAGCGAAATGCCCAATATATTGAAGTGAGGAATTAAAACAGCCATGAGCAGGACGTGACGATTCCCTCGGTAAACCCAGCACCAGAGCGTTATGTGCCGGCTCTGCAATTATGGAAGTCACCCAGGATGGCGGAAAATGCTATGGACTGTCCCTGCCTTCACTTGAGGGATGACCGTGTAGTCTTCGACTGTTCCAACTAGACCAGCTGAGATGTGGACGGTACCACAAAAGTGAGAGTCTCCCAGGATTGCTAACCTGGTCAAAAATGCACGCTAAAAGTCGGATGTGTTGGCCTGAGGGTTTCGACCCAAGGGTGCCTAACCAGACACACCGCAATCACATCTGAAAAAATCACTCCGGATGAACGCAAAGAAGAAGAAGAATAATTAACAGCGAAAATGGAGAACCAATAAGTGAACAAAAACAGATCCTAATAAGATGGAAACAGTACTTCGAACAACTTCTCAACATCCCATCAGATGAATTCAAGAAACCGACACAGATGTCACCGAAGAACTAGAACCAGACATACTGAAAGAAGAAATTATAGAAGCCATAAGATTAGCCCCATTGAACAAATCACCGGGACAAGATCAAATACCAAATGAACTAATTAAAGCAGCAAGAGAAGTAGGAACAGCATGGCTACATAGACTATTCAACCATGTTTGGGTAGAACAACAGACACCACGAGACTGGGTAAACACCATAATTATCCCAATTTGGAAAAACAAAGGCAGCAAAAGAGACTGCACACAATACAGAGGCATTTCACTGATGAGTCATACTGGGAAAATATTTTGCAAAATTCTTGAGAAAAGATTACAAACTACAATGTAACCCCAGCTAAGCGAAACACAGCTTTGATTTAGGAAAAACAAAGGACGCACAGATACCATATTTGCTCTCAGACAAATTATAGAAAAATCAATCAAATTCAATGAAACACTCTACTTAGCCTTTGTCGACCAAGAAAAGGCATTTGATAGAGTAGATTGAAACAATCTGTGGGAAATCCTTAAACAATATGGAGTGAGTACACATCTAACAAACCTATGTAGAAGCTTATATAACAACAGTGAATGCATAGTGAGAGCAACTGGAGGACACTCAGAACCCTTCACCACAAGATCCGGAGTACGACAAGGTTGTGTCCTGATGTTTAAGCGAAGGTTGTACAATCTTCTGATGTTTGAGCTAAGGTTATACAATATCCTGATGTTTGAGCTAATCTCCTGATGTGTTAGCTAATGTTGTACAATCTCCTGATGTGTTAGCTAATGTTGTACAATCTCCTGATGTTTGAGCTATAATTGTATAATCTCCTGATGTTTGAGCTAATGTTGTACAATCTCCTGATGTTTGAGCTATAATTGTACAATCTCCTGATGTGTGAGCTAAGGTTGTACCATCTCCTGATGTGTGCGCTAAGGTTGTACAATCTCCTGATGTGTGAGTGAAAGTTGTACAATCTCCTGATGTGTGAGCTAAAGTTGTACAATCTCCTGATGTGTGAGCTAAAGTTGTACAATCTCCTGATGTGTGAGCTAAAGTTGTACAATCTCCTGATATGTGAGCTAAAGTTGTAGAATTTCCTGATGTGTGAGCTAAAGTTGTACAGTCTCCTGATGTGTGAGTGAAAGTTGTACAATCTCCTGATGTGTGAGTGAAAGTTGTACAATCTCCTGATGTGTGAGCTAAAGTTGTACAATCTCCTGATGTGTGAGTGAAAGTTGTACAATCTCCTGATGTGTGAGTGAAAGTTGTACAGTCTCCTGATGTGTGAGTGAAAGTTGTACAATCTTCTGATGTGTGAGTGAAAGTTGTACAATCTCCTGATGTGTGAGCTAAAGTTGTACAATCTCCTGATATGTGAGTGAAAGTTGTACAATGTCCTGATGTGTGAGTGAAAGTTGTACAATCTCCTGATATGTGAGTGAAAGTTGTACAATCTCCTGATGTGTTAGCTAATGTTGTACAATCTCCTGATGTGTTAGCTAATGTTGTACAATCTCCTGATGTGTTAGCTAATGTTGTACAATTTCCTGATGTGTTAGCTAATGTTGTACAATCTCCTGATGTTTGAGCTAATGTTGTACAATCTCCTGATGTTTGAGCTATAATTGTACAATCTCCTGATGTGTGAGCTAAGGTTGTACCATCTCCTGATGTGTGCTAAGGTTGTACAATCTCCTGATGTGTGAGTGAAAGTTGTACAATCTCCTGATGTGTGAGCTAAAGTTGTACAATCTCCTGATATGTGAGCTAAAGTTGTACAATCTCCTGATGTGTGAGCTAAAGTTGTACAATCTCCTGATGTGTGAGCTAAAGTTGTACAATCTCCTGATATGTGAGCTAAAGTTGTACAATCTCCTGATGTGTGAGCTAAAGTTGTACAATCTCCTGATGTGTGAGTGAAAGTTGTACAATCTCCTGATGTGTGAGTGAAAGTTGTACAGTCTCCTGATGTGTGAGCTAAAGTTGTACAATCTCCTGATGTGTGAGTGAAAGTTGTACAATCTCCTGATGTGTGAATGAAAGTTGTACAATCTCCTGATGTGTGAGCTAAAGTTGTACAATCTCCTGATGTGTGAGCTAAGGTTGTACAATCTCCTGATGTGTGAGTGAAAGTTGTACAATCTCCTGATGTGTGAGCGATAGTTGTATAATCTCCTGATGTGTGAGCTAAGTTTGTACAATCTCCTGATGTGTGAGCTAAAGTTGTATAATCTCCTGATGTGTGAGTGAAAGTTGTACAGTCTCCTGATGTGTGAGTGAAAGTTGTACAGTCTCCTGATGTGTGAGTGAAAGTTACCGGGAAGGTTAACCCGGTCAACAAATGCCCGCAGAAGTCGGATGTGTCAGCCTAACGGCGCAAGAACGCAGCTCTGCTGTAAACAGGCACAACGCAATCACGTCCGAAAAAAAAACTCCGGATGAACGAAGAAGAAGAAGAAGAAGAGTGAAAGTTGTACAGTCTCCTGATGTGTGAGTGAAAGTTGTACAGTCTCCTGATGTGTGAGCTAGGGCTGGCAGTCTTATGATAACTGTATTGGTCATCTTTCAGGCTGGCAGCAAATCTCTGTTTGACTGAAGCCCCCAAGAGCAGCCCAACACATTCAGCCATCAGCGGAGAGCCCAGCCCACTCAACCATCAGCGGGGACTCTCTGTGACCAGTTGCCAGCCTTCTTTTTGTTACAGTGCAACTTTCATATCAGTTTTATATGTTTATTGTTTTATACAAGCTTACCTGCAGAATTATTTCTGTGCTAATATTTACCAAAGACAATGAAAGCATAAATACATCCTCCATCAGAAGCCTGACCTCTGACCCGTGCTTGTCAGCACAGAGCACTATGACATCCTGTTATAATCAGATACACAAAACATGGAATCCTCTCACACCCAGTGTCATTGGGCAATCTCATAATATCAATGTTGACTCCAGCAGTGATTGAGAACACCTAGTTTGAGATCTCTGGTCTGGAAACATGAGCCATGCTATGAGAGTATGTGTTCCTGGCCGTTATGTTGACTGACACTCCTAGTTTGAGATCTCTGGTCTGGAAACATGAGCCATGCTATGAGAGTATGTGTTCCTGGCCGTTATATTGCTCTTGTCATTTGTTGTGTTTTTAATTCTGTCTCAGACGTTGAAGAACTCTCATAGAAAACTGTAATATGCCTGCAGCTGTCGGACACATGAAAGGAATGGGTTGTCAATACAAGCGCTTCTTAGAGGGCAGAAGTACAAGACAGAACCAGCAATGTACAGACTTTAATGACAAGTTCAGGATGGAAGAGTTATCCGCAGGTTTTAATGAAGAGAAAGGGAATACAGAATTGCACATTTGTCTACAGATTGTAATGCAGAGAAAGGGAATTCAAGATAGCACATTTGTCTACAGATTGTAATGAAGAGAAAGATAACTCAAGATATACACATTACGAACACTATTAAAAAGATCAGTAGAGACAAAGAAAGACATATTTGTGCTTCATAGATTATACTAAGGCATTTGATAAAGTAAAACATGATGAACTGATTAAAATGTTGGAAGATATTAACATTGATGGGAAAGATCTCAGAATAATAAAAACTATTTACTGGAATCAAACAGCAGCAATTAAAATGGGAAATAAAGAAGGAAATTATGAACACATAAAGTTGGGAGTAAGACAGGGGTGTGTTTTGTCACCAGATCTATTCTCCCTCTATAGCGAAGTAATAATGAGAGAGATCAAAGAAAAGCCAGGAATACTAGTTGGAGGTTATAATATAAATAATATACATTATACAGATGACACAGTATTGGTGGCGGATAATGCAACAGATTTACAACAATTGTTGGACATTGTAGGAACAGAGAGTGCAAAGAAAGGACTCTCCTTGAATATCAAGAAAACAGTAACAATGGTGATATCAAAGAAACAGTTAACAACACCCAAGGGAACATTCTTCACCAAGTGGATAGATTTAAATATCTAGGGACATTTATAACATCAGATGGAAGATGCACAACAGAGATTAAGGGCAGAATAGAGCAAGCAAAGGCTGCATTTCAAAAAATGAAGAATATCTTATGCAATAAGTCAATATTATTGAATGTAAGAAAGTGCTGAGGTGCTATATAGAAACAGTTTTGCAGTATGGCTGTGAATCTTGGAATATAAATGGACAAATTAGGAAGAGATTAGAAGCAACAGAGATGTGGTTCCTTAGACGAATGTTGCAAATTCCTTGGACTGTCAAAGTAACTAACGACGAATGCCTTAAAGAGGCTGGCGAAACTAGAACACTATTTTCAACAATAAGAAAGAGACAAACAGCTTTTTTTGGTCATGTGATGAGAAGAGAGGCGCTGGAGAACATCGTGACAACTGGAAAGATTGAGGGGAAGAGAGGCAGAGGCAGACCACGATAAATGATGCTGGATGGATTGCGACGGTGGCATGGAGGAATATCATTGACAGAGTTGATCCAGAAAACCAAGGACAGAGATCTGTGGAGAGTCATGAACACCTACGCCAGTCGGCACGACACTTGATGATATTTGTCTACAGATTGTAATGAAGAGAAAGATAATACAAGATAGCACATTTGTCTACAGATTGTAATGAAGAGAAAGATAATACAAGATGACACATTTGTCTACAGATTGTAATGAAGAGAAAGAGAATTCAAGATAGAAGTGGGCTTAGCAGATGTCCCAGTCATGCCTGTTTAGAAGAGAGCTTGCCAAAGGTCCAATTTTAGTGATAGTTTCGAACAGGACTTGTCAAAGGTGCCATTTTAGACTAGGGATTGCCAAATGTCCCGTGTTAGTGACAGTTTAGAATAGGACTTGCCAAATGTCACATTTTAGTGACAGGGATTGCCAAATGTCCCATTTTAGTGACAGGGATTGCCAAATGTCCCATTTTAGTGACAGGCTAGAACAGGGATTGCCAAATGTCCCATTTTAGTGACAGGTTAGAACAGGGATTGCCAAATGTCCCATTTTAGTGACAGGGATTGCCAAAAGTTCCCATTTTAGTGACAGGGATTGCCAAATGTCCCATTTTAGTGTCAGTTTAGAACAGGGATTGCCAAAAGTCCCATTTTAGTGACAGGTTAGAACAGGGATTGCCAAATGTCCCATTTTAGTGACAGGGATTGCCAAAAGTTCCCATTTTAGTGACAGGGATTGCCAAATGTCCCATTTTAGTGACAGGTTAGAACAGGGATTGCCAAATGTCCTATTTTAGTGACAGGATAGAACAGGGATTGCCAAATGTCCCATTTTAGTGACAGGGATTGCCAAAAGTCCCATTTTAGTGACAGGGATTGCCAAATGTCCCATTTTAGTGACAGGGATTGCCAAATGTCCCATTTTAGTGTCAGTTTAGAACAGGGATTGCCAAATGTCCCATTTTAGTGACAGGGATTGCCAAATGTCCCATTTTAGTGTCAGTTTAGAATAGGGATTGCCAAAAGTCCCATTTTAGTGACAGGTTAGAACAGGGATTGCCAAATGTCCCAGTTTAGAATAAGGCTTACCAAATGTCCCAGTTTAGAATCGGGCTTGCCAAATGTCCCAGTTTAGAACAGGGCTTGCCAAATATCCCAGTTTAGAACAGGGCTTGCCAAATGTCCCAGTTTAGAACAGGGCTTGCCAAATGTCCCAGTTTAGAATAGGGCTTGCCAAATGTCCATTTAGAATAGGGCTTGCCAAATGTCCAACTTTAGAAGCCAGTAATTTGGGGCAGACTTTTGTCGGATGTCAGTAGTGGCAATGGTAAAGTCTTGGAATGTCAGAGGTGCGTCTTTCAGGACTCCATCCTGATCTTCCCCACACAATGTCCTAGTTTGAATAGCAGACAGTCTGGTAAGCCTTTTTAGAGCAGCCATGAGGGATATATGTATGTTGAAACCAGGGACTGGTGTTTTGTTTGTTTGTAATGATGTGTGTTCAAGATGGCTGTACAACCAGTGCCAGCAAGATTGTCTTATATGCACACATATCTGTATCAACATGTGAAGTCTACTTCTGATGTGTGTCAACATGTGAAGTCTACTTCTGATATTTTGTTGAGGATATTGTTAGTCATGTCACATTTTGTTGTCCCTAGTGCCTTTGTACATACTGGAGGTTGTCAAACCCAGCATGTGATCAAGTGTTGCCTTTGTACATACTGGAGGTTGTCAAACCCAGCATGTTATTAAGTGTTGCTTTAGTGAACTGTCAGATAATACTCACACGTCATTTTTTGTAATCCCCTTTTACCGATGCCCTGAAATATTGTTGTAATATCAGTTACTCATAGAATTCAGTATTTTGTAACTTCAGCTACTCATTGTATGATGTTTTTTATAAGATTCTTTTTAACTTGTGTAATGACTTTAGATGTTTTTAATATCTTACAAGTGTTAGCATGTCATCCTGCAAGTGTTAACATGTCTGAGTAATCAAACTGCAAGAATACAACAATCTGAGACAGGATGACAAGCCAGCAAGGCTGTGTTTTGTTGATGGTTATTTGTTTGTAGACCAGCAGACATTGTTATATTTACAAATGTCAGGTGGTCACATGTGTATGGCTGGTTGGCTAGTTGTATGTTGAATGGTATGTTGCTGACTAAGTGATATTATGACAGAATCACCACAGTGGAAGTGATCAACAGAATCATCACAGGGAAGAAGTGATCAACAGAATCATCACAGTGGAAGTGATCAACAGAATCATCACAGTGGAAGTGATCAACAGAATCATCACAGGGAAGAAGTGATCAACAGAATCATCACAGTGGAAGAAGTGATCAACAGAATCATCACAGTGGAAGAAGTGATCAACAGAATCATCACAGTGGAAGAAGTGATCAACAGAATCATCACAGTGGAAGAAGTGATCAACAGAATCATCACAGTGGAAGTGATCAACAGAATCATCACAGTGGAAGTGATCAACAGAATCATCACAGTGGAAGAAGTGATCAACAGAATCATCACAGGGAAGAAGTGATCAACAGAATCATCACAGTGGAAGTGATCAACAGAATCATCACAGTGGAAGTGATCAACAGAATCATCACAGTGGAAGTGATCAACAGAATCATCACAGTGGAAGAAGTGATCAACAGAATCATCACAGTGGAAGAAGTGATCAACAGAATCATCACAGTGGAAGTGATCAACAGAATCATCACAGTGGAAGTGATCAACAGAATCATCACAGTGGAAGAAGTGATCAACAGAATCATCACAGGGAAGAAGTGATCAACAGAATCATCACAGTGGAAGTGATCAACAGAATCATCACAGTGGAAGTGATCAACAGAATCATCACAGTGGAAGTGATCAACAGAATCATCACAGTGGAAGAAGTGATCAACAGAATCATCACAGTGGAAGAAGTGATCAACAGAATCATCACAGTGGAAGAAGTGATCAACAGTTTAGTTTAGTTGATGGATGAACATCCCGGCACACTGGTGTAACCCATAAGTGCTCAGTTCTAACTCCTGAGTTTGGAGAAACTCAGCTCAGTGCACGAACTCCAAAGCACCGATGAGGATACTGAAATACTTTGGGTAGATTTTTAACTCGAAAGTTTGCCCGGGCAGCGCTGACAGGCTACTCTTTTTCGATTTCCAACTGCCAAGGGATTTTTTACGTGCGCAACAATACACACGGGCGTCCCATCTCACTACCCAGAGACAACAATACACACGGGCGTCCCATCTCACTACCCAGAGACAACAATACACACGGGCGTCCCATCTCACTACCCAGAGACAACAATACACACGGGCGTCCCATCTCACTACCCAGAGACAACAATACACACGGGCGTCCCATCTCACTACCCAGAGACAACAATACACACGGGCGTCCCATCTCACTACCCAGAGACAACAATACACACGGGCGTCCCATCTCACTACCCAGAGACAACAATACACACGGGCGTCCCATCTCACTACCCAGAGACAACAATACACACGGGCGTCCCATCTCACTACCCAGAGACAACAATACACACGGGCGTCCCATCTCACTACCCAGAGACAACAATACACACGTGCGTCCCATCTCACTACCCAGAGACAACAATACACACGGGCGTCCCATCTCACTACCCAGAGACAACAATACACACGGGCGTCCCATCTCACTACCCAGAGACAACAATACACACGGGCGTCCCATCTCACTACCCAGAGACAACAATACACACGGGCGTCCCATCTCACTACCCAGAGACAACAATACACACGGGCGTCCCATCTCACTACCCAGAGACAACAATACACACGGGCGTCCCATCTCACTACCCAGAGACAACTATACACACGGGCGTCCCATCTCACTACCCAGAGACAACAATACACACGGACGTCCCATCTCACTACCCAGAGACAACAATACACACGGGCGTCCGATCTCACTACCCAGAGACAACAATACACACGGGCGTCCCATCTCACTACCCAGAGACAACAATACACACGGGCGTCCCATCTCACTACCCAGAGACAACAATACACACGGGCGTCCCATCTCACTACCCAGAGACAACAATACACACGGGCGTCCCATCTCACTACCCAGAGACAACAATACACACGGGCGTCCCATCTCACTACCCAGAGACAACTATACACACGGGCGTCCCATCTCACTACCCAGAGACAACAATACACACGGACGTCCCATCTCACTACCCAGAGACAACAATACACACGGGCGTCCGATCTCACTACCCAGAGACAACAATACACACGGGCGTCCGATCTCACTACCCAGAGACAACTATACACACGGGCGTCCCATCTCACTACCCAGAGACAACAATACACACGGGCGTCCCATCTCACTACCCAGAGACAACAATACACACGGGCGTCCCATCTCACTACCCAGAGACAACAATACACACGGGCGTCCCATCTCACTACCCAGAGACAACAATACACACGGGCGTCCCATCTCACTACCCAGAGACAACAATACACACGGGCGTCCCATCTCACTACCCAGAGACAACTATACACACGGGCGTCCCATCTCACTACCCAGAGACAACAATACACACGGACGTCCCATCTCACTACCCAGAGACAACAATACACACGGACGTCCCATCTCACTACCCAGAGACAACAATACACACGGGCGTCCGATCTCACTACCCAGAGACAACAATACACACGGGCGTCCGATCTCACTACCCAGAGACAACAATACACACGGGCGTCCGATCTCACTACCCAGAGACAACAATACACACGGGCGTCCGATCTCACTACCCAGAGACAACAATACACACGGGCGACCGATCTCACTACCCAGAGACAACTATACACACGGGCGTCCCATCTCACTACCCAGAGACAACAATACACACGGGCGTCCGATCTCACTACCCAGAGACAACAATACACACGGGCGACCGATCTCACTACCCAGAGACAACTATACACACGGGCGTCCCATCTCACTACCCAGAGACAACAATACACACGGGCGACCGATCTCACTACCCAGAGACAACAATACACACGGGCGTCCGATCTCACTACCCAGAGACAACAATACACACGGGCGACCGATCTCACTACCCAGAGACAACTATACACACGGGCGTCCCATCTCACTACCCAGAGACAACAATACACACGGGCGACCGATCTCACTACCCAGAGACAACAATACACACGGGCGACCGATCTCACTACCCAGAGACAATTATACACACGGGCGTCCCATCTCACTACCCAGAGACAACAATACACACGGGCGACCGATCTCACTACCCAGAGACAACTATACACACGGGCGTCCGATCTCACTACCCAGAGACAACAATACACACGGGCGTCCCATCTCACTACCCAGAGACAACAATACACACGGGCGTCCGATCTCACTGCCCAGAGACAACAATACACACGGGCGTCCGATCTCACTACCCAGAGACAACAATACACACGGGCGTCCCATCTCACTACCCAGAGACAACAATACACACGGGCGTCCCATCTCACTACCCAGAGACAACAATACACACGGGCGTCCCATCTCACTGCCCAGAGACAACAATACACACGGGCGTCCGATCTCACTACCCAGAGACAACAATACACACGGGCGTCCGATCTCACTACCCAGAGACAACAATACACACGGGCGTCCCATCTCACTACCCAGAGACAACAATACACACGGGCGTCCCATCTCACTACCCAGAGACAACAATACACACGGGCGTCCCATCTCACTGCCCAGAGACAACAATACACACGGGCGTCCGATCTCACTACCCAGAGACAACAATACACACGGGCGTCCGATCTCACTACCCAGAGACAACAATACACACGGGCGTCCGATCTCACTACCCAGAGACAACAATACACACAGGCGTCCGATCTCACTACCCAGAGACAACAATACACACGGGCGTCCGATCTCACTACCCAGAGACAACAATACACACGGGCGTCCCATCCCACTACCCAGAGACAACAATACACACGGGCGTCCGATCTCACTACCCAGAGACAACAATACACACGGGCGTCCCATCTCACTACCCAGAGACAACAATACACACGGGCGTCCCATCTCACTACCCAGAGACAACAATACACACGGGCGTCCGATCTCACTACCCAGAGACAACAATACACACGGGCGTCCGATCTCACTACCCAGAGACAACAATACACACGGGCGTCCCATCTCACTACCCAGAGACAACAATACACACGGGCGACCGATCTCACTACCCAGAGACAACAATACACACGGGCGTCCGATCTCACTACCCAGAGACAACAATACACACGGGCGTCCCATCTCACTACCCAGAGACAATACACACCGGCGTCCCATCTCACTACCCAGAGACAACAATACACACGGGCGTCCGATCTCACTACCCAGAGACAACTATACACACGGGCGTCCCATCCCACTACCCAGAGACAACAATACACACGGGCGTCCGATCTCACTACCCAGAGACAACAATACACACGGGCGTCCCATCTCACTACCCAGAGACAACAATACACACGGGCGTCCCATCTCACTACCCAGAGACAACAATACACACGGGCGTCCCATCTCACTACCCAGAGACAACAATACACACGGGCGTCCGATCTCACTACCCAGAGACAACAATACACACGGGCGTCCCATCTCACTACCCAGAGACAACAATACACACGGGCGTCCCATCTCACTACCCAGAGACAACAATACACACGGGCGTCCCATCTCACTACCCAGAGACAACAATACACACGGGCGTCCCATCTCACTACCCAGAGACAACAATACACACGGGCGTCCCATCTCACTACCCAGAGACAACAATACACACGGGCGTCCGATCTCACTACCCAGAGACAACAATACACACGGGCGTCCCATCTCACTACCCAGAGACAACAATACACACGGGCGTCCCATCTCACTACCCAGAGACAACAATACACACGGGCGTCCCATCTCACTACCCAGAGACAACAATACACACGGGCGTCCCATCTCACTACCCAGAGACAACAATACACACGGGCGTCCCATCTCACTACCCAGAGACAACAATACACACGGGCGTCCCATCTCACTACCCAGAGACAACAATACACACGGGCGTCCCATCTCACTACCCAGAGACAACAATACACACGGGCGTCCCGTCTCACTACCCAGAGACAACAATACACACGGGCGTCCCGTCTCACTACCCAGAGACAACAATACACACGGGCGTCCCATCTCACTACCCAGAGACAACAATACACACGGGCGTCCCATCTCACTACCCAGAGACAACAATACACACGGGCGTCCCATCTCACTACCCAGAGACAACAATACACACGGGCGTCCCATCTCACTACCCAGAGACAACAATACACACGGGCGTCCCATCTCACTACCCAGAGACAACAATACACACGGGCGTCCCATCTCACTACCCAGAGACAACAATACACACGGGCGTCCCATCTCACTACCCAGAGACAACAATACACACGGGCGTCCCATCTCACTACCCAGAGACAACAATACACACGGGCGTCCCATCTCACTACCCAGAGACAACAATACACACGGGCGTCCCATCTCACTACCCAGAGACAACAATACACACGGGCGTCCCATCTCACTACCCAGAGACAACAATACACACGGGCGTCCCATCTCACTACCCAGAGACAACAATACACACGGGCGTCCCATCTCACTACCCAGAGACAACTATACACACGGGCGTCCCATCTCACTACCCAGAGACAACAATACACACGGACGTCCCATCTCACTACCCAGAGACAACAATACACACGGGCGTCCGATCTCACTACCCAGAGACAACAATACACACGGGCGTCCGATCTCACTACCCAGAGACAACTATACACACGGGCGTCCCATCTCACTACCCAGAGACAACAATACACACGGGCGTCCCATCTCACTACCCAGAGACAACAATACACACGGGCGTCCCATCTCACTACCCAGAGACAACAATACACACGGGCGTCCCATCTCACTACCCAGAGACAACAATACACACGGGCGTCCCATCTCACTACCCAGAGACAACAATACACACGGGCGTCCCATCTCACTACCCAGAGACAACTATACACACGGGCGTCCCATCTCACTACCCAGAGACAACAATACACACGGACGTCCCATCTCACTACCCAGAGACAACAATACACACGGACGTCCCATCTCACTACCCAGAGACAACAATACACACGGGCGTCCGATCTCACTACCCAGAGACAACAATACACACGGGCGTCCGATCTCACTACCCAGAGACAACAATACACACGGGCGTCCGATCTCACTACCCAGAGACAACAATACACACGGGCGTCCGATCTCACTACCCAGAGACAACAATACACACGGGCGACCGATCTCACTACCCAGAGACAACTATACACACGGGCGTCCCATCTCACTACCCAGAGACAACAATACACACGGGCGTCCCATCTCACTACCCAGAGACAACAATACACACGGGCGTCCCATCTCACTACCCAGAGACAACAATACACACGGGCGTCCCATCTCACTACCCAGAGACAACAATACACACGGGCGTCCCATCTCACTACCCAGAGACAACAATACACACGGGCGTCCCATCTCACTACCCAGAGACAACTATACACACGGGCGTCCCATCTCACTACCCAGAGACAACAATACACACGGACGTCCCATCTCACTACCCAGAGACAACAATACACACGGACGTCCCATCTCACTACCCAGAGACAACAATACACACGGGCGTCCGATCTCACTACCCAGAGACAACAATACACACGGGCGTCCGATCTCACTACCCAGAGACAACAATACACACGGGCGTCCGATCTCACTACCCAGAGACAACAATACACACGGGCGTCCGATCTCACTACCCAGAGACAACAATACACACGGGCGACCGATCTCACTACCCAGAGACAACTATACACACGGGCGTCCCATCTCACTACCCAGAGACAACAATACACACGGGCGTCCGATCTCACTACCCAGAGACAACAATACACACGGGCGACCGATCTCACTACCCAGAGACAACTATACACACGGGCGTCCCATCTCACTACCCAGAGACAACAATACACACGGGCGACCGATCTCACTACCCAGAGACAACAATACACACGGGCGTCCGATCTCACTACCCAGAGACAACAATACACACGGGCGACCGATCTCACTACCCAGAGACAACTATACACACGGGCGTCCCATCTCACTACCCAGAGACAACAATACACACGGGCGACCGATCTCACTACCCAGAGACAACTATACACACGGGCGTCCCATCTCACTACCCAGAGACAACAATACACACGGGCGACCGATCTCACTACCCAGAGACAACAATACACACGGGCGTCCGATCTCACTACCCAGAGACAACAATACACACGGGCGACCGATCTCACTACCCAGAGACAACTATACACACGGGCGTCCCATCTCACTACCCAGAGACAACAATACACACGGGCGACCGATCTCACTACCCAGAGACAACAATACACACGGGCGACCGATCTCACTACCCAGAGACAACTATACACACGGGCGTCCCATCTCACTACCCAGAGACAACAATACACACGGGCGACCGATCTCACTACCCAGAGACAACTATACACACGGGCGTCCGATCTCACTACCCAGAGACAACAATACACACGGGCGTCCCATCTCACTACCCAGAGACAACAATACACACGGGCGTCCGATCTCACTGCCCAGAGACAACAATACACACGGGCGTCCGATCTCACTACCCAGAGACAACAATACACACGGGCGTCCCATCTCACTACCCAGAGACAACAATACACACGGGCGTCCCATCTCACTACCCAGAGACAACAATACACACGGGCGTCCCATCTCACTGCCCAGAGACAACAATACACACGGGCGTCCGATCTCACTACCCAGAGACAACAATACACACGGGCGTCCGATCTCACTACCCAGAGACAACAATACACACGGGCGTCCCATCTCACTACCCAGAGACAACAATACACACGGGCGTCCCATCTCACTACCCAGAGACAACAATACACACGGGCGTCCCATCTCACTGCCCAGAGACAACAATACACACGGGCGTCCGATCTCACTACCCAGAGACAACAATACACACGGGCGTCCGATCTCACTACCCAGAGACAACAATACACACGGGCGTCCGATCTCACTACCCAGAGACAACAATACACACAGGCGTCCGATCTCACTACCCAGAGACAACAATACACACGGGCGTCCGATCTCACTACCCAGAGACAACAATACACACGGGCGTCCCATCCCACTACCCAGAGACAACAATACACACGGGCGTCCGATCTCACTACCCAGAGACAACAATACACACGGGCGTCCCATCTCACTACCCAGAGACAACAATACACACGGGCGTCCCATCTCACTACCCAGAGACAACAATACACACGGGCGTCCGATCTCACTACCCAGAGACAACAATACACACGGGCGTCCGATCTCACTACCCAGAGACAACAATACACACGGGCGTCCCATCTCACTACCCAGAGACAACAATACACACGGGCGACCGATCTCACTACCCAGAGACAACAATACACACGGGCGTCCGATCTCACTACCCAGAGACAACAATACACACGGGCGTCCCATCTCACTACCCAGAGACAATACACACCGGCGTCCCATCTCACTACCCAGAGACAACAATACACACGGGCGTCCGATCTCACTACCCAGAGACAACTATACACACGGGCGTCCCATCCCACTACCCAGAGACAACAATACACACGGGCGTCCGATCTCACTACCCAGAGACAACAATACACACGGGCGTCCCATCTCACTACCCAGAGACAACAATACACACGGGCGTCCCATCTCACTACCCAGAGACAACAATACACACGGGCGTCCCATCTCACTGCCCAGAGACAACAATACACACGGGCGTCCGATCTCACTACCCAGAGACAACAATACACACGGGCGTCCGATCTCACTACCCAGAGACAACAATACACACGGGCGTCCCATCTCACTACCCAGAGACAACAATACACACGGGCGTCCCATCTCACTACCCAGAGACAACAATACACACGGGCGTCCCATCTCACTGCCCAGAGACAACAATACACACGGGCGTCCGATCTCACTACCCAGAGACAACAATACACACGGGCGTCCGATCTCACTACCCAGAGACAACAATACACACGGGCGTCCGATCTCACTACCCAGAGACAACAATACACACAGGCGTCCGATCTCACTACCCAGAGACAACAATACACACGGGCGTCCGATCTCACTACCCAGAGACAACAATACACACGGGCGTCCCATCCCACTACCCAGAGACAACAATACACACGGGCGTCCGATCTCACTACCCAGAGACAACAATACACACGGGCGTCCCATCTCACTACCCAGAGACAACAATACACACGGGCGTCCCATCTCACTACCCAGAGACAACAATACACACGGGCGTCCGATCTCACTACCCAGAGACAACAATACACACGGGCGTCCGATCTCACTACCCAGAGACAACAATACACACGGGCGTCCCATCTCACTACCCAGAGACAACAATACACACGGGCGACCGATCTCACTACCCAGAGACAACAATACACACGGGCGTCCGATCTCACTACCCAGAGACAACAATACACACGGGCGTCCCATCTCACTACCCAGAGACAATACACACCGGCGTCCCATCTCACTACCCAGAGACAACAATACACACGGGCGTCCGATCTCACTACCCAGAGACAACTATACACACGGGCGTCCCATCCCACTACCCAGAGACAACAATACACACGGGCGTCCGATCTCACTACCCAGAGACAACAATACACACGGGCGTCCCATCTCACTACCCAGAGACAACAATACACACGGGCGTCCCATCTCACTACCCAGAGACAACAATACACACGGGCGTCCCATCTCACTACCCAGAGACAACAATACACACGGGCGTCCGATCTCACTACCCAGAGACAACAATACACACGGGCGTCCCATCTCACTACCCAGAGACAACAATACACACGGGCGTCCCATCTCACTACCCAGAGACAACAATACACACGGGCGTCCCATCTCACTACCCAGAGACAACAATACACACGGGCGTCCCATCTCACTACCCAGAGACAACAATACACACGGGCGTCCCATCTCACTACCCAGAGACAACAATACACACGGGCGTCCGATCTCACTACCCAGAGACAACAATACACACGGGCGTCCCATCTCACTACCCAGAGACAACAATACACACGGGCGTCCCATCTCACTACCCAGAGACAACAATACACACGGGCGTCCCATCTCACTACCCAGAGACAACAATACACACGGGCGTCCCATCTCACTACCCAGAGACAACAATACACACGGGCGTCCGATCTCACTACCCAGAGACAACAATACACACGGGCGTCCGATCTCACTACCCAGAGACAACAATACACACGGGCGTCCGATCTCACTACCCAGAGACAACAATACACACGGGCGTCCGATCTCACTACCCAGAGACAACAATACACACGGGCGTCCCATCTCACTACCCAGAGACAAAAATACACACGGGCGTCCCATCTCACTACCCAGAGACAACAATACACACGGGCGTCCCATCTCACTACCCAGAGACAACAATACACACGGGCGTCCCATCTCACTACCCAGAGACAACAATACACACGGGCGTCCGATCTCACTACCCAGAGACAACAATACACACGGGCGTCCGATCTCACTACCCAGAGACAACAATACACACGGGCGTCCGATCTCACTACCCAGAGACAACAATACACACGGGCGTCCCATCTCACTACCCAGAGACAACAATACACACGGACGTCCGATCTCACTACCCAGAGACAACTATACACACGGGCGTCCGATCTCACTACCTAGAGACAACAATACACACGGGCGTCCGATCTCACTACCCAGAGACAACAATACACACGGGCGTCCCATCTCACTACCCAGAGACAACAATACACACGGGCGTCCCATCTCACTACCCAGAGACAACCAATACACACGGGCGTCCCATCTCACTACCCAGAGACAACAATACACACGGGCGTCCGATCTCACTACCCAGAGACAACAATACACACGGGCGTCCGATCTCACTACCCAGAGACAACAATACACACGGGCGTCCGATCTCACTACCCAGAGACAACAATACACACGGGCGTCCCATCTCACTACCCAGAGACAACAATACACACGGACGTCCGATCTCACTACCCAGAGACAACTATACACACGGGCGTCCGATCTCACTACCCAGAGACAACAATACACACGGGCGTCCGATCTCACTACCCAGAGACAACAATACACACGGGCGTCCGATCTCACTACCCAGAGACAACAATACACACGGGTGTCCCATCTCACTACCCAGAGACAACAATACACACGGGCGTCCGATCTCACTACCCAGAGACAACAATACACACGGGCGTCCCATCTCACTACCCAGAGACAACAATACACACGGGTGTCCCATCTCACTACCCAGAGACAACAATACACACGGGCGACCGATCTCACTACCCAGAGACAACAATACACACGGGCGTCCGATCTCACTACCCAGAGACAACAATACACACGGGCGTCCGATCTCACTACCCAGAGACAACAATACACACGGGCGTCCGATCTCACTACCCAGAGACAACAATACACACGGGCGTCCGATCTCACTACCCAGAGACAACAATACACACGGGCGTCCCATCTCACTACCCAGAGACAACAATACACACGGGCGTCCCATCTCACTACCCAGAGACCAGGGGACATTGTATTACTGGAAGTCCACGTGGGGGGAGACACCAGGCTACAGAAACAGTTGTTTATGTCTGTACTGGTTGCTGTAGCCAGTAGGGGGCTGACTTCCTGTGGCCACGCCAGACTGTGATGTGTGCTATGCCTGTCTGCTCACTGCACCACCATCTGTCAGTTGTGTGATGTGCTATGCCTGTCTGCTCACTGCACCACCATCTGTCAATCTACAGGCATGTTCAGCCCCGACATTTTGTCAAGCACTGACATTGAAACAAATAGGACATATGACAAAACACAAACATAATCTGAAACACATAATCACTGTAGAAGTATTTAATACCAACTCTTGTCATGTACAATTCATGGTCTAGCCTCAGCTCAGACTGGTACAAGTACCACACACTTATATACCACTATTATGTGGGGAATGCACACACACTCTCACTGCTACCTGGTGGCCACATCCACATTCCAAATAACACCACTGTGTGGTGACACCATTCACACACTCAGAATACCACTGTCTGGTGACACCATTCACATACTCAGAACACCATGTCTGTGGATTTCATATTTACACCACCACCAATATGTATTGGGGACATCCACACTTATCTCACTCACATCCCCGCTCAATCACAGTCTATACAACGATGGCATTCCATCTGCTCTCCAGTCAAACACACAACCCCTTCAATCATATATCAATCAGTCTATTCAATGCTGGCATTTGTTCTGCTCCCCAGTCAAACATTTGATCACACCAGAGCCACCATATTCAATAATTTCCATATTTGCAATGCATAAAATAACCACAACAACCAACATGAAAACAATATATTAAAAACAAATGGTGTGGAAACAGCAGCAGTAACTGGACCAGGTCCAGAGTCCAGTGGACACTTGACCGACTGACCTGTGCCTATAGTCTAGAAGAGCCAACCAGTGAGTGTTGTAAACATGCCTCACACCGGCTGCTCATTTGATCGATGGAAGAATGGTGCTGTGTACGCTGCCTACCACTGGCCCTGTACACATACTGGACATCATGAATGTTGTTGAGCAAACCTATCCTACGTGGGAATGCAAACTTGCAGTGGTACAGATGACAGAACATGGTCAGAGTTGACACGAGGCCAAGCACACATAGAGTATAGCTAAACCTAGACAATAACAATTCCAAGAGCTGACTATAACTCATCCTTTGCTACATCTTCTTCTTCATCATCCTCATCTTTTTCTTCTTCTTGATCGGCTTCATCAGCTTCTTCATCTCCTTTAGCAGCATCCTCTTCCTCTTTCCGCTTCTTCTCCTCCTCTTCTCTGGCCTTCCTCTCATCTTCGTCCTGGGCGTCTTTCATTTTCTTTTCAGCATCTTTAGTCTTGCCCCAGGTCTCCTTGCCAAACTCTTCTGCGTAAGCAACATCATCGGTGATGAGGATGTTGTCAAAAATGGTTCCTGCCTTCACCTGAAACAAGAACACAAAGCTGACCACACGAAGCAGAAACACATCACAACAGTATAACATGTGTGTCATGTCAGAGACAGTATAACACATGTGTCATGTCAGCGACAGTATAACATATGTGTCATGTCAGAGACAGTATAACATATGTGTCATGTCAGAGACAGTATAACATGTGTGTCATGTCAGAGACAGTATAACATGTGTGTCATGTCAGAGACAGTATATCATATGTGTCATGTCAGAGACAGTATAACATGTGTGTCATGTCAGAGACAGTATAACATGTGTGTCATGTCAGAGACAGTATAACATATGTGTCATGTCAGAGACAGTATAACATGTGTGTCATGTCAGCGACAGTATAACATGTGTGTCATGTCAGCGACAGTATAACATATGTGTCATGTCAGAGACAGTATAACATATGTGTCATGTCAGAGACAGTATAACATATGTGTCATGTCAGAGACAGTATAACATATGTGTCATGTCAGAGACAGTATAACATATGTGTCATGTCAGAGACAGTATAACATATGTGTCATGTCAGAGACAGTATAACATATGTGTCATGTCAGAGACAGTATAACATGTGTGTCATGTCAGAGACAGTATAACATGTGTGTCATGTCAGAGACAGTATAACATGTGTGTCATGTCAGCGACAGTCTTGTTTGTGTACATATGTCCTGACAACCTGCTCAGCGCAACAATACTCTCAAACCAGTGTACTTTCACGAACAAATGACTATTTCTAAAATGATGCTATTATTTCTGAACACACATGTTCACACAAACTGGTGACCACTATTTGTAGCAACTGCCTAGAACATTTGTCCAGTACATCAGCTGCCACTGTTCTACCACAGCTGCAGTACTGGAGACTAGTATTTGTAGCAACTGTTGAACATTTGTCCAGTACAACAGCTGCCACTGTTCTACCACAGATGTAGCAACTGTTGAACATTTGTCCAGTACAACAGCTGCCACTGTTCTACCACAGCTGCAGTACTGGAGACGTGGGCACCAGATGACGTGCAGAATTGTCTGAGAATGTGACGAGCCAGGACACAGGCCACTCATTTGATAGTTGTCATCTAGCTCATGTGAAGGCCTCACACCATGATGATGATGATACCTTGTGCTTCTGACTACCTCCACCTGTTGACTGGGACAGCACACAAACTACAGGGCTAGGCGACTGACTATTGACTGGGACAGCACACAAACTACAGGGCTAGGTGACTATCTGTTGACTGGGACAGCACACAAACTACAGGGCTAGGTGACTATATGTTGACTGGGACAGCACACAAACTACAGGGCTAGGTGACTGTTGACTGGGACAGCACACAAACTACAGGGCTAGGTGACTATATGTTGACTGGGACAGCACACAACAGGGCTAGGTGACTGTTGACTGGGACAGCACACAAACTACAGGGCTAGGTGACTATATGTTGACTGGGACAGCACACAACAGGGCTAGGTGACTGTTGACTGGGACAGCACACAACAGGGCTAGGTGACTGTTGACTGGGACAGCACACAAACTACAGGGCTAGGTGACTATATGTTGACTGGGACAGCACACAACAGGGCTAGGTGACTATATGTTGACTGGGACAGCACACAACAGGGCTAGGTGACTGTTGACTGGGACAGCACACAAACTACAGGGCTAGGTGACTATATGTTGACTGGGACAGCACACAAACTACAGGGCTAGGTGACTATATGTTGACTGGGACAGCACACAAACTACAGGGCTAGGTGACTTGACTGGGACAGCACACAAACTACAGGGCTAGGTGACTATCTGTTGAATGGGACAGCACACAAACTACAGGGCTAGGTGACTATATGTTGACTGGGACAGCACACAAACTACAGGGCTAGGTGACTATATGTTGACTGGGACAGCACACAAACTACAGGGCTAGGTGACTATATGTTGACTGGGACAGCACACAAACTACAGGGCTAGGTGACTTGACTGGGACAGCACACAAACTACAGGGCTAGGTGACTATCTGTTGAATGGGACAGCACACAAACTACAGGGCTAGGTGACTATATGTTGACTGGGACAGCACACAAACTACAGGGCTAGGTGACTATATGTTGACTGGGACAGCACACAAACTACAGGGCTAGGTGACTATATGTTGACTGGGACAGCACACAAACTACAGGGCTAGGTGACTATATGTTGACTGGGACAGCACACAAACTACAGGGCTAGGTGACTATATGTTGACTGGGACAGCACACAACAGGGCTAGGTGACTGTTGACTGGGACAGCACACAACAGGGCTAGGTGACTGTTGACTGGGACAGCACACAAACTACAGGGCTAGGTGACTATATGTTGACTGGGACAGCACACAACAGGGCTAGGTGACTATATGTTGACTGGGACAGCACACAACAGGGCTAGGTGACTGTTGACTGGGACAGCACACAAACTACAGGGCTAGGTGACTATATGTTGACTGGGACAGCACACAAACTACAGGGCTAGGTGACTATATGTTGACTGGGACAGCACACAAACTACAGGGCTAGGTGACTTGACTGGGACAGCACACAAACTACAGGGCTAGGTGACTATCTGTTGAATGGGACAGCACACAAACTACAGGGCTAGGTGACTATATGTTGACTGGGACAGCACACAAACTACAGGGCTAGGTGACTATATGTTGACTGGGACAGCACACAAACTACAGGGCTAGGTGACTATATGTTGACTGGGACAGCACACAAACTACAGGGCTAGGTGACTATATGTTGACTGGGACAGCACACAAACTACAGGGCTAGGTGACTATATGTTGACTGGGACAGCACACAAACTACAGGGCTAGGTGACTATATGTTGACTGGGACAGCACACAAACTACAGGGCTAGGTGACTATATGTTGACTGGGACAGCACACAAACTACAGGGCTAGGTGACTACATGTTGACTGGGACAGCACACAAACTACAGGGCTAGGTGACTATATGTTGACTGGGACAGCACACAAACTACAGGGCTAGGTGACTATATGTTGACTGGGACAGCACACAACAGGGCTAGGTGACTATATGTTGACTGGGACAGCACACAAACTACAGGGCTAGGTGACTATATGTTGACTGGGACAGTACACAAACTACAGGGCTAGTTGACTGTTGACTGGGACAGCACACAAACTACAGGGCTAGGTGACTGTTGACTGGGACAGCACACAAACTACAGGGCTAGGTGACTATATGTTGACTGGGACAGCACACAACAGGGCTAGGTGACTACATGTTGACTGGGACAGCACACAACAGGGCTAGGTGACTATATGTTGACTGGGACAGCACACAAACTACAGGGCTAGGTGACTATATGTTGACTGGGACAGCACACAAACTACAGGGCTAGGTGACTGTTGACTGGGACAGCACACAAACTACAGGGCTAGGTGACTGTTGACTGGGACAGCACACAAACTACAGGGCTAGGTGACTGTTGACTGGGACAGCACACAAACTACAGGGCTAGGTGACTGTTGACTGGGACAGCACACAAACTACAGGGCTAGGTGACTGTTGACTGGGACAGCACACAACAGGGCTAGGTGACTATATGTTGACTGGGACAGCACACAACAGGGCTAGGTGACTATATGTTGACTGGGACAGCACACAACAGGGCTAGGTGACTGTTGACTGGGACAGCACACAAACTACAGGACTAGGTGACTGGGACAGCACACAACAGGGCTAGGTGACTGTTGACTGGGACAGCACACAACAGGGCTAGGTGACTGTTGACTGGGACAGCACACAACAGGGCTAGGTGACTACATGTTGACTGGGACAGCACACAACAGGGCTAGGTGACTACATGTTGACTGGGACAGCACACAACAGGGCTAGGTGACTACATGTTGACTGGGACAGCACACAACAGGGCTAGGTGACTGTTGACTGGGACAGCACACAACAGGGCTAGGTGACTACATGTTGACTGGGACAGCACACAACAGGGCTAGGTGACTGTTGACTGGGACAGCACACAAACTACAGGACTAGGTGACTGGGACAGCACACAACAGGGCCAGGTGACTGTTGACTGGGACAGCACACAAACTACAGGGCTAGGTGACTGTTGACTGGGACAGCACACAACAGGGCTAGGTGACTATATGTTGACTGGGACAGCACACAAACTACAGGGCTAGGTGACTACATGTTGACTGGGACAGCACACAACAGGGCTAGGTGACTATATGTTGACTGGGACAGCACACAAACTACAGGGCTAGGTGACTGTTGACTGGGACAGCACACAAACTACAGGGCTAGGTGACTGTTGACTGGGACAGCACACAAACTACAGGGCTAGGTGACTACATGTTGACTGGGACAGCACACAAACTACAGGGCTAGGTGACTACATGTTGACTGGGACAGCACACAACAGGGCTAGGTGACTATATGTTGACTGGGACAGCACACAACAGGGCTAGGTGACTGTTGACTGGGACAGCACACCAGCAACAGTGAAATGTGAAGCTGGTCAGATGAGGGCAGCGTGCGGGAACAAATGAAGCTATGAATACAGACAGTACAGCCCAGTAAGCAACATGTCCACCTGACACACAATGGTTGTCAGACTTACCTGCCACAGATCAAACCCTATAGCTCCAAAGTCGTGATATTTATACAGTTTAGCATCAGCCACATACTCGGGGTTGTCGATCTCTGGCTGCACCCACCTGCCCTTGTAGTCTGGGTTGTCAATCTGTTTGGGTTTCCATTCACCCTGCAAATGTGTAAGAGATGTGAAGATGTGTACAAGGTTAACCGTCACAAGCAGGACTCATGTACAGGTAGAATCATGTGTACGAGAGAGAGAATGTTTGTAATGCTTCAGGCAGCTGGCCTGCAAATGTGTATGAAAAAATGAATGAAATCACCAGGCTGTATGTGTGTAATGTTTCAAGCAGCCTGGCCTGTGAGGTGTGCTATAATAACCACTCTCAGGGCATGCACACCAATCTGGCCCAGGACTTACTATTGTGCCTGCTGCAATTCTGTTTGTCATCAAACATGTGCACACAATATCACTGAATATGACACAGAAACTATCTGCTGACGTTCCTGGACGTGTCAGATAAATCTGCTGTTAAGCACATAAAGACACGTCACGGAAACTGTATCTGCTGTTAAGCACATAAAGACACGTCACGGAAACTGTATCTGCTGTTAAGCACATAAAGACACGTCACGGAAACTGTATCTGCTGTTCCTGGATGTGTCAGATAGATCTGTTAAACACATGAAGGCAAGGCACATCTCAGAAAACCCCAGAGACAGGTCACGGAAACACCACAGACAAGTTCTATGCTACTCATTACCAAGAGGAGATCTTATATATATATAGATATATAGTGTGTGTGGATGGGTGGGGGAAGCTCTAAGAACATGTTCAGCCAGATAGTGTGTGGATGGGTGGGGGAAGCTCTAAGAACATGTTCAGCCAGATAGTGTGTGGATGGGTGGGGGAAGCTCTAAGAACATGTTCAGCCAGATAGTGTGTGGATGGGTGGGGGAAGCTCTAAGAACATGTTCAGCCAGATAGTGTGTGGATGGGTGGGGGAAGCTCTAAGAACATGTTCAGCCAGATAGTGTGTGGATGGGTGGGGGAAGCTCTAAGAACATGTTCAGCCAGATAGTGTGTGGATGGGTGGGGGAAGCTCTAAGAACATGTTCAGCCAGATAGTGTGTGGATGGGTGGGGGAAGCTCTAAGAACATGTTCAGCCAGATAGTGTGTGGATGGGTGGGGGAAGCTCTAAGAACATGTTCAGCCAGATAGTGTGTGGATGGGTGGGGGAAGCTCTAAGAACATGTTCAGCCAGATAGTGTGTGGATGGGTGGGGGAAGCTCTAAGAACATGTTCAGCCAGATAGTGTGTGGATGGGTGGGGGAAGCTCTAAGAACATGTTCAGCCAGATAGTGTGTGGATGGGTGGGGGAAGCTCTAAGAACATGTTCAGCCAGATAGTGTGTGGATGGGTGGGGGAAGCTCTAAGAACATGTTCAGCCAGATAGTGTGTGGATGGGTGGGGGAAGCTCTAAGAACATGTTCAGCCAGATAGTGTGTGGATGGGTGGGGGAAGCTCTAAGAACATGTTCAGCCAGATAGTGTGTGGATGGGTGGGGGAAGCTCTAAGAACATGTTCAGCCAGATAGTGTGTGGATGGGTGGGGGAAGCTCTAAGAACATGTTCAGCCAGATAGTGTGTGGATGGGTGGGGGAAGCTCTAAGAACATGTTCAGCCAGATAGTGTGTGGATGGGTGGGGGAAGCTCTAAGAACATGTTCAGCCAGATAGTGTGTGGATGGGTGGGGGAAGCTCTAAGAACATGTTCAGCCAGATAGTGTGTGGATGGGTGGGGGAAGCTCTAAGAACATGTTCAGCCAGATAGTGTGTGGATGGGTGGGGGAAGCTCTAAGAACATGTTCAGCCAGATAGTGTGTGGATGGGTGGGGGAAGCTCTAAGAACATGTTCAGCCAGATAGTGTGTGGATGGGTGGGGGAAGCTCTAAGAACATGTTCAGCCAGATAGTGTGTGGATGGGTGGGGGAAGCTCTAAGAACATGTTCAGCCAGATAGTGTGTGGATGGGTGGGGGAAGCTCTAAGAACATGTTCAGCCAGATAGTGTGTGGATGGGTGGGGGAAGCTCTAAGAACATGTTCAGCCAGATAGTGTGTGGATGGGTGGGGGAAGCTCTAAGAACATGTTCAGCCAGATAGTGTGTGGATGGGTGGGGGAAGCTCTAAGAACATGTTCAGCCAGATAGTGTGTGGATGGGTGGGGGAAGCTCTAAGAACATGTTCAGCCAGATAGTGTGTGGATGGGTGGGGGAAGCTCTAAGAACATGTTCAGCCAGATAGTGTGTGGATGGGTGGGGGAAGCTCTAAGAACATGTTCAGCCAGATAGTGTGTGGATGGGTGGGGGAAGCTCTAAGAACATGTTCAGCCAGATAGTGTGTGGATGGGTGGGGGAAGCTCTAAGAACATGTTCAGCCAGATAGTGTGTGGATGGGTGGGGGAAGCTCTAAGAACATGTTCAGCCAGATAGTGTGTGGATGGGTGGGGGAAGCTCTAAGAACATGTTCAGCCAGATAGTGTGTGGATGGGTGGGGGAAGCTCTAAGAACATGTTCAGCCAGATAGTGTGTGGATGGGTGGGGGAAGCTCTAAGAACATGTTCAGCCAGATAGTGTGTGGATGGGTGGGGGAAGCTCTAAGAACATGTTCAGCCAGATAGTGTGTGGATGGGTGGGGGAAGCTCTAAGAACATGTTCAGCCAGATAGTGTGTGGATGGGTGGGGGAAGCTCTAAGAACATGTTCAGCCAGATAGTGTGTGGATGGGTGGGGGAAGCTCTAAGAACATGTTCAGCCAGATAGTGTGTGGATGGGTGGGGGAAGCTCTAAGAACATGTTCAGCCAGATAGTGTGTGGATGGGTGGGGGAAGCTCTAAGAACATGTTCAGCCAGATAGTGTGTGGATGGGTGGGGGAAGCTCTAAGAACATGTTCAGCCAGATAGTGTGTGGATGGGTGGGGGAAGCTCTAAGAACATGTTCAGCCAGATAGTGTGTGGATGGGTGGGGGAAGCTCTAAGAACATGTTCAGCCAGATAGTGTGTGGATGGGTGGGGGAAGCTCTAAGAACATGTTCAGCCAGATAGTGTGTGGATGGGTGGGGGAAGCTCTAAGAACATGTTCAGCCAGATAGTGTGTGGATGGGTGGGGGAAGCTCTAAGAACATGTTCAGCCAGATAGTGTGTGGATGGGTGGGGGAAGCTCTAAGAACATGTTCAGCCAGATAGTGTGTGGATGGGTGGGGGAAGCTCTAAGAACATGTTCAGCCAGATAGTGTGTGGATGGGTGGGGGAAGCTCTAAGAACATGTTCAGCCAGATAGTGTGTGGATGGGTGGGGGAAGCTCTAAGAACATGTTCAGCCAGATAGTGTGTGGATGGGTGGGGGAAGCTCTAAGAACATGTTCAGCCAGATAGTGTGTGGATGGGTGGGGGAAGCTCTAAGAACATGTTCAGCCAGATAGTGTGTGGATGGGTGGGGGAAGCTCTAAGAACATGTTCAGCCAGATAGTGTGTGGATGGGTGGGGGAAGCTCTAAGAACATGTTCAGCCAGATAGTGTGTGGATGGGTGGGGGAAGCTCTAAGAACATGTTCAGCCAGATAGTGTGTGGATGGGTGGGGGAAGCTCTAAGAACATGTTCAGCCAGATAGTGTGTGGATGGGTGGGGGAAGCTCTAAGAACATGTTCAGCCAGATAGTGTGTGGATGGGTGGGGGAAGCTCTAAGAACATGTTCAGCCAGATAGTGTGTGGATGGGTGGGGGAAGCTCTAAGAACATGTTCAGCCAGATAGTGTGTGGATGGGTGGGGGAAGCTCTAAGAACATGTTCAGCCAGATAGTGTGTGGATGGGTGGGGGAAGCTCTAAGAACATGTTCAGCCAGATAGTGTGTGGATGGGTGGGGGAAGCTCTAAGAACATGTTCAGCCAGATAGTGTGTGGATGGGTGGGGGAAGCTCTAAGAACATGTTCAGCCAGATAGTGTGTGGATGGGTGGGGGAAGCTCTAAGAACATGTTCAGCCAGATAGTGTGTGGATGGGTGGGGGAAGCTCTAAGAACATGTTCAGCCAGATAGTGTGTGGATGGGTGGGGGAAGCTCTAAGAACATGTTCAGCCAGATAGTGTGTGGATGGGTGGGGGAAGCTCTAAGAACATGTTCAGCCAGATAGTGTGTGGATGGGTGGGGGAAGCTCTAAGAACATGTTCAGCCAGAAATAACCACTCTAAAGGGGAGCAACATAGCCTGACCTAACGAACCACAGAAAACAACTTGCCCCCCCCCCCCCCCCAGCTGATGGCAGACACTTGCCCCCCCCCCCCAGCTGATGGCAGACACTTGCCCCCCCCCCCAGCTGATGGCAGACACTTGCCCCCCCCCCCCCCAGCTGATGGCAGACACTTGCCCCCCCCCCCCCAGCTGATGGCAGACACTTGCCCCCCCCCCCCCAGCTGATGGCAGACACTTGCCCCCCCCCCCCCAGCTGATGGCAGACACTTGCCCCCCCCCCCCAGCTGATGGCAGACACTTGCCCCCCCCCCCCCAGCTGATGGCAGACACTTGCCCCCCCCCCCCCAGCTGATGGCAGACACTTGCCCCCCCCCCCCCAGCTGATGGCAGACACTTGCCCCCCCCCCCCCAGCTGATGGCAGACACTTGCCCCCCCCCCCCAGCTGATGGCAGACACTTGCCCCCCCCCCCCCCAGCTGATGGCAGACACTTGCCCCCCCCCCCAGCTGATGGCAGACACTTGCCCCCCCCCCCCCAGCTGATGGCAGACACTTGCCCCCCCCCCCCCCCAGCTGATGGCAGACACTTGCCCCCCCCCCCCCAGCTGATGGCAGACACTTGGCCTCCCCCCCCCCCCCCCAGCTGATGCAGTCTCAATGGTCACCATCTAGCACAGTGGTTCTCAACCTTTTTTTGGCCAGTGCCCCCTTTACCGTATTTTAAGAACGTCATTCCCCCCTTCCTATAAAAAGTTTGGCCCGTGCCCCCCTTCACCATATTTTCAGAACGTCATTCCCCTGCCCCCCCCCCCCCCCCTTCATATTTCCTACCTAAAAATCCCTCCACCCCTACACAGTATACATAAAAATGGAAGGTAAATGTTAAAACAGGTCTAGACATCCACATAAAACGTGATTTGTGGGTCTACTTTATAAAATAAAACTCACAGGAACATTGAGGATAAAGTTGAAGAAAGTCAAGTATATAACAGGAAACACTAAATATGATTTGTGTACATTGAGTAATGACAAGGAAATACAAAACAAATTCAACATAGAAGTACAGAACAGATTTGAAATTTTGTCTGATCTAGAGATCCTATTCCAGGATGTGGATGATCAATGGGAAACGTTCAAGAATTCAATCAATGTGGCTGCAGAAACAACTATTCCAAAATTAAAGAAGGTGGGTCGTAAGAAATGGATGAGTGAAGAAATTTTACACCTCATGGAAACAAGAAGACTCAACAAAAATAATTCTGTCAAATATGAAGAAATTCACAGACAAGTCAGAATATTATGTAAGGAGGCAAAAGAAGCATGGCTTGAGGAAAAGTGCTTAGAAATTGAAAACCAACACAACAGTCAAAATACCAAATTAGTGCACACAAGAATTCAGGAACTTACTAATACAAGAACAAGTACATCAACAGGGTTTCTAAAAACGGAAGATGGCAAAATCATAATAGAAAAAGACCAGATTCTACAGGTATGGACAGATTATGTGAAACACCTTTATGATGATAACAGAGACGAACAGTATGATATTAGATTTAATAATGAAGGACCGCCAATTTTGGAGATGGAGGTTCGAAATGTTCTTAAGCATATGAAAGCTGGCTAGGCCCCCGGCGCAGATAACATCACATCAGAAATGATTAAAGCTTTATAAGAATTTGGACTAGATCAAGTCACCAGACTGCTGAACACATTATATGATACTGGAGATATACCTCCTGAATTATGTAACTCTGTATTTATTGCAATCCCAAAGAAATCAGGAACCTTAGAATGTGATCAACATAGAACAATTAATATAATGAGTCACATCACAAAGATTTTGCTAAGAATTATCATGCAAAGAATGAGGAAGAAGATACAACCTAAAATAGGGGAAGAACAATGCGGGTTTGTAGAAGGAAAGGGTACAGTAAATGCTGTGTATATGCTGCGAACAGTTATTGAACGTGCTATAGAAGTAAACAAGGATATACATCTTTGCTTTATTGACTATACAAAGGCTTTTGATAGCGTTAGACATGTCAGCATGGTGGATATGCTTGCAGATCTACAAATTGATGGGAAAGACATTAGACTTATAAAAAACATATATTGGAAACAACAAGCTGCAATAAGGATTGATAATGAAGTGGGACAGTATCAGCCAATTAAGAGAGGTGTGAGGCAGGGATGTGTGATGTCTCCAGATCTTTTTTCCCTGTACAGTGAAAATATTTTCAGAAATGTAGAGGATATAAATGGAATCAGCATTGGAGGACGAAACATCAATAACATTAGATATGCAGATGATGCGCAGGACCTGCAACAATTAGTAGATGCGGTTGTTGTACACAGTGAGCAACTGTGGTTAGATTAAATTGTAAAAAGACTCAGATTATGGTCGTCAGTAGGAAGGAAGAAGTGCATGTAATATATATGTACACAATGTAATATACAAGTAAATGGAAATATTCTTCAACAAGTGAATCGATTCCCCACCGGTTGAGAACCACTGATCTAGCATGTGTTTGCCAAGATACACGTAGCACACAGACTCCCAGATACACGTAGCACACAGACTCCCAGATACACGTAGCACACAGACTCCCAGATAAACGTAGCACACAGACTCCCAGATACACGTAGCACACAGACTCCCAGATACACGTAGCACACAGACTCCCAGATAAACGTAGCACACAGACTCACTTTGTATTCTGGGTTGTCAATCATGGGTGGCTCCCATTCTCCATCCATCTCATCGTCCCAGTCGTCGGGTTTCTTGGCATCTGGATCAGGAATGTGCTCAGGCTTGTCCCAGTCCTCAGGTTTGGTATCCTCAGGGTCATCGATCTTCTCACGCTCGTCCCAGTCATCGGGTTTCTTGGCATCAGGATCCTGGAAAACAAACACCCCAGATAGATGTAAGTAAAAGGTGAATAGTTTTACTGGCCTCAAAGACCATGTCCATCTGTGTCAATATTACATCAAGGACATTATAAAAAACTCTACTACCAGGCCAAGACCAATCAAGAACTGAGAGAGAGAGAGAGAGAGAGAGAGAGAGAGAGAGAGAGAGAGAGAGAGAGAGAGAGAGAGAGAGAGAGAGAGAGAGAGAGAGAGAGAGAGAACTGAGAGAGAGAGAGAGTGAGTGTGAGAGAGAGAGAGAGAGAACAGAGAGAGAGAGAACAGAGAGAGAGAGAGTGAGTGTGAGAGAGAGAGAGAGAGAGAGAGAGAGAGAGAGAGAGAGAGAGAGAGAGAGAGAGAGAGAGACAGACAGACAGACAGACAGACAGACAGAGAAAGGACATTCAACAATCATGCAAGATGACAGCGAGCACAAGCTGGGGCTGGGTAAGTCAGACGTTCACAGACAAGCCTGAAATATGCCAGCTGCCTGGCTCGGGTTTTTCTGCTACCACATATCCCCATCTGTTGGTCATCAGGTTGCCATCACAGATGTGCTCATACCAAGACCGCTGACTGCTCTCATCTGTTGGTCGTCAGGTTGCCACCACAGATGTGCTCATACCAAGTCCACTGACTGCTCTCATCTGTTGGTCGTCAGGTTGCCATCACAGATGTGCTCATACCAAGACCGCTGACTGCTCTCATCTGTTGGTCGTCAGGGTGCCATCACAGATGTGTTCCTATCAAGACCGTCCACTGCTCTCATGATCTCATCTCTGCCCCAGCACATGGAGTGCCACTGGCTGGTCCATTCTCTCATGTACAGTTGGTTAGTTTTTCTGTCAGCCTCCAACTACAGCTGCAGACTAGTCTCTCACCAGGGCTCTTGTAGAGTCACAGGCAAGCAGTCCCAGCCAGCTTCAGGGAGGACAACAGTGCTGACCACATGTTGAATGTCTGACATACAATGAGCATGGGAAGCTTCTGTCAGACTTGAATGTTGACAGAAAACTCCACAGGACAGATATGTTAGCAGTGCCAGAATGTTGACAGTGGACAAAACTCCACAGGACAGATATGTTAGCAGTGCCAGAATGTTGACAGTGGACAAAACTCCACAGGACAGATATGTTAGCAGTGCCAGAATGTTGACAGTGGACAAAACCCCACAGGACAGGTTTGTTAGCAGTGCCAGAATGTTGACAGTGGACAAAACCCCACAGGACAGGTATGTTAGCAGTGCCAGAATGTTGACAGTGGACTAAACCCCACAGGACAGGTATGTTAGCAGTGCCAGAATGCCAGTGTCAGGTGGTGGTGTGGTGGTGTGGTCTTGGATACATGTTCCCCTCACTGACATCCATGGCACCTTGCTGCGTGTGTACTGGATGAATATCCACAATGATGGGACACACCCAAGAGACTTGCCATTTTGCTAACATTGTCTTTCACTACCTTGATCATCCCAAACATATGTTGAATGTTCAATTCACAAATGTGTGGCAACTTTCCCCCAACACTGGAGTGTGGAAAGTCAGTAGATTCTTCACTCCAAATCTGCAGCTAGCGTCCAGCTTGGACACCCAGTAATAGAAACAGATACCACCAGAGATGTCAATAGTTTGTAGACAACATGTTGTACCAGTGAGCAAGCAAGAGATGGTAGTCAAGTGATGTACTTCTGAACACACACACAGCTCTCAGGCAAACACACGCAGACAGCACCAGAGGGAAGCCCTGCTACACTTAAAGGAAAATCTTGTGAAAGCTGTACTGAGACTACAATATCTGAAGCTAGGAACACACACAGCTCTCAGACAAACACACACAGCTCTCAGACAAACACACACAGCTCTCAGACAAACACATGCAGACAGCACCAGAGGGAAGCCCTGCTACACTTAAAGGAAAATCTTGTGAAAGCTGTACTGAGACTACAATATCTGAAGCTAGGAACACACACAGCTCTCAGACAAACACACACAGCTCTCAGACAAACACACACAGCTCTCAGACAAACACATGCAGACAGCACCAGAGGGAAGCCCTGCTACACTTACAGGAAAATCTTGTGAAAGCTGTACTGAGACTACAATATCTGAAGCTAGGAACACACACAGCTCTCAGACAAACACACACAGCTCTTAGACAAACACATGCAGACAGCACCAGAGGGAAGCCCTGCTACACTTACAGGAAAATCTTGTGAAAGCTGTACTGAGACTACAATATCTGAAGCTAGGAACACACACACAGCTCTCAGACAAACACACACAGCTCTCAGACAAACACACACAGCTCTCAGACAAACACACACAGCTCTCTCAGACAAACACACGCAGACAGCACCAGCTACACTTACAGGAATGGTCTTGGGTGGCAAGAAGTCCCAGTCCTCCTCTAGAGTTCCACTCTCCACCTTCTCGTTGTCGATCTTCACCTCATACGTGTTGTCAGGCCTCACAATCAGAGTGTACAGATGTGTGTACACATCATCCTGAAACATCAACAATCCCACAGATGACCATGCTGTGAGTCTTATTAACACATTACATATTCTTGTCTTAACTAAAAACAAGGTTGTTGCAATTGAAAAAACCAAATTTCACAGACAAATGCTCATTCTTTAACAACTGCAAAGCAGCACAATGTAGTACAGATAAAGTTTGTTAAATCTATTGTTGACGATTACGGATTTCCTGTTGTAATAATGCTACACGTGATAATCTGGCACAAACTCTAGAGAACTATCAGCCTTCTTCAATCTGTGCAGAATGCCCAGCTAGGTGTGCCCAAGATTCACGTATATTTTCTGTAACCACAGAACATTTCTCATCCAACACAAATGGTTATTTTGAGTGCACAACATAGCATTGACACAAACGTGCATCCTTGAACCCGTGACTAAACCTTCTACTGTAAAGCACACATCCATTTAACTAACTAGGGTACAACAGAATAGACTGGCATTCCGCACTGACGGAGTTAACCACATCACAGACTTCAGTGATTTTTATTGAGGACTACAAGGCAATAAATATTAGCAACTGATTGGTGCTTGCGACTACCATTCCTGCAACTTCTGATCTTAACAATTGTTTTGTAGTATGCGAGAGAACTTCAAACATATTTGTAAACTCATAACTGGAATTCTCAGTGTAAAATATTTAAGTGTAAATGTTGCACAGGATAATGAGTGTTGTTGCTGCATTACCACAACAGGTCACATATCCATGTGCAACATATGCAGCTGTCCACGGGGCCAGACATCCATGAGAATACAGAATTCTGCTGGGGACTGTCCTACAGCTTGTGCTTGTCCTCATCTTAAATACAAGGACAGAGAACTCACCTTGCACCGAATGTCTTTCTTGATCAGCAAGTTCTTGTCCTTGTAGTTGAAGATCACGTGGACTTTCTTAGTTGATGACCCACAGATGTCTGGTCCTATACACAAACATGGGAGTGAGGGCAGGAGAGAAAACACAAAATATAAACACTCATGTGCGCTAGTAGATTCTACAACAATTTGTTGGGCATCTCACTGGATGTGCCAGCTGTCTCATGTCTGCTAGTAGATTTTACAACAATTTGATGGACATCTCACTGGATGTGCCAGCTGTCTCATGTCTGCTAGTAGATTCTACAACAATTTGATGGGCATCTCATCGGATGTGCCAGCTGTCTCATGTCTGCTAGTAGATTCTACAACAATTTGATGGGCATCTCACTGGATGTGCCAGCTGTCTCATGTCTGCTAGTAGATTCTACAACAATCTGATGGGCATCTCACTGGATGTGCCAGCTGTCTCATGTCTGCTAGTAGATTCTACAACAATCTGATGGGCATCTCACTGGATGTGCCAGCTGTCTCATGTCTGCTAGTAGATTCTACAACAATTTGATGGGCATCTCATCGGATGTGCCAGCTGTCTCATGTCTGCTAGTAGATTCTACAACAATTTGATGGGCATCTCACTGGATGTGCCAGCTGTCTCATGTCTGCTAGTAGATTCTACAACAATTTGATGGGCATCTCACTGGATGTGCCAGCTGTCTCATGTCTGCTAGTAGATTCTACAACAATTTGATGGGCATCTCACTGGATGTGCCAGCTGTCTCATGTCTGCTAGTAGATTCTACAACAATTTGATGGGCATCTCACTGGATGTGCCAGCTGTCTCATGTCTGCTAGTAGATTCTACAACAATTTGATGGGCATCTCACTGGATGTGCCAGCTGTCTCATGTCTGCTAGTAGATTCTACAACAATTTGATGGGCATCTCACTGGATGTGCCAGCTGTCTCATGTCTGCTAGTAGATTCTACAACAATTTGATGGGCATCTCACTGGATGTGCCAGCTGGTCTAATAATCTAGGCAGCATCCAACACCAGACCGGTCATGATACTGACATGCACTTTATATTTTCTGTCTCAGTCTGAAAGCTCTGGCGTCATATTTTCTGTCTCAGTCTGAAAGCCCTGGCGTTGTATTTTCTGTCTCAGTCTGAAAGCTCTGGCGTCATATTTTCTGTCTCAGTCTGAAAGCTCTGGCGTTATATTTTCTGTCTCAGTCTGAAAGCTCTGGCGTCATATTTTCTGTCTCAGTCTGAAAGCTCTGGCGTTATATTTTCTGTCTCAGTCTGAAAGCTCTGGCGTTATATTTTCTGTCTCAGTCTGAAAGCTCTGGCGTTATATTTTCTGTCTCAATCTGAAAGCCCTGGCGTTATATTTTCTGTCTTAGTCTGAAAGCTCTGGCGTTATATTTTCTGTCTCAGTCTGAAAGCCCTGGCGTTATATTTTCTGTCTCAGTCTGAAAGCTCTGGCGTCATATTTTCTGTCTCAGTCTGAAAGTTCTGGCGTGATATTTTCGGTCTCAGTCTGAAAGCTCTGGCGTCATATTTTCTGTCTCAGTCTGAAAGCTCTGGCGTGATATTTTCTGTCTCAGTCTGAAAGCTCTGGCGTCATATTTTCTGTCTCAGTCTGAAAGCTCTGGCGTGATATTTTCGGTCTCAGTCTGAAAGCCCTGGCGTTATATTTTCTGTCTCAGTCTGAAAGCTCTGGCGTTATATTTTCTGTCTCAGCCTGAAAGCTCTGGCGTCATATTTTCTGTCTCAGTCTGAAAGCCCTGGCGTCATATTTTCTGTCTCAGTCTGAAAGCCCTGGTGTTATACAGTCTGAAAGCTCTGGCGTCATATTTTCTGTCTCAGTCTGAAAGCCCTGGTGTTATACAGTCTGAAAGCTCTGGCGTCATATTTTCTGTCTCAGTCTGAAAGCCCTGGTGTTATACAGTCTGAAAGCTCTGGCGTCATATTTTCTGTCTCAGTCTGAAAGCCCTGGTGTTATACAGTCTGAAAGCTCTGGCGTCATATTTTCTGTCTCAGTCTGAAAGCTCTGGCGTCATATTTTCTGTCTCAGTCTGAAAGCTCTGGCGTTATATTTTCTGTCTCAGTCTGAAAGCCCGAGTGGGAAATCACTGGAAGCGTCGCCGAGTTCCTGGTTGTGTAGAGACTAGCAGCATCAGCAGCCACACTTCTGCCAGCTGTTCATACCTCTACTGGCCAGTCCTGGGATTCTCTGCTGTAACGACAGTTCATACCTCTACTGGCCAGTCCTGGGATTCTCTGCTGTAACGACAGTTCATACCTTTAATGGCCAGTCCTGGGATTCTCTGCTGTAACGACAGTTCATACCTCTAATGGCCAGTCCTGGGATTCTCTGCTGTAACGACAGTTCATACCTCTACTGGCCAGTCCTGGGATTCTCTGCTGTAACGACAGTTCATACCTCTACTGGCCAGTCCTGGGATTCTCTGCTGTAACGACAGTTCATACCTCTAATGGCCAGTCCTGGGATTCTCTGCTGTAACGACAGTTCATACCTCTACTGGCCAGTCCTGGGATTCTCTGCTGTAACGACAGTTCATACCTCTAATGGCCAGTCCTGGGATTCTCTGCTGTAACGACAGTTCATATCTCTACTGGCCAGTCCTGGGATTCACTGCTGTAACGACAGTTCATACCTCTACTGGCCAGGCCTGGGATTCTCTGCTGTAACGACAGTTCATACCTCTACTGGCCAGTCCTGGGATTCTCTGCTGTAACGACAGTTCATACCTCTAATGGCCAGTCCTGGGATTCTCTGCTGTAACGACAGTTCATACCTCTACTGGCCAGTCCTGGGATTCTCTGCTGTAACGACAGTTCATGCCTCTAATGGCCAGTCCTGGGATTCTCTGCTGTAACGACAGTTCATACCTCTACTGGCCAGTCCTGGGATTCTCTGCTGTAACGACAGTTCATACATCTAATGGCCAGTCCTGGGATTCTCTGCTGTAACGACAGTTCATACCTCTACTGGCCAGTCCTGGGATTCTCTGCTGTAACGACAGTTCATACCTCTACTGGCCAGGCCTGGGATTCTCTGCTGTAACGACAGTTCATACCTCTACTGGCCAGTCCTGGGATTCTCTGCTGTAACGACAGTTCATACCTCTAATGGCCAGTCCTGGGATCTCTGCTGTAACGACAGTTCATACCTCTACTGGCCAGTCCTGGGATTCTCTGCTGTAACGACAGTTCATACCTCTACTGGCCAGTCCTGGGATTCTCTGCTGTAACGACAGTTCATACCTCTACTGGCCAGTCCTGGGATTCTCTGCTGTAACGACAGTTCATGCCTCTAATGGCCAGTCCTGGGATTCTCTGCTGTAACGACAGTTCATACCTCTACTGGCCAGTCCTGGGATTCTCTGCTGTAACGACAGTTCATACCTCTACTGGCCAGTCCTGGGATTCTCTGCTGTAACGACAGTTCATACCTCTACTGGCCAGTCCTGGGATTCTCTGCTGTAACGACAGTTCATACCTCTACTGGCCAGTCCTGGGATTCTCTGCTGTAACGACAGTTCATACCTCTACTGGCCAGTCCTGGGATTCTCTGCTGTAACGACAGTTCATGCCTCTAATGGCCAGTCCTGGGATTCTCTGCTGTAATGACAATGTCAACCAACTGTGTCAAGGTCAGCATGGTCCAATGGATAACAGCCCTGGCTTTTACACATCCGGTGTGCTGTTGCCAAGGTAGCAGGTTGAACCCTTACACCGGACCGTTGGACTAAACTGTTGACTTCTTGTCACTGATTTGGGGACATAAACTACAAGTACCTCTGAAGTCGGAGTGGGTTCGCCTGATGGGAGGGACACTAGTAATAGGGAAAGTGAATCCAGACGCAAAAATCAGTCCAGTCAACTAGAAGTGGTAGCAGGTGTATGGACTACGCTTGAGTCCAAGGCAAGTAAACAAAACAACAACAACAAACTGTTGTAGCCAACCATCTCTGACAGAGAACACACACACACAAGCTCACTACCAGGCCAAGACTGCACACATACACACACGTGACTGAGCCAGCCATCTCTGGCAGAGAACACACAAGCTCACACCCAGGCCAAGACTGCATGCACACACATGTGACAGCCAACCAGCACAGAACACACAAGCCAACTGTACACACACGACTGACACACTCCTTACCAAACATGATGTTGTACGGGGTTTCTCCGTGCATGTCTGCCTGATCCACCTCGCTGGGGAACACTTTGACGTAACCACCTCCACAGTCGATGTTCTGCTCATGCTTCACTGTGAACTGGATGACCAGTGTCTTATCTTCGTTGCTGAACTTGTCAAACCTGGCTGACAGGCCGTAGAACCTGGCGTCTTGGGAAGTCTGGATACCTGTCAACAAATATACGAGCAGTATTAGACGGAGAGTTGCACAGCTGGGTGAAGGTTCCTGTCATCTCTAAGGTCCTAATTTACTAGACTTTTAATGAAACCAGTATCTCACTATACATGCTTTATAGTATCTAACATGGAATGGACACTTCTTCTTCTTCAGCATTTCGACCCATTGAGGTTCTTTGCTGCAGATACAATGCTTCTCCATTCGCCTCTCTGGTGGACCTTCTCTTGCCAGTCGTTGATTCCAAGTGCTTGCAGGTCTGTATATGTATTATCTCTCCACCGCCTTCTTGGTCTACCTCGGGGTCTACGGTCATTTATTTCCTGAGTGTAAGCGAGTTTTGTTTCCCTATTATCTTCCATTCTTTCTATATGCCCCAGCCATTGTAGTCTATTAGCCTTCATGATACCAGTGATTAGCGGGGACTTAAACAGATCATAAATGTCTTTGTTACTTCTTCTTTTCCACTCTCCACTTTATGTATCCCTAATGGGTCCAAAGATGCGTCTTAAAATTTTGTTCTCAAAGGTTTGTAACAAGGCTTCGTCTCCTTTCGTTGTACTCCAGGTTTCGGAGCCATACAGCACAACTGGTCTGATCAGTGTTTTGTATATTGTGATCTTGGTGTTACGAGATAAAATACTGACCTAGTCATTTAAAATGTCCACTTCATTAAACAAATCTCCCCTCTCCAACCCTGAGAGGACAGCCTACAGATGCCAAGCAATAAAAATAATGGTCAGTGTTTAAAACAAAACCCCAGCCAACAAGCCAGACACAAACATATGTACGTGCTCACCCTGGTCTTTCTCTGCATCTCCATAAAATTTCCCCGCTGTACGTTTAAACTTGCCAATTTCAGAGTTGTGCTTGGACTCCACCCAGCGGCTCAGCCATCCGTCTGTGGAGGGACATGGTTACATTCATGGCACTGTCACTTACAATGGATTGCCTGCTGTCCCCCACATCCTGCTGGTGTCTGTCTGCCCCCCCCCCCCCCACGCACTGCTGGTGTCTGTCTGTCCCCCCCCCACATGCACTGCTGGTGTTTGCCTGTCTGTCTCCCCCCCTCACACACCCTGCTGGTGTCCCCCCCACACACACACACAGCTAGTGTCCCCCCCCCACACACACTGCTGGTGTCCCCCCCCCCCCCACACACTGCTGGTGTTCCCCCTGCTGGTGTCTGTCCCCCACGCCCTGCTGGTGTTCCCCCCCCCCCCCCACACACTGCGGGTATCTGTCTGTCCCCTCTCACACACCCTGCTGGTGTTCCCCCTCCCCCCACACACACTGCTGGTGTCTGTCCCCCACACCCTGCTGGTGTCAGTCCCCCCTCCCTCCACACACCCTGCTGGTGTCAGTCCCCCCTCCCTCCACACACTGCTGGTGTCCCCCCCCCAAACACTGCTGGTGTTCCCCCCACACACACAGCTGGTGTTCCTCCCACACACACAGCTGGTGTTCCTCCCACACACACAGCTGGTGTTCCTCCCACACACACAGCTGGTGTTCCTCCCACACACACAGCTGGTGTTCCCCCTGCTGGTGTCTGTCCCCCACACCCTGCTGGTGTCCCCCCCCCCACACACTGCTGGTGTCAGTCCCCCCTCCCTCCACACACTGCTGGTGTCAGTCCCCCCTCCCTCCACACACCCTGCTGGTGTCCCCCCCCCCCACTGCTGGTGCTTCACAATATAACAGTATCTACAATAGAGCCACACAATTCAACCAGAAACCAAACACTTGATCAGACAAAACTGCCACCAACAACAATGGTGTGACTATCTCCTTGTGTATACTTGTTTGTAAATGTAGAAACCAACATCTCTGCCACCAACAACAATGGTGTGACTATCTCCTTGTGTATACTTGTTTGTACATGTAGAAACCAACATCTCTGCCACTAGTTACAGTGGTATGACTTGGTGCGCAGACAAACAAATCCCTACAGTCAGCAACACAGACTTGCACTGTCTCTGTTTGGATGGCAGAGACAGCAAGTTCAGCTAGCCAGTAGTGTTTGCACTGTCAAATAGCTAGACTCTGAGAACATGCATACCAATTAGTACATTCACATGACAAATAGATGTAATTTAAATGAATTCACGTGAGAAATAAATGCTATAAATTGAATGAATTCACATGACACATAAATATCAAGTGAGTGAAATCACATGACACATAAACATCAAGTGAGTGAAATCACATGCCAGGTGAGTGAAATCACATGACAGATAAATGACAGGTGAGTGAAACCACATGACATCAATGACAGGTGAGTGAAATCACATGACACATCAATGTCGAGTGAAATCACAACACAAATGACAGGTGATTGAAATCACATGACACATCAATGACAGGTGAGTGAAATCACATGACATATATAAATGACAGGAGTGAAATCACATGACACATCAATGTTGTGAGGCGTTGGAGTCGTACCAGACGTAGGTAGTCACAGTACATCATGGGCAGAGATGCATGCGATAACTCAAGACAGGCCGGCTGGGGGTGGTTTGGTTGAGCGCTCTATGACTATGAACTCTTAAATATCTTACAACTATGCCCCAAGGAGTGATAAAGGGCGAAATAAGAAGGTGAGAGCACAATAAAGCCAGGCGACCATCTCTTAAAGAAGTTATGACAATTTCTACAGCTCAGTATGACTTTAATTCAGAACCTGAGAACAGGGACTTACCTCCGTCGTTGAAATCCTCCTGGAAATAAACGTCGGCGCAAGCAACGCCCAGCAGTAACAGAAGCAGGGCCGCGGATGTCATGTTGTTGTCGGGCTCAGTGAAGGCAAGAAGAAGTATTCTGCCTGTAAACAAACAGACTAGCAAGCCGGACCAACTGTTGAGCACGCACTACCACAGAGATGAAGACTGGCACAGAGATGAAGACTGCCACGGTGTGAGACGGTCGTTGTCTGCTAGCGGCCACTTTATCCCCCAACCCCGTGCCGTGGTGTCTGCTCCCGGCCTCGACAGCTGGCTCACGCTGATTGGCCAGACCTGCCAGAGACTCCCAGCACCAGCCAATCAGCTCTCACCACGCGCCGGGTTTCGGAAGACCCCGCGTGTGACACTCCACAGGTCACATCCGGTTGTGTTCCCCGGAAGTGACCCCGGTCGCCATGCCGGTACGGGAGATAACTACAGTATGTCCGGTTACTAGTGTAAACATCGAGTCTGTTTGCATCTATGATTTGTTTTCTTCTTGTATTCACTGACAGAAACATGATCTGAGGTTTGCAAGTTTCATTTACAACCTCTGTTGTTGTTAACCGCGATTAGAAACATATTCTTTACTTATATATTTTCCTACTCGTTTTCAAGTCCCGGAGTTTTCCTCAACACATGATGATGATTGATACTGTGTATCATAGTTCATACTGACATACTCTCCAAAGTGATGAAAGTGGCGAGGGGGCGGGGGTCCCTAATTAATAACAAGATAAAAACCACAACAGAAGGTCACGGTAGCATTACTTTCATCTTCAGCTGCCAGGTCTGGGCAGACATTGGCGATCATGTTTCTCAAATCCTCCCTGTCACGTCACTATTCATTCAGTAGCACCTTCCTTGCAGAACTTCCCTCCCATCAATCAATCAATCAGGTGCCCTCTCCGCAATGAAGGTTGGCTGCAATGGATCTCCAACACTGTCTGTTTCTAGCCCTGACTGTACATTTTGTCAGGCTGATGCTCGTCCATCTCTTGATGTTATCCTCTCACTTGTATCGTTGTCTACCTCTTGCTCGCTTGCCCTCAACCTTGCCTTCCAGTATGGTTTTTATAAGAGTATCATGTCTTTTAACGTGGCCAAAATATTTCACTTGCCTCCTCTTTATTTCTTTCATCAACTTTCTCTTCATTCCCAGTTTTTCTAGGACCTCCGCATTTGATTGTTTTTGTTTCCATGAAATACGACCTATTCGTCTGTATATCCACATCTCTATGGCTTCTATGTGACTTTCTAGTTGCTTGTTCAATGTCCAGGCTTCTGCGCCATAGAGTAGCGTTGAATATATGTAGCATTTGACAATTCTCATTTTTAATGCGTTGTTAATCTCTCTAGATGTTAATACTGATTTCATGCCGTTGAGAGCATTTTTGGCCATTCCTATTCTCTTTTTGACTTCCATTTCACTTCTGCCATCATCTGTTATTATATGTCTGAGATAGGAGAAACTTGTTCTAGTATCTGCCAGTTTACTGTGATGTTCACTGATGACCTTTCCTTTTCACTGCTAATTATCATAGTTTTTGTTTTTTGGATGTTAATATCCCTGCCATACTCCTCTTTTTATCTATAGGCAACGAATAGTTATTTCCGCATCTAATAGACGTTACTTGTTCTCAGTACAAGTTACTAATAAGTCTGATGTCCTTTCCGTCTACTCCTATATCTTGAAGGCACGTAATTTGTCGTTGATGTTGTACTCTATCAAAAGCTTTCTTGTAGCCTATAAAACAAGCATATATACTTTTTTGAACTTCTATATTATTTCTCCATTTTTTCCTCTGATACAACCATTTCCTGCTATATTATTTTTCTTCTTTGTAAATCTTTTTAATATGTTCATGTAATTCTTTCGAGTTGTGTTTTATTTCCAGATCCTCTTTCTTTGCAATGTTTCTGCAGCCACTCTTCTTTGGCAACTCCCATAAGTTATGTCATAACTATTAACAACTTCAAGTTACAGGCAGTAACAACAATGGGAAAACTTCTCAGTCATATAATCAAGATGTCCCGCGTCTGATACACCCATCTGGAGATCAACTGCCACATCCTGCACTCAACATCTCTTTGGCCTTCCTCTTTCTAATTCCAATTCCAATTTTCAAAACAAAAATTCCAAATTCGGCCTCGTTCAACCTGCCTCTTCAGCTGAGGTCTGTGGCTTTTGTGGGTTTATTCACCCTAATTCTTGTCTTGTGATCTCTTACGAGTGAGTCCTTTCTCGGACTGGTTATGTAAGCGTTTGTGTCTGTGACGTCAGCTTGAGGGATGGTCGGCGGCAGTCCTTTGTTCCTGTCTCCAGGTGGTTTCTTTTGTTGGTGAAGGCTTCCGGCTCATCTGGCTTGACTGGTTGCAGTCCTTATGAGGGCTCTTTGTTTGATGTTTCATTATCTTTCGTTTTGTTCTGAGTTTCACCTTCTCGTAGTTTCTGTGGTATTCTGCCTCCATTTGTTTCCAGATGAGTTGCTTTTCCATATGAAATTTATCGTCCCATGTGCTGGGGTCATTTTCATATTGTTTGCATCGTAGTCTGGCTTGCCTTAACCTTTCTTCGTAATCAGCTTCATATATTACTTTCCTCTTGTAGAAATCTACGAAGGGACTGTCTTCCTCGTCTGTGCTCCCGTTATCTTCAGGCTCCTCTATGTCATATTCATCTACCTGGCAGGATTCTGATTTAATCTCGGGTTGCTTAGGTATCGTGGCTGGACTACTGGCTTCTGCTTGCTGTTTCTGATTGGTCTGTGGCTTGGCTCCTGTCAAAGACTGAAGGAGGAGGCAGGAAGCCTGCCTCATGATAGAACACCACCGGGACGTGGGGTCAACCTCAGATAGAGTTGAGGGAACATAGTGCCCGGGATCAGGGCAGGATAGATGATAGAAAAGGGGGACTATTAACTAGTCCTCACACGAAGGCGTTGACCAGATAGTTAGCACTACTGGTCACGACGGAATCACGCCTGCGTGATCGCTACGATTGCCACTCAAACCAAAGCCAGCTAATAGAAGCGTGCTAACTGACCTAGCACGCAAAGAGCCCAAGGGCATATGAAGGTCCTTCCGCGTGGCGTGTAGCGACGGGAGTGAAGCAAGTCAGACTGGGGACTGACTCTGTAGTGTTCACATCGTATAGAATAGATATGTGTTTTCATATAGCCTAGTAGATAGAGATTAGCTATAGGGTAGGAAAACTAGTGATAGAGAATATTGTGACTTTATGTGTGATTAGATAGCGACTGTTTTTTGCAATTGTAAAGAGCCAACGGCAATAAAATGTACCATTTCATTCCTCGCACACGACTTGCAAGTTTCTTGTAGGGTGTGGGAGAAGTAATCCGATGATGCCTGAAACATGAGTTGTTGACAGGCAATAGGATTAAATGTGGTGTCAGAAGTGCTGCTTGAACCATGAGTTCAAGCTATAACACTTACCCACGGCTCTAGACTAGGGTTACAGATAGGATATTACAAAGATTAAATGTTTAATTTGTGTCAGTGACGATGACGTGTGCAGACTAGATCGAGTTGCCAGCAGAATTGTGCCTATCATGATGAAATAATGTTTATTTGTGCTTATTAGAATGTTATATATTTAAATAATGTGTTTTTCAAAGTTGTAAGTATTTATATTATGTTCTTCTTTCATTTATTTATGTAATTATTTATTTGTTTTTGAATAATTGTTAAAAAAATGATTCATGGCGGAGCAATACAAAGGTCAGCGACAGTATTGATTTTTGCAAGCTAAAAATAGCGCTGCGCCTGTGACGTGGCACGATTGACAAACAGTTGGGCCTCGCCATTTGGAATCAGCATTGCAGTGTTTACATACTGGCAAGCTGCTGCCTGCCTGAATCTTTACGATATATTAAATATTATTTGTTTATTTAAGTTAGAGAATGAATATATTTATTTATTTACACATTATTATTATATTTATATTTATTTAAAAGCAGTTATTGATTTTGTTTCGTACTTTTCTATTTGTTTACCGTCACGAAGGCACTACTTTCGGCTATGCAAATTAGATTTTGTCTGCACGATACTTCCATAGATTAAACTAGGTTAGTAACGAAAGACATATTACTGTAGAACGAAGACAGGACATTGACATTAAATATTAATTAATCGATGTTCTGTTTGTTCGTGGGCATGTCAGTGTCATTGTTCCAATTTGTCAAAAATCTATTTTCGTTTACGAGTTGTTAATTGTTGCTGCTCTGTAAAACAGGGCGAACAACAGCTGAGTGATAACGTGAGTGTGTGCCGATGTGCCAAACGAGGTGACCTGAGTAGAAAACTCGTGTGTATTCCGGGGTGCCAAACAACGGGACCGGTGTTGCTAACGTGTTGTTCCTTGTTCTAGGGAACATTAAGTTGAGTAAAACCTACGTTTTTGGCATGCATTGTGATTAATAGTGCATCTCTTTTTCAGCGTGTATTGTACGAACAGATTTTGTGCTCTTATTTTTGGAGAATACGATTTTCCAGATTGTAAACAAAGAGTACAATTTGTGGTGCTCAGATATTAAATAACATAGCATATCAAAGAATAATAACTAATTGAAGCAGTCAGTTAAAGTCAACGCGAGCCAATCCCCCAACAACATGGCTACTCTAGCTGACTTCATTAAAGCAGGCAAAGAATTGCAATACACAGGTAAAGAGCTAGAAGACTATGCTGATAAGAAATTTAAAGAAGCAAAGGATGCAGAAAGAGATGAACGCGCACTAGAAAGACAACATCAATTAGAATTAAAACAGAAGCAATTAGAACATGATAAGGAAATTAAGCAACAACAGTTACAACAAGATAAGGAAATTAAACAGAAGACATTAGATCAGGAGAGAGAATTAAAGCAAAAAGAAATAGATGAAATGGCAAGAGTTAAGGAAAAACAAATACAAGTAGAATCAGAGACACAGTTAAAGATGAAAGAGATGGATGTAGACTCACACGCAGAGATCTCTGCCACTAAACTTAAAAGTCAACAAGAAGAAAATAAGTTCAACAAATACAAAAATATTATCAAAGCATATTGTAAAGAGGATTCAATATCTGCCTGGACAGAAAATGTCGAGTATCAGTTTAAATATCACCAAGTTCCTTTAGAGATGTGGGCTATGATTTATATGAAGAACCTGAGTGGTGAGTCCCTTAAAGTAATAGAATCTATACCAGCCGATCTTAGATCTGACTACCAATACATCCGTGATAGGATTATGCAACACTTTTTACTTGATGCCCCTGGGTATCAGGTTCAGTTCTCAAATTTAAAACCTAAACCTACTGAGACTTTCATTGACTACGTCTCAAATGTTCAAAGTGTACTAAATAGGTGGCTTAAAGCAGCTAACATAGGAAAAGACTTTGATAAATTAAAAAACTTAATAACGATGGATAAAGTAATATCCACGATACCATCCTCTTTTGCTAAATTTTTGCAGCAGTCAGACATTGAAACCATAGAACAGTTTGAAAAGAAAGGGTCAGCATATTTTTCTTCAAACAGAAATATTTTTAAAACTTCAAATGACTCTGAAATAGTTTCCTTTGTAAAAGATCAATCTAAAAACTATCAGAGCAATAGAAAACCATTTAATAAATTTGACAAGAAAGATAGAAAAGTTTCAAAATGTATCCACTGTCAACTTTTACATGACACTTATTCAATGTGTGACAAATCGCCGAGTTATCCGGCACATCTTGAAAATGTTATTAAGAAGCAACAGAACAAAAGATCTGCATACCGGCGTGCCATTAAATGTTTTTTTTGTTCCAGCTACGGCCATTATTCAAATAAGTGCCTAGGCCGCCAACGTATGAAAGCCAACAATGCTATTTTACTTGATACATCTTCTGATAGTGGTAGTGAGACTGAGTGTGATGTTGAAAATGAGTTACCTGTTAACCAAACGGAAGAGGTGTGTTGTGTAAACGATATGTTGAGTTTTGACAGTTGTGAGCGATGTCACCAGTTTCATGCTGACGGAAAATTAGAATGTGGACATACAGTTCCATTCTCATCTGAGAGTGTGAATGCAGCCTTAGCCTCCAGAGGCAATTTAGAGTTCCACAATGCAATGGTCAATGATAGACCATGCCAATGTTTGCTGGACAGCGGGAGTACCCTTATTGGTCTCAGAAAGGAACTGGTGAGTCAAGAGGATTATACAGGTGACTCTGTCAAATGCCGAACCTTTTCGGGTAACATTGAAATTTACCCTTTGGCCAATGTCCGTATTAACACTCCTTTCCTTTCGGGTACATTTACTTGTGCTATACTTGACAACCCTTGCACTGATCTAATTCTGGGTTGCTTACCCCAGCTAAAACAATGTACTAGCGATGAAATAACTGCATGGAACCAACTGAATGCAGTTAATGCAACAACCAGAGCAGACACTATAAAACATCAAGACACGCTTCAAGATGAGAGACTACTGGTGCTTTCTTCATCTAGCACTAATGATACCAACAGACAAAAAGTCATAGAACAGCAGAAAGCTGATCCTAGTTTGTCTCCTTATTTAAATTTATTGAAAGAACGAGCTAAGGTTACAAAGAACGCATCAGGGTTCTTCAGATTAAATAGTGGCATTCTTACTAAACATTATACTACTGGTAACCATAACATTCAGCAAACGGTGTTACCTGTACAACATCGTATAACTGTGCTAAAGATTGCACATGAGTCACCGTTTGCTGGCCATCTTGCATATGACAAAACCAGGGCCAGAATTCAGGCTCATTTTTATTGGCCAGGTTTTTGCAATGATATTAAATTATTTTGTCGTTCGTGTAATGTCTGTCAACAGTTAGTGCGAAAGGGCAAACATGTTACAGCTGAAGTACAACCTTCTACACGGGCTTCTAGGCCATTTAAGAGTGTGGCGGTAGATATTGTTGGACCCCTGAATCAGGTGTCCAGCAAAGGAAATCGCTTCATATCAACGATGGTCGACCTATGTACAAGGCCAACAAAGGGGCGAGAACAATTGAACTTGAACCAGATCAAGACATACTTCTCTTGCTTCCTGACAAACGAAATTTATTATTGACTTCATGGCAAGGGCCATTCAAGGTGGTACGTAAAATTTCAGATGTTGACTATGAAATATCAATAAACGGAAACTTAAAGATATTCCATGTCAACATGTTGAAACCTTACTATTCACGACAAGAGACAGAAGTAGAGACAGACGAACACAGTGCACCCACACCAAGTGATCAGATGACAGACATACACAATGCAACTACACTAGTTAGCGAGACTGGCATATCCGACGAGCATACACTTAGCGAGAATACAGAATACACACTTAGCACCACCACCGTACTGAATCAGGTAGACGACGACGGAATGGAACTACCAGTTCCTATTGTAGACAAGACTGCTACATTAGATAGCATACATATAGAACAGGGACTAACAGACAGTCAACGACGACAATTAGTAGAATTAGTGACGGAATACAAAGACATATTCTCTGACATTCCAGGTAGGACGGACAGAATCGAACACTCCATTCTTCTTATGGACTCTAAGCCTATTAAATGCAGGCCGTACTCAATCCCACTAAGCTATAGGAAAAATCTAAATAAGGAAATTCTGAATTTAGAGGCTAGTGGGATCATCCAAAAATCCACCTCGGAGTACTCTTTTCCAATTGTTCTAGTTAAGAAGAAAGATTCAACAATTCGTCTGTGCGTGGACTATCGAAAGCTCAACAACGTCACCAAGATCGACGCAGAGCCAATTCCTTCCTGCGAAGATCTTATTCTTGACATGTCCACCTCCAAAATCTTTTCTAAATTAGATCTCACTAAGGGATATTGGCAAGTCCCTATGCAGTCTCAATCCATCCATCTTACTGCTTTCTCAACACCTTTAGGACTATACGAGTGGCGTTTTCTTCCTTTCGGACTTCGAAACGCTCCTGCCACGTTCGTACGCTTAACTAGAGATCTACTTCATGGAGTGACGAATACAGTGACCTATATAGATGATATATGTGTCCATACTGATGACTGGACAACACACCTACTGAAACTGAGACATGTCTTTAATAGATTGCGACTCTTCGGGCTCACTGTCAAACCGAGCAAAGTTGAATTGGGCCTAAAAGAAATTGAGTTTTTGGGTCATGTCATTTCTCTAGGTCAACTAAAGACTGACCAGAAAATTATTACCAAAATTATGAATCTGACCATGCCTACCACCAAGAAACAGGTCAGAAGCCTTTTGGGGTTAGTGAATTACTATAGTAAATTTATTCCAAATTTAGCGGAGATTACAAGTGTATTTTCCAATGTGTTAAAAGCTTCTGTAAAATTGGACGTTAAAGATGCATTATTAATTTCTGCATTGTCAAAATTGAAAATTTTGTTTAGTAATGTTCCAATCCTCCGCTTGCCTAATCCGAGGCTCGTTTATTATCTTAGGACAGATGCCAGCAGGATCTCCATCGCTGCAGTACTAGGCCAATTTTACGAGGGCATCTTCCATCCGATTTGCTATGTGAGCCGTAAGATCACACCCACCGAGTCCAGATATTCCATATCCGAGTTGGAAGCCTTAAGCGTCATCTATGCGGTGAGAAAGCTGCATCGATTTCTGTCAGGTGTGCACTTCATTGTCCAGACTGACAACTCCCCAATAACGGTCATACAGAGTGGTGTACATCGAAATGACCGAATATACAGGTGGTCGCTAATACTGCAAAATTACACCTTTAGTATAGAACATATTAAGGGGAAAGATAACATCTTGGCTGATACCCTTAGTCGACCATCTGATGTAGCAATACCAGAAATTTCCACATAAGAGTATATTGTAATATATGTTAATTTAGTACAGTCAAATATTCTATGTGAAATATGTTAGAAATACATGAATATTATGTGCTGAACTAGGTGCCAAAAACATTGACCTACTATGTGTCCATAGACATCAAAAGTAAGAACTTTACTCTGGGAACAAATATATCACTTTGTGAACTAGGACAGCTTATTACTTGCTAAGCTCCAAATAGGTTCCAGTGAAGTACTTGGGTTAAACAGAGAACAACAGTGTCAGATGATTATATACATACAGACACGAGAACAGTGGTCTACAAACGAACTCTACAGGTGCAATATCCATAGAGCAAATATGACTGTGTAATGGATTTCAAATACCCAGAACAATTGTGTAGATATTATGCCAATGAAAGCATGTTTCTAAACATTAATGGCAACGACTAACCTGAGGTATTTAAAAACCATGTATATAAAACTTAATGTGATATGTATCATAATGTTTTAATATAGTGATAAAATATAGATAGATTATGTCATTTTAATTTATAGTTAGATTCAGATAATATAATACTTTTTCATGTTAGTTTAGATAGATTATTAATTTACATATTTATGTAGCTTTAAAAGTAGAATAGGATAGTAATTTAAACATGACAACTAATTAGAAGAAGTTTAAACAGGAATAGTATCATTCAGTTTATTATTTCACTTTGTTTCATTTCATTTGATGTCATTCCATCTTAACCAATACATTTAACAAACGTTATCATTTAGTAACATGATTAGGTTACCATAATAGAATAGAAATATATACACTGAAAGATACATCATTTACACCATATAGAATAAGAATATCAATCATATGGTTTGTTTAATTTAAAAACATTAGTTAGAATATGTTATATTTCACATCACCCATTTTAGAAAGGGACGTAACTTATTACATTTCACATTACCCATTTCACCAAGGGACATAATTCATCTCACATCAATGTCATTTCACATAGGTAAATTACACCCCTTAAATTAGATAAATATTAAGATTAATGTAAGCTTATTTTAGGATTAATATGACAGATAGATTAAAATAGGCAACGCATTAAATGTATATTTATAGAACTAGTATTAGTATGTCATTATTTAGAATAATATTTCAGTAGAATAGAGTGGTTAATAATACCAGGGTACAAACCATCAACCCGTTTTTTCTTACATGTAAATATGTTGTAAATACCTGACGTGTGCAACGGTTGATGCACAGTCATTAGGCTCAACTCTGTCAAACTGAGCCAAACTTGTACAGTGTCACTCCAAGGTTTTTAAATAACTATGAGGGTAAAAGATGCGTGACAAAAATGAGAGTGAAAGTTATGTGACAGAAATGAGGGTAACAGATGTGTGCCAATAGTGAGGGTAAAAGAAGTGTGACAGAAATGAGGATGAAAGTTATGTGACAGAAATGAAGGGAAAAGATGTGTGACAAAGGTGAGGGTGAAAGATGTGTGACAAAAGTGAGGGTAAAAGAAGTGTGACAGAAATTAGGATGAAAGATGTGTGACAGAAATGAGGGTAAAAGATGTGTGCCAATAGTGAGAGTAAAAGAAGTGTGACATAAGGGAAGGTTAAAGATGTGTGACAGAAGTGTGAAAGTGAGGGCAAATGTAAAATATACAGGAAAGAGTGAGAACAGTCAGCGGATTTTTTTTTGCCGCTCAACAAAACTTTTTATTTTTATTGCCGTCAAATGTTGGTTTCAATGTTGAAAATGTGTTGTAATGAATGTATTTTGTGTAGTTTAGTTTAGGATCTTAGTGAAAGTATTTTGAGTCTCATAAGACAGAAATGTAGTCACAGATTTGTATTATACACATGTTTGTGACCACAGTTAAATGAATTATGGCACTTAAAAAACTAACTTCCATACACATGATAGTTAGATACACATGTTAGAGGGTAGATTATACGTTTAATTACATCCAAACACACAAACAACCAGAAAAACAAACATATAAATTGCATACACTTTTATTAGATCAAAGGGAGATAACTCCGGGTCAGGGGACATAATAGACAACGAAACACTAACTTAACAGTGAAATATGACTTTACACGCGGAAGCGAGATAGGTAAAGCCTGTCGCTCACAGCTTGTGTAATGGTTGTTTAATATTATATGGGGGACATGAAGCAATTCATGTGTTGACCCTAAGAAAGTCAACTTTGTATGGGTAGTGAGTTAATTTGCTATTTGAGGGCAGGTCTTATAAGACAACGGTCCGGTTCAGACATACCTCTAATTAATATAATATTGCGATTGAGAAGAGGGCTCACGCCAACCAGACAAGTTTGTGGCGATTGCCAGTAGCCAAGTAAAGTGATGCTACATTGTGACATTAGTCAGTAGGTCTATTGAGTAGCCCAAATCCAGGTTATCTACAGTCTTTGACAAAAATTAGACACACTAATTTTTTAGAAACCTCTTGCGTCACAACCAATGAGTCAAAGTTGATGACGCAACACAGGAGGGGAGGGTGTGTGTCAAAGACTGAAGGAGGAGGCAGGAAGCCTGCCTCATGATAGAACACCACCGGGACGTGGGGTCAACCTCAGATAGAGTTGAGGGAACATAGTGCCCGGGATCAGGGCAGGATAGATGATAGAAAAGGGGGACTATTAACTAGTCCTCACACGAAGGCGTTGACCAGATAGTTAGCACTACTGGTCACGACGGAATCACGCCTGCATGATCGCTACGATTGCCACTCAAACCAAAGCCAGCTAATAGAAGCGTGCTAACTGACCTAGCACGCAAAGAGCCCAAGGGCGTATGAAGGTCCTTCCGCGTGGCGTGTAGCGACGGGAGTGAAGCAAGTCAGACTGGGGACTGACTCTGTAGTGTTCACATCGTATAGAATAGATATGTGTTTTCATATAGCCTAGTAGATAGAGATTAGCTATAGGGTAGGAAAACTAGTGATAGAGAATATTGTGACTTTATGTGTGATTAGATAGCGACTGTTTTTTGCAATTGTAAAGAGCCAACGGCAATAAAATGTACCATTTCATTCCTCGCACACGACTTGCAAGTTTCTTGTAGGGTGTGGGAGAAGTAATCCGATGATGCCTGAAACATGAGTTGTTGACAGCTCCATCGTGCGCCTTTTTGCCTCCTTTTTTGTGAATTGTCTTCATCAGTTTTTCAATGTTTTTTTTTGTGGTGCTTCGTCTCATTTGTTGGTTTGGCTTGGTACTGCATCCTTTCGGCGTTCAGTAGTTCTGTTTCGGTCTTGATCATTTGTAGGATTTCCTCGTTTCCCTTCTTCATCTTAGCCATGCGCTCTATCTCTTGTTTGATGTTGTGCTGGATCTCTTTCATGTCGGCCAGCAGCTTCTCATTCTCGCGGGTTGGTGCTGGCATCAGTATTGCCTTGACTTGCTTCTTCAGCTCATCTATCTGGTTCTGCAGTTGATCTCTTTCAGCTTGGGATATACACGTGGCCGTCTCTCACCTCCGCCTTGCTTCTTTGTATGGCATTTTTGTGTTAATGGCGAGCTTTAAGACCTCTCTGTATCTTTGGAGGTATGGACAGCCCAAGTATCTTGCTCCATGCTTGCCCAGGCAGTTGGCACACTTTCTTTTGCTGTCGGGTGCTCCGAAGTCCGTGTCCAGCTTGGCCAGAAGACACTCCTTAAAGGCGTCGTGATCGGCGCAGTACCGGCATATTTCCGTCTTACTGCGACATGCTGCTCTGCTGTGGCTGGCCCTCTGGCATCTGGAACATTGAGTAATCCTCGGTATGAATCCTTCAGGCTGTTGAATTTTCTTGCTAATTGATACCTGGTGTGGTATCTCGCTCCCCTCAGTCGTCGCCAGCGTCATAGGGATCTTTGAGTAAGTCAGGATCCGCTCCGCCTTCAAGATTCTGATGTTGAGATTCTCTTCTTGCAGCTGCTTGAGGATTTCTTCGTCTGACAGCTCCACTTGAATCCGCTTGACAACCAATCGGACTGCGACTCTGTTGTCTTTCTCCTCCTTCTCTGCTGTCTTGGGTCTTGTTTGTGGTGGGCTGTCGATCTTCTTCCTCGTGGTAGCTTCAGTAGTAGCTGTAGTTTCAGGATCTTTGTTGCTGCTAGTAGGCAGGCTCTCCACGTTCGTCTTCTTGATGGTTTTTTTGGCTCCCACGCTGCACATCTTGGATACCACGTGTTTCTTTGTGTTCTTGCAACGTGCCATTTCCCCCCATATCAGGCTTCTTGACTTGTTCAGGTAACTTGTCTTGATAGCGCTCGCAGTGTGAATTGATGACACAAACACACTCTTCCTGAGCATAGTTATACCCCTCCATTATTGTTACCTCCAAACTTTCATGACGTCACAAGTGACCAAAATATATCAATTTTCTTTGTTTTATCGTCTTTAATAGCCAACCTTCTTCATTATTCAGCCCTTGAAGTATGGATGCATGTGTTCTTTTCTTTATCTAAGATATTCTTAGAACCCGTTTATAACATTTATATTCACAGGCATTTATGCTTTGTTCAACTTGTTTAGTAAGTGTCCAGGCATCATGGGCGAATGTTGCTATGAAAGATGCATGTTCTTAAAAATCTAATTTTTGAAATTTCTGTCTACTCCATTCCATAATTTATTCAGTTTTAGTTTCTGAAGAGCAATAGATATTCATATTTTATTTTCCTTCATTGTGTCACTATTGTTGGTAATCATTGACCCAAAATAATAAAAAATTTTCCACCACCTCCAATTTTTCCTCATTAACATATATTTCTTTCTCTATATTAGTTTTATCTGTATGTATTATCTTTGTTTTTGCTATGTTAAGATATAAGTTATTTCACTATTCTATTGGGTTGAGGTTGTTAGTTTTTCTTTACCATTCTGTGATGTGGATAATACTGTATCATCAGCATATCAAATCTCTGGTATGCCATGACCACCGATATTTAGGGCATCATATTACTCCTTGGTTATATCAGCTCTGACGTTTCTCATTATATTTTCGGCATACAGGTTAAACAAATAGGGGGACAGCACACAGCCCTGACAGACTCCTTGCTTGATGTCAAACCAGTCTGTCTCGCTATCTATTCTAATGGCTGCTTGTTGGTCTGGATAGAGCATTTTTATGAGTTGTACTACATGTGATGGAAAGCCCATTTTCCTCATGATTTCCCAAAGTTTCTGATGCTGTACACAATCATATGTCTTTGAATTATTCACAAAACATGAGAATAGGTTTACATTAAATTCTCTGCACTTCTCTGTTATTAAACAGATCAAATCAAATCAAATCAACTTTATTAGGGTCACAAATTGGGCGCGCAGGCCCGTCTTACATTCGGCCCTTCCAATCACTCGTCTTTCGTTCATCAAGAGCATTATACATTTACATAGGAAGATAAAATAAACATTGTGAAATGAATGTTGTAAACATAAACAAGGCTAATTACCATGTTATGAAGCCCATCTCCCACCTATCCATACATCACCCCACCCACACAACACCCCCACCTACCCACACACACGCGCACCAAGGGACACATACACACCCCCACCTACCGACACACACGCACACCAAGGGACACATACATACCCCACCAACCGATCCATCCCCCTCCCGCACATCCCCCACCCTCACACACTGCCCTCACCTGATCCCCCAACCAAAACACACTCGCCACCCACAAACATTCCCCCACCAACCCACACATCCTACGCCCATCCACATACACATACTACCCCACACATCCTCTCCCCACCCACACCTCAAACCACCCATCCCCCAGCCACATCTCCATCGACAACATATTCCCGCACATCCACTCACACATTCCCAAACCATACACACACATCCCCACCAACTGACATGTCCCTACCCCCACCCCACACACACACACACATCTCTCTAACCACCCATACATCCCCAATCCACTAACACACACCCCACCACCCACACATACAACTTCCACCCACCCACACATGCCTTAACCTAATCCCCCACCACACAATCCCCCACCCGCACATCACATACACCTCCTATCATGCACTATTCCCAACCCACGCACCACACACACACATATCCCTCACCAACACATCCCCACTTACACACCACACACATATCCCCCACCCAGATACCACACAATATTCACACCCACACCCACACAGATACCCTTACCCATCCACCCCACATACCCCCACTCACACAACACAAAAATCCCCCACCCACACACACATACCTCACCCACACAATATCCCCAACCAACACACCACACACCTCTCCCCACCCACACACGCATTCCCTACCCGTCCACCAACACTCACTCACTCACGCATACATTCTCCACTACGCACCCCCCCCCCCAACCAAACATCTCTCGATCACAATACCCCTACCCCACACATATCCTCCACCCACTCACACATCCCACCCCGACACATACAACTCCCTCACCCACTTACACATCCCTAAGCCACTCACTCACACACCCCCACCCACACATTCCCCATCCAAACACACATCTCCCACCAACACTCCCCCACATACTTCCCCCAACCACCACAATCCCCTACTCACCCATACATATACCCCACCCATACGCACATTCCCCGCACTCATCACACACATCCCCCACACCACACACTATCCTCCACCCATACCTCCACAAACATACCCTCCACCCACACATCATTCACACATCCCCCACCAACACACCGCACAAATATCTCAAACCCACACACCATACACTTCTCCCCACCCACCCTTGCATCCCCAATCCACCCAACACAATCCCCTACCCACACAACCCCGCCTCCTACACATACTTCCTCAAACCGTCCACACATCTCCACCCACATAAACACACATCCCCTGCATCCGTCCCATACACATATCCTCCACCCATACACACATCCCCCACACCCATTCCAACACCCCTACTTTCACCCCCACACATCCATCCACACATCCCACCAACACCCACAAATACCACTACCCACCAAAACCAACACACCCCAACCCATCAAAACGCATACCCCCACCCACACACCCCCCACCCACACACCCACTACCCACACATATCCCCACACTCACACATATCCTCCACATACACTCACACTTCGTCACATCTAGACACATACAAAATGTCTCACGATAGTATTGAAACTAGTATGAAGAAACTCTCACACTTTACTCATACATATACACTGACACTTGTCATGAGCAGTCTCATAAAAATCTTAAACATGGAGAAAAATGTGTACATAAAATGTATGTGACGTAAAAATAGTGATGCTCTCTCTCTCTCTCTCTCTCTCTCTCTCTCTCTCTCTCTCTCTCTCTCTCTCTCTCTCTCTCTCTCTCACACACACACACTCACTCACTCTCACGCTCACACATTCACTCTTCCGCTCATTCATTCACTCTCCCGCTCATTCACTCTCCCGCTCACTCATTCACTTTCCCGCTCACTCATTCACTTTCCCGTTCACTCATTCACTCTCCCGCTCACTCATTCACTCTCCCGCTCACTCATTCACTCTCACGCTCACTCGTTCTGTCTCTCATTCACACTCACTGGCTCTCTCACTCAAACTACAGTAATGAACATTAGTTTATATTATGCATGATAAAATCAAATGGTATTTAACTGATAATATGACAGATGAGAATACACAAACATATGGATTCGCGTGTTACATAACATGCGTGTTACATGACATGCATCTGCTCAGCTCTCTCTCTCTCTCTCTCTCTCTCTCTCTCTCTCTGTATTCTTTCATATACACACACTCACACGCATGCACGCGCTCACACACATACACTAACACATCAACTCTCCCACTGTCTAACTCTCTAACACACAATCCTTCACACACACACACACTCACTCTCTCAATCACACTCTCTCACACATACACATACACATGAACGCATGCACATGAACGCACGCACGCCTACATTCCCTCACTCACTCTCACACATACACGTACGAATGCATGCACTGACACATTCCCCCACCATTTCTCGCTCAATCACTCTCTCCACACACACGCATGCACGTGCGCACACACGCATTCACTCTCTCCCTCTCTCTAACACCCACTTCTCTCTCTCTCTCTCTCTCTCTCTCTCTCTCTCTCTCTCTCTCTCTCGCTCCCACACGCACACACATATATAGTGAACAATTATAGTTAAACAATTATAATGAACAATTATACTGAACAATTATACCAGTAAATGAATTATGGTGGCATATAGTCGGTATGGATTAAGTATTGAAAGAGTTTTCGGTTAAATGTGTAGGGACTCATTGGAGTTTTCAGATCTGGAGGCAGATCATTCCATAAGTGAGCACCAGAATAGGCGAAACATGTTTTGTATAGGTTCAATCTAGGCTTTGAGACATGTAACAAATTTAGGCGCTTGCTGTTCATTGCATTAGATTGAATCAGCGGCAGAAGATACTCTGGGGTATTTTGAGATATAATTTTATTCACTAATTTGGCTTTGTTGAAAAGGAAGCGCTTTTGTAGTGGTAGAAGTCTTAGATGACTGTACAAATTATTACTTTCAACGTGCTTTATGCCAGAAACCAGACGAATAGCTCGGTTTTGTAGAGAACATAGTCGTTTTAAATTAGATTTAGGGCAACCATCCCAAACTGTGGAACAGTAATCGAGATGTGATTGGATATAGCATGTATAGAATATGTTGAGTATGTGCTTTCTTGTTCCTCTTCCTTGTCTAAATACAGCTTGAACCACGTTAAACTCTTCTTCCATTTTCTTACGAAGTCTTCCCATTATGATTTTTAGTAGAATTTTACTTGCAATATGTATATTGCTTGGTATAGTTTTTGTGACATTTAAGGCATTGCAAAATCTTCTGTTGATGAGAATGTAATCAATCTGATTTCTGATCTTATGGTCAGGACTCCTCCGTGCCCATATTCTCCTTGGGTGATGTTGATACCAGGTGTTTCCAGAAACCATATGCTATTTTGCCCACAATACGAGTCTGCCCTAGTCCATACTTGCTTACTATGCATCTGTCCTGTTGATTTCCAACTTAAGCATAAATGTCACTCATTATGACATTTAAGTGAAGGCATTCTTCAAATCATTATAAAATTCATCGATGCTGTCATCACTGCTGTCTTTTGTTGGTGCAGAAACTTATATGATTTTGATATCAAAATGTCTGCCACTCAACTTTACTAGTGATATTCTGTCTGACACAGTCCAATATCCTTTGATTTTGATCTTTGTGAAACTTGGACAATGTGCAGTCAAGCTGAAAAACATCTGATGGCTGCAGAAATGTGGTTTCTGAGGAAAATGCAAAGAATACCATGGACAGATAGAAAAACCAATGACCAAGTACTACAAGAGACAAATGAAAATCGTAGATTGATTAGAGAAATTAGACGTAGACAGTCAAAATTTTTTGGACATGTTATGAGAAGAAATGGACTGGAGAACTTGGTGACAGCTGGCAAGATCGAGGGGAACAGACCAAGAGGAAGACCGAGAGGAAAATACCTGGATGGCTTGGCCACATGGGATGGACGAGACAGGAACACTGAGCTGATCCACGACTCTGGTGATCGAGTGAAATGGCGAATCATGACCGCACACGCTTTCCGGCATGGCACATGATTGATTGATTTGATCTTTCTACATCCATTATAAGTGATACCTTTCACTGTTTGTTTTCTCCACCAGAATGGATTATATTATACTCAACAGATGCTATCCCACCCACTCCTGTCCATCTGGTCTCACATATACCTAACATGTTAACATTCAAGTCTCCTCAAATATTTCTTAATATTCTTGAATTTTCTATCACCACTCATAGTTCTAACATTCCATGTTCCCACTTTAAACATTGGTAATCTTTTGCACTCAGTCGGTTGTTGACGGTCTGGAGTCACCTGGTGCACATGAATACCCCTACTGGGCGAGGCTGCTCATATGGAGCACCCATCGACGCCGTTTCTCCAAGTCTTTATGATTTGACAAAACATTCTTTTTTAGGCAAATGTACAGAAGGTAGTTTGTCATTGCTTTCCTTCTTAGCAGTGACCATACTGGTCGATGACCGTAGCCATTGTCTCCCCCAAAACATAGCTCCTCTGCCTACTGCCATGAAATTGAGACCATAACCTACAACTATCTGTCAGCTGCTCTTCAACATCATCCACCACCATCATACGTTAGCTCAGTCATATCTGACTGAGACCAGACACAGTCAGAAACTAGCAGGGTGTGCCAAGCTTTGTGTCTGCTGCCATACAGGACAGTTCTTGGAATACTGGTCAGATTGTGGACAAACTGCTCCACAAACAGGTGCCCCAAGGTATTGGTCATTCTGACTACCTCAGTGGCCTGGACAAGGACAGCAATGATGCCTCATGTCCACACCTGGCTGCTACAGAATGACATGAATCCACACAGAACAGTGCTCTCTCCTGAGACATCTACCAGATGTCTGAACTAATAATCAACGTGGACATGGAAGAATTAAGGCTGTGAAACCAAAATGCATTGAGTGAATCAGTGAAAATGAGAAGTAGAATTTTAAGCTTGACTAGAACATTATCACAAGTGACAAAATGTGCCTTTGTCAGCACACAAACATAAACATACACAAACAACAAACATACAAGCAAACATATACAAACATACACAAACAACAAATATACACAAACATACATACATGTACACAAACAGCAAACATACACAAACAGCAAACATACACAAACAACAAACATACACAAATAGCAAAGATACACAAACAACAAACATACAAGCAAACATATACACACACACAAACATACACAAAAAAACAAACATACACAAAAACAAACATACACAAAAAACAAACATACACAAACAACAAATGTACACAAACAACAAACATACAGAAACAACAAACAACAAACATATACAAAAACAAACATACACAAACAACAAACATACATACATGTACACAAACAGCAAACATACACAAACAACAAACATACACAAACAGCAAAGATACACAAACAAACATACAAGGAAACATATACAAACATACACAAAAACAAACATAAACAAACAACAAACATACACAAAAACAAACATAAACAAACAACAAATGTACACAAACAAACATACACAAACAACAAACATACACAAACAACAAACATACACAAACAACAAAAATACACAAACAACAAAAATGCACAAATAACAAACATACACAAATAACAAACATACACAAACAACAAACATACACAAACATACACAAACATATACAAACAACAAACATATACAAACAATAAACATACACAAACAACAAACATATACAAACAACAAACATACACAAAATACACAAACTATGAACATACACAAACAACAAATATACATAAACAACAAACATACACAAACAACAAATACATTTATGTCAAAACAATGTATATCCTTAGTGAATTTAAAATATTAGTCATGTATTAACTTCATACGATATGTAACATTGTAGTATGAACCTGATGAGATGCAGCGAAATATGCCAGGCAATAAATCATACAACATATTGCTTGAGGTTTCTCTGTTTAAATGATTTATTTTGCAAACTTTGAAACACGTGACATAAAGTTAACTTTGCTGTTACTAAGGTTCTGCTTGATTATGTGCTGAAGCAATGCCAGCCAGACGTAGCAGTGCAGCCATCTTGCTTCAGAAGGTGAACACTCAGCTTCATGGCGAAAGAGTTCCTCTCAAATCTAAGGATGAAGATGAATTGGCGGTGAGTATACTCAGATTCTACACTCTTAAGTTCACCATAAACTTAGCTCATACACTCTAAGTTCACTGTAAGTCTAGCTCATACACTCTAAGTTCACTGTAAGTCTAGCTCATACATTCTAAGTTCACTGTAAGCCTAGCTCATACACTCCAAGCAGACTCTAAGCCTGAGTTGAGGCATTCACTGTTGGCCAGTGAAGGATTTATCACTACTGCAACTACCACTACTGCTGCTACTACAGCTACCACTATTGCTGCTACTACAACTACAACTACTGCTACACTATTGCTATTACTACTACTGTTGCAAGTATTACTACTAGCAATTACTAATAGTAACTACTACTAGTAACTTCTACTATCACTTCTACTAGTAACTACTGCTGCTACTTGTAGCTACTATTACTGGTAATTGTAGCCACTGCTGCTTCTACAGCTACTACTGTTGCCAATAACTACTACTACTACTACAACTAGTGCTACTACTAAAGCTGCCACTGTTGCTACTACAACAATTGCCACTATTACTACTACTACTACTACTACTACTACTACTACTACTACTACTACTACTACTACTACTACTACTACTACTACTACTACTACTACTACTACTACTACTACCACTAATTAAGAGTTAATACCGCTACAACTTGTAACTGCTACCACGATGACACTGTTAACTACATTTAGCATCTGCAGATTGTGACAGATGTATAAACATTACTTTTGTTATTACATGAGGCAAAAATGGAATGTCTTTTGTGTGTGTGTGTGCATGTGTGTGGATTAATGCATGTTTGCACCACGTGTGGCATATGCATGACAGCCTTGAAAAATAATGCAAAACTGCCCTGGAGAATTCTGGGAAAAGGTTGGTAAATTTGGCGATGACCCCTGTTAAAATATAACGTTCTAATGTCTTCACACGTACATCAGCAGGCTGCCTAAAGACAAAAGATGGAAGAGTCATAATAGAAAAAGATCAGATCTTACATGTATGGTCAGATTACGTGAAAAACCTTTATGACGATAAAAGAGACGAACAGTATAATGTTCAAAATAATAATGAAGGACCAGCAATTTTGAAGATGGAGGTTCAGAATTCTCTTAACCATATGAAATCCGGCAAGACCCCCGGTTCACACAGCGTCACAACAGAAATGATTAATGCTTTAGAAGAATATGGAATAGATAAAGTTACCTGTCTGCTTAATACAATATATGATACTGGAAATATACCTCAGGAATTATGTAATTCTGTATTTATTGCAATCCCAAAGAAATCAGGAGCCTGGGAATGTGATCAACATCGAACAATTAGTATAATAAGTCACATCACAAGGATTTTGCTAAGTATTATCATGCAAAGAGTTAGGAGGAAAATACAATCTGAAATAGGAGAAGAACAATGTGGGTTTGTAGAAGGCAAGGGTACAGTAAATGCTGTCTATATACTGAGAACCGTAATCGAAAATTCTATAGAAGTAAACAAAGATCTACACCTTTGCTTTATTGACTACACAAAGGCTTTCGATAAAGTGAGACATGTCAACATGATAAGGATGCTTGAAGATCTACAAATTGATGGAAAAGATCTTAGACTTGTAAAAAACATATATTGGAAACAACAAGCTGCCATAAGAGTTGATGATGAAGTAAGCCAATATCAGCCTATTAAGAGAGGTGTGAGACAGGGATGTGTAATGTCTCCAGATCTGTTTTCCCTGTACATTGAAAGTATTTTCAGAAATATTGAAGATATGGAAGGAATCAATAATGCATCAATAACATTAGATATGCAGATGATACAGTCTTGATTGCAGACAATGAACAGGACCTGCAAAATTTAGTAGATGCGATTGTTACACACAGTGAACAACTAGGGTTAGAATTAAATTGTAAAAAGACACAGATTATGGTCGTCACTAGGAAGAACGAAATACCACAATCTATTATACAAGTAAATGGGAATATTCTTCAACAAGTGAATAGGTACAATTATCTCGGAACAGTAATAACATCTGATGGGAGATGCCTTGAAGAGATTAGAACAAGAATCGCCATGGCAAAAGTAGCCTTTAGCCAGATGAAAAACATACTGACCAATAAAAAGATGTCAATTGAAACGAGAAAAAGAGTGTTGAGATGCTACATAGAACCTGTACTTTTATATGGATGTGAAGCTTGGACAATGAGCAGTCAGGCTGAAAAACATCTGATGGCTGTAGAAATGTGGTTTCTGAGGAAAATGCAAAGAATACCATGGACAGCCAGAAAGACCAATGAACAAGTCCTTCAAGAAACAAATGAAGATTGTAAACTTATTAGAGACATTAGACGTAGACAGTCACAATTTTTTGGGCATGTTATGAGAAGAAATGATTTGGAGAACTTGGTGACAACTGGTAAGATCGAGGGGAACAGACCAAGGGGAAGACCTAGAAGCAAGTACCTGGATGGCTTGGCCATCTCTCTCTCTCTCTCTCTCTCTCTCTCTCTCTCGCTCGCTCGCGCGCACGAGCTGTAAATGACTATATATTTCATGTTACATTAACTGTGGACACATAGCCAGTTCTGTCTAGTCCCTGTTGAACATTGTTCTGAAGGTGTCGATTTGAACACATTACAGAAATTGTCTGTTTTTGGATGTTGAATTTTATGATTGTCTGCACGTATTATTTTTAAGTGGATAACACAGAAATAAATAAATAATTAAGCAACATTTGTTCATTTCTCCTTTGTCTCAGGCATATCTCAATAGTCTGACACTGAAAGCACAGAAAGTCAGGCAGGTTCAGGAATATGAGGACAATTCCACGTCTAGTGCAGCAGATAGCAAAATCTCTAGCAGTATTGTCAGCCCAGCGGTCCCAACTCCAGCCAGTAGGTTTCTGAAGAAGAAACCCACACCTGATGTTGCGGCTCACACGGGTTCAGCCAGCACCCATGATGTGGCCAGCAAGAAAGCTGAAAGTAAGACAATTCTTTCTGGGATCAACAAAAAAGGTAGTAAGCTAGATTTTATTAACTGATTCCATATGCAATTATTTTACGCTCTGCCTGCAATTATTTATAACACTTGAAAAATCGGCACACATGTAATTTACATTTGATATAATATTCCACATAATCATTAGTAAAGAACACCATGTTATATAGCAAATTAAATATAAACAACTAAATTTCAGATCTGATAACTGTTTTGGAACACTTTCTGTGTAATTAGCATGTTTTTCAGAAATAGATGCATACTAACAAACGAACATAATTGCGTATGTTGAACATGATCATGTCATAGTCATGTGATAAGTACTGACCAATGAATAAAAGAGCACGTGCTTATCGTCCCATGATGCATAGGTTCTCTTTCTTACCATTGAGAAGATGGCCGGGTTGATCCAAAATCCGTCCAAAGAAGCTCAAAGAGCAGTGATTCAGTTTCTTTCATTTGAAGGATGTCGACCAGCGGACATTCATCAAAGAATTTAGGCAGCGTACGGTAACAACACAACAGACTGGGCATGAATGTTTAGGAAAGGGCGTCAGTTCACGACAGATTTTCGACGGCCGGGTCAAGCGCATATTGTTGCAACAGAAAAAATCATCGCCAAAATTGATGCAGCAGTTCAGATGAACTGTTGTCGAAGCAGGTCTAGTATTAGATGTTGTGTCAGAGTTGAGTGGCCAGCAGGTCTAGTATTAGATGTTGTGTTAGAGTTGAGTGGCAAGCAGGTCTAGTATTAGATGTTGTGTCAGAGTTGAGTGGCCAGCAGGTCTAGTATTAGATGTTGTGTCAGAGTTGAGTGGCCAGCAGGTCTAGTATTAGATGTTGTGTCAGAGTCGAGTGGCCAGCAGGTCTAGTATTAGATGTTACATTATGAATCAGTTACAGTTTGGAAATAGTCAAACGATGCATGTAGACACAGAAACAAGACTCAAGAGAGAAATATCATGTATGGCAATGGTAGAGTAGACAATCACACAAGTGATATGGGTTAAAGATGTTCTTCTTCTTCTTCTTTCGTTCGCTTTAAATAAGTCTATAACTGCAATGTTGTCTCTTGTATGAATTTAACTTGTCTTTTTTAAGTTCACTCAGCGGTCCATAGAGTTTATCTTCCATTGTTGTCTCTTTAGGCCAGAAGGTTTGCCTAAATATGGTGTATTTTGGGCAGTCTTGGAGTATGTGCTTTGCTGTCTGCGATGCCAATCCACATGTGCACATGGCTGATTCACCAATCTTGAATTTTGTATACATGTGGTTGCGTAATCTATTGTGTCCTGTTCTGAGGCGCAGAATAATGACTTGTTCTGGTCTGTCCATAACGTGGTAGTCGTCTTGAGCAGGTTTTGGTGGCTTTCTGACTGATTTAATCATTCTTTTCTTTTGGTGGTATGTAATGGGCACATCAGGCTGTTCTTCTTTTTCTCCTTCCTTAGCCAGTTGATCAACTCTGTCGTTTCCGGGTTCTCCACAGTGGGATGGTATCCACTGTATGGTGACCTTATGCTGACTGCTAAGTTAAGAAAGTAGTGTACTTAGTACTGGCAATTTCCCAGACAGGAGCACCTCGAGTACTGATTTTGCATCGGTCAATAGCACCACAGGTTGTGTACCATGGCTGGTACAGTGGAACCTCACTTAACGAGCACCTCGCATAACGAGTAATTCGCATAATGAGCAAAGTAAATTGTAAAAAAAATGACTCGCTGAACGAGCGACGTTTCGCATAACGGGTGACACGGGGAGGCGAAGTCCCGGATTTTGCGCCTACAACAGCGAGGGTCAGAAGACAAGGGGGGTCGGATAGAGCGGTGCAAAGGGGGGGGCCTCTATATAGGGCCAGCACCGCAGAGCGCTGCAGTCGCCTGACGTCTCGAAATCAGCCAATCCGAGGAACACATGCGTTAGCTGCAAGCCGGAGAGCATTGTTGATTGTGACTTTGAGGGGTTTGAGACAGTACCTGTGGAGCCTGTAGTCAACGAGATTGTGTCTTTGGCCAAGATCATGGGACTGAAGGTGGATAACAAAGATATTGATGAGCTTGTGGAAGAGCATAGCCAAGAGCTGACCACCGAAGAGCTTATGGAATTACATTGTGTTTCACAGCAAGAAGTTACGGAGGAGAGTTTGTCCGAGGAAGACGAGAATGTAACAGCAAACCAACAATCTTCTGGCGCAATAAGAGAAATGCTGAAAGCATGGGAAACTGTTGCATCGTACATTGAGAACCATCACCCTAATAAGGCAGTGGCTATGAGAGCTACTAACTTATTTAATGATAATGCTGTGTCACATTTCCACCAAATTCCGAAGCGTCAGCAAAAACAAATTTCTCAAGACAGCTTTCTAGTAAAAAAGAATTAGGTATGTATTATAAATTGTAAATTAATTAAATTTTTTTTCTACAAATCGAATTCTCATTCTAGGTTCGTTCATCCCGCGATAGAAGAGGAAGATGAATCACGCCCCTTATCAATGTATATATAATTTTCTTTGAATAAACGTTATACAAAATATTTTGAGTATTTTTTCGGCATGGTATGCATTATCGTGTTTTACATTAATTTGTATGGGAAATACTGTTTTGATTATGTGGTTGTTTCGGGATTTGAAATTTAAATATTGAGCACAACCCACTACTGGCAACGCCGATCGCATTCCGGTATGAACCTAAGGCCTATCCACGTCAATATGGAAGCACTATACTCGAGTTTCGCCCTTGTTTGAGCTCGTCAGTAGTGCATATCCCTGACTGGATCCGGAAACAGTCCCGGATCACGCGTGTGAAGCGGGTGTGTAACCACGCGGCACACACTGGACACACCAAATTATCACAACAGAACCCACAACGCTACCCATCGTAGGCTATGCTCAAGATTGCCCAATCGCCGCGACCGACGTCCGTCAATTGATGGGACCCGAACGATCACAACTCGAGTATAGTGCTTCCATATTGACGTGGATAGGCCTTAGGTTCATAGTGGGTTGTGCTCAATATTTAAATTTCAAATCCCGAAACAACCACATAATCAATTTATTATTGCTCACTGGATTTAGGAGGCCTGGTGTTCCTTGCCAGTGAGAAGTCCTGATCGTTTGGGTCCCATCGATTGACGGACGTCGGTCGCGGCGATTGGGCAATCTTGAGCATAGCCTACGATGGGTAGCGTTGTGGTGTTCTGTTGTGATAATTTGGTGTGTCCAGTGTGTGCCGCGTGGTTACACACCCGCTTCACACGCGTGATCCGGGACTGTTTCCGGATCCGGTCAGGGATATGCACTACTGACGAGCTCAAACAAGGGCGAAACTCGAGTATAGTGCTTCCATATTGACGTGGATAGGCCTTAGGTTCATACTGGAATGCGATCGGCGTTGCCAGTAGTGGGTTGTGCTCAATATTTTAATACTGTTTTGCTTAACGAGCGTTTCGCTTTATGAGTAAGGTTCTGAAACGAATTATGCTCGTTAAGCGATGTTCCACTGTATTTAGTAATTTCTCTGTTGCTGTCTTGATTGGTTAAAGATGTGTTCCAGGCCGAGGAATGTCATGGATGGTGATGCTAGAGACAGCAATCATGCAAGTGAAATGGGTTAAAGATGTGTTTCAGGGTCAGGAATGGATTCACACATGGCAAGACAGGGCAAGCCATCACAAAATTTGTACAACTCATGACAGAGAGTGTAAGGAGTGGTGCAGTGGGGTAGCAGAGTGGCAACCAGGCAGCTGGTAGGAGGTATCGCTGGGGAGGATGATTTAATAACTTATACCAATGGATCAGAGCTGTGAGATGAGAGATCTGTGTGGGGCTTCACAACTAGATTGAGGGGCAAGGTCATCTTAGAGCTGTGAGGTGAGAGATTTGTGTGGGGCTTCACAACTAGATGGAGGGACAAGATCATCTTAGAGCTGTGAGGTGAGAGATTTGTGTGGGGTTTCACAACTGGGGGGGGGGGGGCAGATCATCACAAACAGCCAAAAACTGCTGAGGTTGACTGTGATGTCCAGTAAAGGTGTGCAACTAACTTTTTATTGTCAGTTTCACATCAAGCTCGATCAGCCAATGAAATTGGAGCCTCGATCCAATCAGGCAAGGTGTCTGGACGGCATCAGCTTGTGTCCAAGGACAGCCAATCCGAGATCAGCATTCAAGGATCAGATGTAGGTCAGAGACCAGACTCAGCTGACTACATTGGGAGAGACGTTTCCAAGTTTTTGAAGAGCAACAACTTGCGGGATCATGACAGAAATACAGCTTCACGGTTTCCAATTGCACAGCCAGTTTCCAAGGAGAAAGGTAAGGAAATCATTTTTGTCTCAAGTTCTCAGTGATGATAAACGTTCTATTTGCAGACGTATGGGCTGCTGGTCTGTAGTGAAGGTTGTTGGCACAATGGAATCTAACATTCTATTTCAGTTACCTGATTAAGGTGCAGAAGGCTTGGTAGCCATGTGGGACTGTCTCTGTGTCTTCAGTTGAGCTAGTGTAGCCATGTGTAGCTATATTTGTGTAATCAGTTGAGCTAGTGTAGCCAGTGTGTATCTTTGTGTCTTCAGTTGAGCCAGTGTAGCTATGTGTTTGTCCTGAATCAAGTTCAGTGTCAATTTTGTTAGGCTAGGATTAGGAAAGGTGAGGTCAGTCTCTGTAGTTTAGTTTAGTTGATGGATCAATATCACGGCACACGGGTGTAACCCATAAGTGCTCCATTCTCCTCCTAACTCAAACCTGAGTCTTGAGAAACTCAGCTCAGTGCACGAACTCCATAGCACCGGCAAAGATCATGAAATACTTTGGGTAGATTTTTAACTTGAAATTTTGCCCGGGCAGCGCCGTTAGGCTACTCTTTTTTGATTTCCAACTGCCAAGGGATTTTTTACATGCGCAACAATAAACCGGGCATCCGATCTCACTACCCAGAGACCAGGGGAAATTTTATTACTAGAAGTCCTTGTGAAAAAATCTCGGTCCTCATCGGTGCTTGAACCGAAGACCTCCAGCACTCAAAGTGGACATGAACGAACGAACGAACGAAAATCTTCATTTTCAAAGGGTTAAGAATTGGGCACGCAGGCCCGTCTGACATTCTGCCCTTCTTCTCTATTTCCTCTCATACATTCTTTCATTCAACATCTCTTTTGAAGCAATTCTTTGACAACAAAAGAACAATAAGCATTAAAATGCATGAAAAATAATCAATAATACATGACTAGTTGGGGCAATGTTTAATATTGGCATCATGAATGCCCAAGGTGGATGTAACGTGCCATACATATGGGAATTTTTTTTGTTGTTGGCTAGTTGTCTTTCGAGATAATTTACCATTATTATTGTCTTTGTTGCTGTTTTATTGTTAAGGGGGCATGTAGTCTGTCCTGAGGTAGTGTTTAAACAGGTTGTGACTGTATGTATAATGATTGGTGGTGTCTTTCATTTCTTGTGGAAGATTGTTCCACAACTGAGTGGCAGAGTATGCTAAGCTTGTTTTATATAAGTCTATCCTAGGTTTAGGGACATGAAGTATATTTAGTCGTTCACTATGTCTTGCGTTATATTTAAACAATGGCCAAAGGTAGCTTGGGGCATTTTGAAAAAGGATTTTGTGAATTAGTTTAGCCTTATTAAAAAGTAGGCATTTGTGGAGTGGCAGTAACTGAAGACGTTTTTGTAGGTTAGAATTGTCTGTAAGCTTATCACCATATCTTAGAAATATCTTTCTTGTGTTTTCGTCGAGGAAATTTTTAATGTTGGCAAGTTGGTATACTTTTTTGGCTATTTGTTTAACTAGAGCATGAACATGGGAATTAAAGGATAGATTTTGATCTATGATAAGACCCAGTGCCTTGTGCTCGGTTACACTATCTACAGGCGTGCTACCAATGTGCAGCTGAAGAGTTCTCTGCGAGTTTAGAGTGTGAAGTCTTTGCCTGGTTCCTAGTAACATAGATTTTGTTTTAGAAATGTTAATGCGGTTTGCATGACTCCAGTTAACTACACTATTTATTTCCTGTTGCAAGGATAATTCTAGCACATTACGATCATGACATGACATTGGCACCTTGCCGTCTTGACAGACGATAGTTTGTGCTTTAAAAAGGCATAATAACTTTTAACTATGGCGGTAGCGAGTGTGACTGATAAGGCCAATTTGCGCTGTAAATGTCCGTTCACAGTGGGTGCATGTGAACACGTGGTCATTTCCACCATCATGCACCATCTTACGTCTCAAACGCTTGGTGTGTGACTTTTCTGCAATAATTTTCTCCTTTGACTTTATTCCATTTCTGATATTTGCCCTCCATGCAACACGTTCAGCGGCGACTTGCTCCCAATGTGCATTATCAATGCCTGTATCAATCATGTCCCGCTTACACACATCTTTGTATCGTAGTAGAGGCCGACCCTGAGATCTCTTACCCATCTGTAATTCACCAAAAAAGATATCCTTTGGTATTCTACCATCATCCATCCGCCTAAGATGTCCTATCCATCTAAGTCTACGAAGACTGAGCATGGAATAAACTGATCAATTAAACTGATTACGATCAATAGCATTTGTATATACTGTGCAGTCGTCTGCAAATAGATCGCAGGACGATGACAGATATAAGGGAAGATCATTTATATAAATGGCAAATAACAGAGGGCCAAGTATAAACCCCTGAGGTACTCCAGTATTAACAGTAATGGCTTGGGATAGAGATTTATTGTGTGATACTACTTGTTTTCTGTCTAATAAAAATGAGTTTATTAACGTCACTATATTAAAGCTTACTTTCATTGTTTCTAGTTTTTTAATTAGGATAGTATGATCTATCATATCGATTGCTTTTTTAAAGTCTATAAACATAATTCCACATAGAGCATGTTGTTAATATTTTGATGCTAGTTTTCTATCATGTTTGTTAGAGCCGTATGACAAGAATATTTTGGCCGAAATCCTGACTGACTGTCAACTATTAGTTTGTGGCGAACTAAGTGATCTAGTGTTGTTTTGTGGATGTGCTTTTCTAGCGGTTTGGATAGTGAGGATAATATGGAAATTGGCCTATAATTACTCATGATACAATCGTCTAATGAACCAGCTATTAAATGACACCATACCTCGAGACCTCAGCCCCCTGGTCAGTCTCTATTTGAAAATGGAAGGTCACTTGACAAGACTGTGTGAGAGTTTGTGAAGATTGTAGTCAGTACCTGGAGCTGACTGTATTGTCCAGACATTGTGGTGACCAACATCAAATGTTGACAGATATGTTGACAGACCTGGAAGCACCAATCAGATTATAGGTCCAATCGTCAATTAGAGATTTCAGGATGCTGTTGACGCCAGAAACTCCATGTTCCCTTCAAACAAACAATGTGTGGCCAAGAGGTTGAGAGTGCTTGCTCTTGAACTTCCTGTGTTCTGACAGCGGGGTAGTGGGTTCATGCCTTACATCAGTCTGCTGGACTTAAACCTTGGCTTCACGTTCAGAAAGCAATGGCAAGCTACTGTACTTCACATTAGCTAGACAATCAATCTGGGGTTGATGGCAACATCCTTCAAAGGACATGCAGCATTGACATAAATATGTCAAGTAGCCTCTCACAAGCTGGGGGAGGGGGGGGGGGAGGGTTTGCTGCTAGCCCCGTCTTGCCACAGACAAATTGGTGATGTGGTCAACATCCTGCGAGGGACATGCAACATTGACATAAATACGTCAAGTAGCCTCTCACATGCCGGGGGGAGTTAGGCTGCTAGCCCCATCTTGTTACTGACAAATTGGTGATTTTTTCAACATCCTGCCCTGTCTTGTCACAGACAAATTGGCAATTTGGTCAACATCCTGCCAGCTTTCTTTACTTCCCACAGCATTTCCTGGAAGCCATTTTAGGGCAGGTCAACCTGGGAGTCAAGGTCAATTTGTTTAAATCCTTATTGAAGATTTGAACACTTCGCCACCGGGCCAGCAGACATGTGCCATAGCCACAGCATGACCTCACAATATGAAGCGATATATTATTTGTTGTGTCAGACAGGAGAATTTGAGGCTTACATTAATTTGTGTGGTTTGTAAACAACTCATGTTTCAGGCATCATCGGATTACTTCTCCCACACCATACAAGAGACTTGCAGTCGTGTGCGAGGAATGAAATGGTACATTTTATTGCCGTTGGCTCGTTACAATTGCAAAACAGTCGCTATCTAATCACACATAAAGTCACAATATTCTCTATCAATAGTTTTCCTAACCCCTATAGCTATTCTCTATCTACTAGGCTACATGAAAACACATATCTATTCTATACGATGTGAACACTACAGAGTCAGTCCCCAGTCTGACTTGCTTCACTCGCGTCGCTACACGCCTCGCGGAAGGACCTTCATATGCCCTTCGGCGCCCTGCGTGCTAGGTCAGTTAGCACGCCCCTATTAGCTGGCTTTGCTTTGAGTGCTAATCGTTGCTATCACGCAGGCGTGATTCTGTCGTGACCAGGAGTGCTAACTCTCTGGTCAACGCCTCCGTGTGAGGACTAGTTAGTAGTCCCCCTCTTTCTATCATCCATCCTGCCCCGATCCCGGGCACCCTGTTCTCTCCACTCTATCTGAGGTTGACCCCACGTCCTGGTGGTGTTCTATCATGAGGCAGTCTTTGACACACACCCACCCCTCCTGTGTTGCGTCATCAACTTTGACTCATTGGTTGTGACGCAAGAGGTTTCTAAAAAAAAATTAGTGTGTCTAATTTTTGTCAAAGACTGTAGATAACCTGGCTTTGGGCTATTTAATAGACCTACTGACTAATGTCACAATGTAGCATCACTTTACTTGGCTACTGGCAATCGCCACAAACTTGTCTGGTTGTCGTGAGCCCTCTTCTCAATCGCAATATTATATTAATTAGAGGTATGTCTGAACCGGACCGTTGTCTTACAAGACCTGCCCTCAAATAGTAAATTAACTCACTACCCATACAAAGTTGACTTTCTGAAGGTCAACACATGAATTGCTTCATGTCCCCCATATAATATTAAACAACCATTACCCAAGCTGTGAGCGACAGGCTTTACCTATCTCGCTTCCGCGTGTAAAGTCACATTTCACTGTTAAGTTAGTGTTTCGTTGTCTATTATGTCCCCTGACCCGGAGTTATCTCCCTTTGATCTAATAAAAGTGTATGCAATTTATATGTTTGTTTTTCTGGTTGTTTGTGTGTTTGGATGTAATTAAATGTATAATCTACACTCTAACATGTGTATCTAACTATCATGTGTATGTTAGTTTTTCAAGTGCCATAATTCATTTAACTGTGGTCACAAACATGTGTATAATACAAATCTGTGACTACGTTTCTGTCTTATGAGACTCAAAATACTTTCACTAAGATCCTAAACTAAAATACACAAAATACATTCATTACAACACATTTCCAACATTGAAACCAACACCTGACGGCAACAAAAATAAAAAGTCTTGTTGCGCGGCAGAAAAAATCCGCTGACTGTTCTCACTCTCTCCTGTATATTTTACATTTGTTTTCACTTTCACACTTCTGTTACACCTCTTTCACCTTCCCTTATGTCACACTTCTTTTACCCTCACTATTGGCACACATCTTTTACCCTCAATTCTGTCACACATCTTTCATCCTCATTTCTGTCATACATCTGTCATCCTCATTTCTGTCACACTTCTTTCATCCTCATTTCTGTCACGCCTCTTTTACTCTCATAGTCGTCTAAAAACCTTGGAGTGACACTGTACAAGTTTGGCTCAGTTTGACAGAGTTGAGCCTAATGACTGTGCATCAACCGTTGCACACGTCAAGTATTTACAACATATTTACATGTAAGAAAAACGGGTTGATGGTTTGTACCCTGGTATTATTAACCACTCTATTCTACTGACATATTATAAATAATGACATACTAATACTAGTTCTATAAATATCCATTTAATGCGTTGCCTATTTTAATCTATCTGTTACATTAATCTTAAAATAAGCTTACATTACTCCTAATATTTATCTAATTTAAGGGGTGTAATTTACCTATGTGAAATGAAATTGATGTGAGATGAATTATGTCCCTTGGTGAAATGGATAATGTGAAATGTAATAAGTTACGTCCCTTTCTAAAATGGGTGATGTGAAATATAACATATTCTAACTAATGTTTTTAAATGAAACAAACTATATGATTGATATTCTTATTGTATATGGTGTAAATGATGTATCTTTAAGTGTATAATATTTCTATTCTATTATGGTGTAATCTAATCATACTACTAAATGATAACGTTTGTTAAATTGATTGGTTAAGATGGAATGAAATCAAATGAAATGAAACAAAGTGAAATATAATAAACTAAATGATACTATTCATATGTAAACTTCTTCTAATTAGTTGTCATGTTTAAATTACTATCCTAATCTACTTTTAACGCTAAATAAATATGTAAATTAATAATCTATCTAAACTAAAATGAAAAAGTATTATATTATCTAAATCTAACTATAAATTAAAATGACATAATCTATCTATATTTTATCACTATATTAAAACATTATGATACATATCACATTAAGTTTATATATACATGGCCTTTAAATACCTCAGGTTAGTCGTTGCCATTAATGTTCAGAAACATACTTTCATTGGCATAATATCTATACAATTGTTCTGGGTATTTGAAATCCATTACACAGTCATATTTATTCTATGGGTATTGCACCTGTAGAGTTCGTTTGTAGACCACTGTTCTCGTGTCTGTATGTATCTAATCATCTGACACTGTTTTTCTCTGTTTAACACAACTACTTCACTGGAACATATCTGGAGCTTAGCAAGTAATAAGCTGTCCTAGTTCACAAAGTGATATATTTGTTCCCAGAGTAAAGTTCTTACTTTTGATGTCTACAGACACATAGCAGGTCAATGTTTTTGGTGCTTAGCTCAGCACATAATATTCATGTATTTCTAACATATTTCACATAGAATATTTGACTGTACTAAAATAACATATATTACAATATACTCTTATGTGGAAATTTCTGGTATTGCTACCTCAGATGGTCGACTAAGAGTATCAGCCAAGATGTTATCTTTCCCCTTAATATGTTCTATACTAAAGGTGTAATTTTGCAGTATTAGCGACCACCTGTATATTCGGTCATTTCGATGTACACCACTCTGCATGACCGTTATTGGGGAGTTGTCAGTCTGGACAATGAAGTGCACACCCGACAGGAATCGATGCAGCTTTCTCACCGCATAGATGACGCTTAGGGCTTCCAACTCGGATATGGAATATCTGGACTCGGTGGGTGTGATCTTATGGCTCACGTAGCAAATCGGATGGAAGATGCCCTCATAAAATTGGCCTAGTACTGCAGCGATGGAGATCCTGCTGGCATCTGTCCTAAGATAATAAACGAGCCTCGGATTAGGCAAGCGGAGGATTGGAACATTACTAAACAAAATTTTCAATTTTGACAATGCAGAAATTAATAATGCATCTTTAACATCCAATTTTACAGAAGCTTTTAAAACATTGGAAAATACACTTGTAATCTCCGCTAAATTTGGAATAAATTTACTATAGTAATTCACAAACCCCAAAAGACTTCTGACCTGTTTCTTGGTGGTAGGCATGGTCAGATTCATAATTTTAGTAATAATTTTCTGGTCAGTCTTTAGTTGACCTTGAGAAATGACATGACCCAAAAACTCAATTTCTTTTAGGCCCAATTCGACTTTGCTCGGTTTGACAGTGAGCCCGAAGAGTCGCAACCTATTAAAGACATGTCTCAGTTTCAGTAGGTGTGTTGTCCAGTCATCAGTATGGACACATATATCATCTATATAGGTCACTGTATTCGTCACTCCATGAAGTAGATCTCTAGTTAAGCGTACGAAAGTGGCAGGAGCGTTTCGAAGTCCGAAAGGAAGAAAACGCCACTCGTACAGTCCTAAAGGAGTTGAAAAAGCAGTAAGATGGATGGATTGAGACTGCATAGGGACTTGCCAATATCCCTTAGTGAGATCTAATTTAGAAAAGATTTTGGAGGTGGACATGTCAAGAATAAGATCTTCGCAGGAAGGAATTGGCTCTGCGTCGATCTTGGTGACGTTGTTGAGCTTTCGATAGTCCACGCACAGACGAATTGTAGAATCTTTCTTCTTAACTAGAACAATTGGAAAAGAGTACTCAGAGGTGGATTTCTGGATGATCCCACTTCTGACCTGTTTCTTGGTGGTAGGCATGGTCAGATTCATAATTTTAGTAATAATTTTCTGGTCAGTCTTTAGTTGACCTTGAGAAATGACATGACCCAAAAACTCAATTTCTTTTAGGCCCAATTCGACTTTGCTCGGTTTGACAGTGAGCCCGAAGAGTCGCAACCTATTAAAGACATGTCTCAGTTTCAGTAGGTGTGTTGTCCAGTCATCAGTATGGACACATATATCATCTATATAGGTCACTGTATTCGTCACTCCATGAAGTAGATCTCTAGTTAAGCGTACGAAAGTGGCAGGAGCGTTTCGAAGTCCGAAAGGAAGAAAACGCCACTCGTACAGTCCTAAAGGAGTTGAAAAAGCAGTAAGATGGATGGATTGAGACTGCATAGGGACTTGCCAATATCCCTTAGTGAGATCTAATTTAGAAAAGATTTTGGAGGTGGACATGTCAAGAATAAGATCTTCGCAGGAAGGAATTGGCTCTGCGTCGATCTTGGTGACGTTGTTGAGCTTTCGATAGTCCACGCACAGACGAATTGTAGAATCTTTCTTCTTAACTAGAACAATTGGAAAAGAGTACTCAGAGGTGGATTTCTGGATGATCCCACTAGCCTCTAAATTCAGAATTTCTTTATTTAGATTTTCCCTATAGCTTAGTGGGATTGAGTACGGCCTGCATTTAATAGGCTTAGAGTCCGAAAGAAGAATGGAGTGTTCGATTCTGTCCGTTCTACCTGGAATGTCAGAGAATATGTCTTTGTATTCCGTTACTAATTCTACTAATTGTCGTCGTTGACTGTCTGTTAGTCCCTGTTCTATATGTATGCTATCTAATGTAGCAGTCTTGTCTACAATAGGAACTGGTAGTTCCATTCCGTCGTCGTCTACCTGATTCAGTACGGTGGTGGTGCTAAGTGTGTATTCTGTATTCTCGCTAAGTGTATGCTCGTCGGATATGCCAGTCTCGCTAACTAGTGTAGTTGCGTTGTGTATGTCTGTCCTTGATCACTTGGTGTGGGTGCACTGTGTTCGTCTGTCTCTACTTCTGTCTCTTGTCGTGAATAGTAAGGTTTCAACATGTTGACATGGAATATCTTTAAGTTTCCGTTTATTGATATTTCATAGTCAACATCTGAAATCTTACGTACCACCTTGAATGGCCCTTGCCATGAAGTCAATAATAAATTTCGTTTGTCAGGAAGCAAGAGAAGTATGTCTTGATCTGGTTCAAGTTCAATTGTTCTCGCCCCTTTGTTGGCATATTGGCGGTAGATTTGACCCTTCCTCTCCAAAGCTGCCTTAGCTATAATACACGATTTCATGATGTTATCTCGTGTTTCAGTCACCATTTCATAAGGTGTTTTTGGTTCGGGAATTTGAATAGAATTCGTTATTGCTTGATGATAAATGGTTAGGGGTCCACGTGGGTTAGCCCCGTACACTAATTCAAACGGTGAGAAACCCGTGCTTGAATGGGGAATCTCCCGATAGGCGAACAGCACTGTTGGTAACAGTGTATCCCAATCAGCTGGGTTTTCTGCTGTTACCTTAGCCAGCATATGCTTAAGATCTCCATTAATTTTTTCTACTATACCATTGCTGGCTGGATGGTATGCTGTCGTGAAATGTTGTTTAATCCCTAACATTTTTGTAAGGGCTTGCGTTGCAGCCGATATGAATTGTGTTCCACGATCGGATAAGATGGTCCGTGGAAATCCGAATCGTGAGAACAGGTGTAGAAATACATTGGCAACATCTTTGGAGGTGATGTACTTCAAAGCTACTGCCTCAACCCACCTTGTACAGAGGTCGACCATCGTCAATATGAAGCGATTTCCTTTGCTGGACACCTGATTCAGGGGTCCAACAATATCTACCGCCACACTCTCAAATGGCCTAGAAGCCAGTGTAGAAGGTTGTACTTCAGCTGTAGGATGTTTACCCTTTCGTACTAACTGTTGACAGACATTACACGAACGACAAAATAATTTAATATCATTGCAAAAACCTGGCCAATAAAAATGAGCCTGAATTCTGGCCCTGGTTTTGTCATATGCAAGATGGCCAGCAAACGGTGACTCATGTGCAATCTTTAGCACAGTTATGCGATGTTGTACAGGTAACACCGTTTGCTGAATCTCATGGTTACCAGTAGTATAATATCTAGTAAGAATGCCATTATTTAATCTGAAGAACCATGAAGCGTTCTTTGTCACTTTTGCTCGTTCTTTCAGTATTTTTAAATAAGGCGACAAACTAGGATCAGCTTTCTGCTGTTCTATGAATTTTTGTCTGTTGGTATCATCAGTGCTAGATGGAGAAAGCACCAGTAGTCTCTCATCTTGAAGCGTGTCTTGATGTTTTATAGTGTCTGCTCTGGTTGTTGCATTAACTGCATTCAGTTGGTTCCATGCAGTTATTTCATTGCTAGTACATTGTTTTAGTTGAGGTAAGCAACCCAGAATTAAATCAGTACAAGGGTTGTCAAGTATAGCACAAGTAAATGTACCCGAAAGGAAAGGAGTGTTAATACGGGCATTGGCCAAAGGGTAAATTTCAATGTTACCCGAAAAGGTTCGGCATTTGACAGAGTCACCTGTATAATCCTCTTGACTCACCAGTTCCTTTCTGAGACCAATAAGGGTACTACCGCTGTCTAGCAAACATTGGCATGGTCTACCATTGACCATTGCATTGTGGAACTCTAAATTGCCTCTGGAGGCTAAGGCTGCATTCACACTCTCAGATGAGCATGGAACTGTATGTCCACATTCTAATTTTCCGTCAGCATAAAAATGGTGACATCGCTCACAACTGTCAAAACTCAACACATCGTTTACACAACACACCTCTTCCGTTTGGTTAACAGGTAACTCATTTTCAACATCACACTCAGTCTCACTACCACTATCAGAAGATGTATCAAGTAAAATAGCATTGTTGGCTTTCATACGTTGGCGGCCTAGGCACTTATTTGAATAATGGCCGTAGCTGGAACAAAAAAAACATTTAATGGCACGCCGGTATGCAGATCTTTTGTTCTGTTGCTTCTTAATAACATTTTCAAGATGTGCCGGATAACTCGGCGATTTGTCACACATTGAATAAGTGTCATGTAAAAGTTGACAGTGGATACATTTTGAAACTTTTCTATCTTTCTTGTCAAATTTATTAAATTGTTTTCTATTGCTCTGATAGTTTTTAGATTGATCTTTTACAAAGGAAACTATTTCAGAGTCATTTGAAGTTTTAAAAATATTTCTGTTTGAAGAAAAATATGCTGACCCTTTCTTTTCAAACTGTTCTATGGTTTCAATGTCTGACTGCTGCAAAAATTTAGCAAAAGAGGATGGTATCGTGGATATTACTTTATCCATAGTTATTAAATTTTTCAATCTATCAAAGTCTTTTCCTATCTTAGCTGCTTTAAGCCACCTATTTAGTACACTTTGAACATTTGAGACGTAGTCAATGAAAGTCTCAGTAGGTTTAGGTTTTAAAGTTGAGAACTGAACCTGATACCCAGGGGCATCAAGTAAAAAGTGTTGCATAATCCTATCACGGATGTATTGGTAGTCAGATCTAAGATCGGTTGGTATAGATTCTATTACTTTAAGGGGCTCACCACTCAGGTTCTTCATATAAATCATAGCCCACATCTCTAAAGGAACTTGGTGATATTTAAACTGATACTCGACATTTTCTGTCCAGGCAGAAATTGAATCTTCTTTACAATATGCTTTGATAATATTTTTGTATTTGTTGAACTTATTTTCTTCTTGTTGACTTTTAAGTTTAGTGGCAGAGATCTCTGCGTGTGAGTCTACATCCATCTCTTTCATCTTTAACTGTGTCTCTGATTCTACTTGTATTTGTTTTTCCTTAACTCTTGCCATTTCATCTATCTCCTTTTGCTTTAGATCTAATTCTCTTTGCTTTATTTCTAGTTCTTTCTGTTTAATTTCCTTCTCATGTTCTAATTGTTGTTGTTTAATCTGCACTTCTTTTTGTTTTGTTATCTCAGCTAGTTGTATCTGGTGTTGTCTTTCCTGTGTGCGTTCATCTCTCTCTGCATCCTTTGCTTCTCTAAATTTTTGATCTGCATATTGTTCTAGCTCTTTACCTGTGTATTGCAATTCTTTACCTGTTTTAATGAAGTCAGCTAGAGTAGCCATGTTGCTGGGTAATTCGCTTGCGTTGACCTGAACTTAGTTATTTTTCTTTAATATGCTTTGTTATTTAATATCTGAGCACTACAAATTGTACTCTTTGTTTACAATCTGGAAAATTGTATTCTCCAAAAAATTAGAGCACAAAGTCTGTTCATACAATACACGCTGAAAAAGAGATGCACTATTAATCACAATGCATGAAAAAAACGTAGGTTTTACTCAACTTAATGTTCCCCAGAACAAGGAACAACACGTCAGCAACACCAGTCCCGTTGTTTGGCACCCCGGAATACACACGAGTTTTCTACTCAGGTCACCCTGTTTGGCACATCGGCACACACTCACGTTCTTACTCAGCTGTTGTTCGCCCTGTTTTACAGAGCAGCAAAAATTACCAACTCGTAAACGACAAATAGATTTTTGACAAATTGGTACAATGACACAAACATGCCCACGAACAAACAGAACATCGATTAATTAATATTTAATGTCACTGTCCTGTCTTCGTTCTACAGTAATATTTCTTTCGTTACTAACCTAGTTTAATCTATGGAAGTATGTATGGTGCAGGCCAAATCTAATTTGCATAGCCGAAAGTAGTGCCCTCCTGACGGTCAACAAATAGAAAAGTACGAAAAAAAATCAATAACTGCTTTTAAATAAATATAAATATAATAATAATGTGTAAATAAATAAATATATTCATTCTCTAACTTAAATAAACAAATAATAGTTAATATATCGTAAAGATTCAGGCCGGCAGCAGCTTGCCAGTATGTAAACACTGAAATGCTGATTGCAAATGGCGAGGCCCAACTGTTTGTCAATCGTGCCAAGTCACAGGCGCAGCGCTATTTTTAGCTTGCAAAAATCAATACTGTCGCTGATCTTTGTATTGCTCCGCCATGAATCATTTTTTTACGATTATTCAAAAACAAATAAATAATTACATAAATAAATGAAAGAAGAACATAATATGCATACTTACAACTTTGAAAAACATATTATTTAAATATATAACATTCTAATAAGCACAAATAAACATTATTTCATCACGATAGGCACAATTCTGCTGGCAACTCGATCTAGTCTGCACACGTCATAGTCACTGACACAAATTAAACAATTTAATCTTTGTAATATCCTATCCGTAAACCTAGTCTAGAGCCGTGGGTAAGTGTATATAGCTTGAACTCAGGTTCAAGCAGCACTTCTGACACCACATTTAATCCTATTGCCTGTCAACAACTCATGTTTCAGGCATCATCGGATTACTTCTCCCACACCATACAAGAGACTTGCAGTCGTGTGCGAGGAATGAAATGGTACATTTTATTGCCGTTGGCTCGTTACAATTGCAAAACAGTCGCTATCTAATCACACATAAAGTCACAATATTCTCTATCAATAGTTTTCCTAACCCCTATAGCTATTCTCTATCTACTAGGCTACATGAAAACACATATCTATTCTATACAATGTGAACACTACAGAGTCAGTCCCCAGTCTGACTTGCTTCACTCGCGTCGCTACACGCCTCGCAGAAGGACCTTCATACGCCCTTCGGCGCCCTGCGTGCTAGGTCAGTTAGCACGCCCCTATTAGCTGGCTTTGCTTTGAGTGCTAATCGTTGCTATCACGCAGGCGTGATTCTGTCGTGACCAGGAGTGCTAACTCTCTGGTCAACGCCTCCGTGTGAGGACTAGTTAGTAGTCCCCCTCTTTCTATCATCCATCCTGCCCCGATCCCGGGCACCCTGTTCTCTCCACTCTATCTGAGGTTGACCCCACGTCCTGGTGGTGTTCTATCATGAGGCAGTCTTTGACAATTGTTAACGATCCACTGATTGCAGAATTGTGTTATTTTGTATTATATCTGTGAGGCTGCTTTAGTTCTTCTAGATCTGTTATTTGATGTGAAATGTTTTACAATTCTGAACCACCATTTCACCTAGATGAAATCGCAAGAACTCTGGGAAGCCATTTTGTCCCTTCTGATCAGGACAGCCTCACAGAATTCATTCAGGGGCTGTCGGCGTCGGAGTTGTCTGCCAGACGACCTCAGAATGTGAGTTGTGTTTACTTTTACCTTTCATATTTTTGATATTACTGATAGTAGTGAGATAACCTTATGACTGAAGTTTGGAGAGACTGGGAGGGAGTGAAGAAGAGAGAGAGAGAATCAGAGTTAAGTGGATTTGTATTGTAGTAGCATTATATATATATATAGTGTGTGGGAGGGTGGGTGAGTGAGTGAGTGAGTAAGTGAGTGATATTTATGACTTCAGAATATGACTTTATTCTAAGTTGAATATGTGTATTTTTATTATATTGGTATTATTGATAGCGGAGTATTGAAGACATTTGGTTAATGCTGCAGGAACTTTTCCTCCATGGGGCATAGCCTGTTTCTGTGAAAGGTGGACAGTTCGTATGGTCACTTGTCCCCTGACCTTAGAGAAGATCACATTAGTTGGGGGGGGGGGGGGGGGGGGGGGGTCACAGAGAATCATATTCCTGCGCTAGTTACAGGAGCTTGTACACGGTGCACTAGTTAAGAAGCTTGTAAATTGTGCTCTAGTTACAGGAACTCATACATTGTGCACTAGTTACAGGAGCTCGTCTATGGTGCACTAGTTACAGGAGCTAATACATGGTGCACTAGTTACAGGAGCTCATACATGGTGCACTAGTTACAGGAGCTCATACATGGTGCACTAGTTACAGGAGCTAGTACATGGTGCACTAGTTACAGGAGCTCGTCTATGGTGCACTAGTTACAGGAGCTAGTACATGGTGCACTAGTTACAGGAGCTCATACATGGTGCACTAGTTACAGGAGCTCATACATGGTGCACTAGTTACAGCAGCTCATACATGGTGCACTAGTTACAGGAGCTAGTACATGGTGCACTAGCTACAGGAGCTCATATATGGTGCACTAGTTACAGGAGCTAATACATGGTGCACTAGTTACAGGAGCTCATACATGGTGCACTAGTTACAGGAGCTCATATGTGGTGCACTAGTTACAGGAGCTCACACATGGTGCACTAGTTACAGGAGCTCACACATGGTGCACTAGTTACAGGAGCTCATACATGGTGCACTAGTTACAGGAGCTAATACATGGTACACTAGTTACAGGAGCTCACACATGGTGCACTAGTTACAGGAGCTCATACATGGTGCACTAGTTACAGGAGCTAATACATGGTGCACTAGTTACAGGAGCTCATACATGGTGCACTAGTTACAGGAGCTAATACATGGTACACTAGTTACAGGAGCTCACACATGGTGCACTAGTTACAGGAGCTCATACATGGTGCACTAGTTACAGGAGCTAATACATGGTGCACTAGTTACAGGAGCTCACACATGGTGCACTAGTTACAGGAGCTCATACATGGTGCACTAGTTACAGGAGCTAATACATGGTACACTAGTTACAGGAGCTCATACATGGTGCACTAGTTACAGGAGCTAATACATGGTGCACTAGCTACAGGAGCTCGTCTATGGTGCACTAGTTACAGGAGCTCACACATGGTGCACTAGTTACATGAGCTCACACATGGTGCACTAGTTACAGGAGCTCGTCTATGGTGCACTAGTTACAGGAGCTCACACATGGTGCACTAGTTACAGGAGCTAATACATGGTGCACTAGCTACAGGAGCTAATACATGGTGCACTAGCTACAGGAGCTCACACATGGTGCACTAGTTACAGGAGCTCACACATGGTGCACTAGTTACAGGAGCTCATACATGGTGCACTAGTTACAGGAGCTCATACATTGTGCACTAGCTACAGGAGCTCATACATGGTGCACTAGTTACAGGAGCTAATACATGGTGCACTAGCTACAGGAGCTCATCTGTGGTGCACTAGTTACAGGAGCTCATACATGGTGCACTAGTTACAGGAGCTAATACATGGTGCACTAGTTACAGGAGCTAATACATGGTGCACTAGTTACAGGAGCTCATACATGGTACACTAGTTACAGGAGCTCATACATGGTGCACTAGTTACAGGAGCTCTTACATGGTGCACTAGTTACAGGAGCTAATACATGGTGCACTAGCTACAGGAGCTCGTCTATGGTGCACTAGTTACAGGAGCTCATACATGGTGCACTAGCTACAGGAGCTAATACATGGTGCACTAGTTACAGGAGCTAATACATGGTGCACTAGTTACAGGAGCTCATACATGGTACACTAGTTACAGGAGCTCATACATGGTGCACTAGTTACAGGAGCTCATATATGGTGCACTAGTTACAGGAGCTAATACATGGTGCACTAGCTACAGGAGCTCGTCTATGGTGCACTAGTTACAGGAGCTCACACATGGTGCACTAGTTACAGGAGCTAATACATGGTGCACTAGCTACAGGAGCTAATACATGGTGCACTAGCTACAGGAGCTCACACATGGTGCACTAGTTACAGGAGCTCATACATGGTGCACTAGTTACAGGAGCTAATACATGGTGCACTAGCTACAGGAGCTCATCTATGGTGCACTAGTTACAGGAGCTCATACATAGTGCACTAGTTACAGGAGCTCACACATGGTGCACTAGTTACAGGAGCTCATACATGGTGCACTAGTTACAGGAGCTCATACATTGTGCACTAGCTACAGGAGCTCATACATGGTGCACTAGTTACAGGAGCTAATACATGGTGCACTAGCTACAGGAGCTCATCTGTGGTGCACTAGTTACTGGAGCTCATACATGGTGCACTAGTTACAGGAGCTAATACATGGTGCACTAGTTACAGGAGCTAATACATGGTGCACTAGTTACAGGAGCTCATACATGGTGCACTAGTTACAGGAGCTCATACATGGTGCACTAGTTACAGGAGCTAATACATGGTGCACTAGCTACAGGAGCTCGTCTATGGTGCACTAGTTACAGGAGCTCATACATGGTGCACTAGCTACAGGAGCTAATACATGGTGCACTAGTTACAGGAGCTAATACATGGTGCACTAGTTACAGGAGCTCATACATGGTACACTAGTTACAGGAGCTCATACATGGTGCACTAGTTACAGGAGCTCATATATGGTGCACTAGTTACAGGAGCTAATACATGGTGCACTAGCTACAGGAGCTTGTCTATGGTGCACTAGTTACAGGAGCTCATACATGGTGCACTAGTTACAGGAGCTCATACATAGTGCACTAGTTACAGGAGCTCATACATGGTACACTAGTTACAGGAGCTCATACATGGTGCACTAGTTACAGGAGCTCATACATGGTGCACTAGTTACAGGAGCTCATACATGGTGCACTAGTTACAGGAGTTCGTCTATGGTGCACTAGTTACAGGAGCTCATACATGGTACACTAGTTACAGGAGCTGGTGCATAGTGCACTAGTTACAGGAGCTCATACATGGTGCACTAGTTACAGGAGCTCATACATGGTGCACTAGTTACAGGAGCTTGTACATGATGCACTAGTTACAGGAGCTTGTACATGGTGCACTAGTTACAGGAGCTCATACATGGTGCACTAGTTACAGGAGCTCATACATGGTACACAGTACACAAGCTCATACATGGTGCACTAGTTACAGGAGCTGGTACATGGTGTTACAGGAGCTGGTACATGGTGTTACAGGAGCTGGTACATGGTGTTACAGGAGCTGGTACATGGTGTTACAGGAGCTGGTACATGGTGTTACAGGAGCTGGTACATGGTGTTACAGGAGCTCATACATGGTGTTACAGGAGCTGGTACATGGTGTTACAGGAGCTGGTACATGGTGTTACAGGAGCTGGTACATGGTGTTACAGGAGCTGGTACATGGTGTTACAGGAGCTGGTACATGGTGTTACAGGAGCTCATACATGGTGCACTAGTTACAGGAGCTGGTACATGGTGTTACAGGAGCTGGTACATGGTGTTACAGGAGCTCATACATGGTGCACTAGTTACAGGAGCTGGTACATGGTGTTACAGGAGCTGGTACATGGTGTTACAGGAGCTCATACATGGTGCACTAGTTACAGGAGCTGGTACATGGTGTTACAGGAGCTGGTACATGGTGTTACAGGAGCTGGTACATGGTGTTACAGGAGCTCATACATGGTGCACTAGTTACAGGAGCTCACACATGGTGCACTAGTTACAGGAGCTCATACATGGTGCACTAGTTACAGGAGCTCATACATGGTGCACTAGTTACAGGAGCTCATACATGGTGCACTAGTTACAGGAGCTCACACATGGTGCACTAGTTACAGGAGCTCATACATGGTGCACTAGTTACAGGAGCTCATACATGGTGCACTAGTTACAGCAGCTCATACATGGTGCCCTCATACATGGTGCACTAGTTACAGGAGCTCATACACGGTGCACTAGTTACAGGAGCTCACACATGGTGCACTAGTTACAGCAGCTCATACATGGTGCCCTCATACATGGTGCACTAGTTACAAGAGCTTTACATGGTGCACTAGTTACAGGAGCTTGTACTTGGTGCACTAGTTACAGGAGCTCATACATGGTGCACTAGTTACAGGAGCTTGTACTTGGTGCACTAGTTACAGCAGCTCATACATCGTGCACTAGTTACAGGAGCTTGTACATGGTGCACTAGTTACAGGAGCTTGCACTTGGTGCACTAGTTACAGGAGCTCACACATGGTGCACTAGTTACAGCAGCTCATACATCGTGCACTAGTTACAGGAGCTTGTACTTGGTGCACTAGTTACAGGAGCTCATACAGGGTGCACTAGTTACAGCAGCTCATACATGGTGCCCTCATACATGGTGCACTAGTTACAGGAGCTTGTACATGGTGCACTAGTTACAGGAGCTTGTACTTGGTGCACTAGTTACAGGAGCTCACACATGGTGCACTGGTTACAGCAGCTCATACATCGTGCACTAGTTACAGGAGCTTGTACATAGTGCACTAGTTACAGGAGCTTGTACTTGGTGCACTAGTTACAGGAGCTCATACATGGTGCACTAGTTACAGGAGCTTGTACATGGTGCACTAGTTACAGGAGCTTGTACTTGGTGCACTAGTTACAAGAGCTCATACATGGTGCACTAGTTACAGGAGCTCATACATGGTGCACTAGTTACAGGAGCTCATACATGGTACACTAGTTACAGGAGCTCATACATGGTGCACTAGTTACAGGAGCTCACACATGGTGCACTAGTTACAGGAGCTCATACATGGTGCACTAGTTACAGGAGCTCATACATGGTGCACTAGTTACAGGAGCTAGTACATGGTGCACTAGTTACAGGAGCTCATACATGGTGCACTAGTTACAGGAGCTATTACATGGTGCACTAGTTACAGGAGCTAGTACATGGTGCACTAGTTACAGGAGCTCATACATGGTGCACTAGTTACAGGAGCTAATACATGGTGCACTAGTTACAGGAGCTAATACATGGTGCACTAGTTACAGGAGCTAATACATGGTGCACTAGTTACAGGAGCTAGTACATGGTGCACTAGTTACAGGAGCTCATACATGGTGCACTAGTTACAGGAGCTCATACATGGTGCACTAGTTACAGGAGCTCATACATGGTGCACTAGTTACAGCAGCTCATACATGGTGCACTAGTTACAGGAGCTCATACATGGTGCACTAGTTACAGGAGCTCATACATGGTGCACTAGTTACAGCAGCTCATACATGGTGAATTAGTTACAGGAGCTCATACATGGTGCAATAGTTACAGGAGCTAATACATGGTGCACTAGTTACAGGAGCTTGTACATGGTGCACTAGTTACAGGAGCTCATACATGGTGCACTAGTTACAGGAGCTCACACATGGTGCACTAGTTACAGGAGCTCATACATGGTGCACTAGTTACAGGAGCTCATACATGGTGCACTAGTTACAGGAGCTCACACATGGTACACTAGTTACAGGAGCTCACACATGGTGCACTAGTTACAGGAGCTCATACATGGTGCACTAGTTACAGGAGCTAGTACATGGTGCACTAGTTACAGCAGCTCATACATGGTGCACTAGTTACAGCAGCTCATACATGGTGCACTAGTTACAGGAGCTCATACATGGTGCACTAGTTACAGGAGCTCATACATGGTGCACTAGTTACAGGAGCTAGTACATGGTGCACTAGTTACAGCAGCTCATACATGGTGCACTAGTTACAGCAGCTCATACATGGTGCACTAGTTACAGGAGCTCATACATGGTGCACTAGTTACACATGCTCATCTCGCATGCCTTGTTTCTGAGTTCTGTGGTTGAGCTGTCACTGTGACCGTGTCACATCCAGCATCCGGTGCCATCATGATTCTTCTTCACACTGTGACTGTGTCACATCCTGCATCCGGTGCCATCATGGTTTACCTTCATACCGTGTCACATCCAGCATCCGATGCCATCACAATTCACCTTCATACAGTGTTTCTCATTTCCGTCGGGCCTGACTGGTTTAACCATGCTAAGTGGCATAAGGTTGAAAAATCAGTGCACCCATTATTGCTGTCTTATTGATAGTGCACCCATTATTTCTGTCTTATTGATAGTGCACCCATTATTGCTGTCTTATTGATAGTGCACCCACTATTGCTGTCATATTGATAGTGCACCCATTATTGCTGTCTTATTGATAGTGCACCCATTATTGCTGTCATATTGATAGTGCACCCATTATTTCTGTCTTATTGATAGTGCACCCACTATTTCTGTCTTATCGATAGTGCACCCATTATTGCTGTCTTATTGATAGTGCACCCATTATTGCTGTCTTATTGATAGTGCACCCATTATTGCTGTCTTATTGATAGAGAACCCATTATTGCTGTCTTATTGATAGTGGAGCCATTAAAATGTTCGCTTGAAGATAGGAGGTACAGATTTCAACTATTGATAAATACCATAACCCTGCAACAGTTATGAGAAACAAGTAAATTGATTCAATAGCCAAGTAAGTTTCTTTCTTTTCTATTTATATGCATGTTCATTTACCGAACAGCTTGTAACGAAGAAACAGCAAAAGTGGCGTAAACGGGCGTCATCGTCAGCAAGTCACTCTCCGTCTCCGGTACTAGAGTCAAGGCCACAGTCACCACTCAGGCGCTCAAGGTCACCGTTTGGAAAACTCTCACTGTCACCTTCCCAGGATTCAGACATGGTGGGTTCCATGGCCAGCGAGATACTGGACGACAGGCCAGGCTCCGGCAACTCTGAACACCACTTTAAAAGTAACCAACTTTGATTCTAAAACATTTATTTTTGTCAGTATACTAAGATGCAACTATGGAAAATGTTTTCAAATTGTAATTAAAAATCTATGTACCATATTTTCATCAAAAATTAAGTCCAGTGTGGGCCACTTGAGATTGCATAATGGCTTGAAATTTTAGGAAAAACTCATGATAATATTTTCAGCAAAAGTGATTTTTACCATGTCTGTTTCTGTTTATCAAAACAGCTTGCATCACATTTGATAAAATTGGACGATTCTGTCTGTTTCTCCTTCAGTCTTTCTTAGATGACATTTGATAAACATGTACGGTTCTGCCTGTTCATCCTTCAGTCTGTCCTAGATGACATTTGATAAACATGTATGATTCTATCTGTTTCTCTTTCAGTCTTTCCTAGATGACATTTGATAAACATGTACAATTCTGTCTGTTTCTCCTTCAGCCTTTCCTAGATGACATTTGATAAACATGTATGATTATGTCTGTTTCTCCCTCATCCTTACCTAGTTGACAGTGGATATACTTATGTTATTCTGTCTGCATTTTGTTAAGTCTTGTCCATAACATTTGATAAACTTGTGTGATTCTGTCTGTTTCTCCTTCACTCTTGCCTAGAAAATTTGATAAACTTGTGTGGTTCTGTCTGTGTCTCCTTCACTCTTGCCTAGAACATTTGATAAACTTGTGTGGTTCTGTCTGTGTCTCCTTCACTCTTGCCTAGAACATTTGATAAACTTGTGTGGTTCTGTCTGTGTCTCCTTCACTCTTGCCTAGAACATTTGATAAACTTGTGTGGTTCTGTCTGTGTTTCCTTCACTCTTGCCTAGAACATTTGATAAACTTGTGTGGTTCTGTCTGTGTTTCCTTCACTCTTGCCTAGAACATTTGATAAACTTGTGTGGTTCTGTCTGTGTGTCCTTCACTCTTGCCTAGAACATTTGATAAACTTGTGTGGTTCTGTCTGTGTTTCCTTCACTCTTGCCTAGAACATTTGATAAACTTGTGTGGTTCTGTCTGTGTCTCCTTCACTCTTGCCTAGAACATTTGATACACTTCTGTGGTTCTGTCTGTGTCTCCTTCACTCTTGCCTAGAACATTTGATAAACTTGTGTGGTTCTGTCTGTGTCTCCTTCACTCTTGCCTAGAACATTTGATAAACTTGTGTGGTTCTGTCTGTGTCTCCTTCACTCTTGCCTAGAACATTTGATAAACTTGTGTGGTTCTGTCTGTGTCTCCTTCACTCTTGCTTAGAACATTTGATAAACTTGTGTGGTTCTGTCTGTGTCTCCTTCACTCTTGCTTAGAACATTTGATAAACTTGTGTGGTTCTGTCTGTGTCTCCTTCACTCTTGCCTAGAACATTTGATAAACTTGTAGGTTCTGTTTGCCTAGTTCAAATTAACAAATTGTCGACATTATCAAAGAGACACAGTTTTTAAAAAAAAATTGTGAGGCAGACACTCACATTGTCCGTTGTTCTACTCTGTGCAGGCACCAATTAGTGACTGTTTGTGGTTTGGTATTAAGTTTATGTGCATGTGTGTGTTTATGTGTGCATGTGTGTGTTTATGTGTATATATTCATTCATTCAGTAACATGTCCTTTACAGCACCTCGCTCCCGTAACAGCCTTCCAGAAAACTTCTTGATCATTAGCAATATGTTCCGCATCCGATACACCCATCTGGAGATCATCCACCACATCTTGCACCCATCTTGTCTTTGGCCTTCCTCTTCCTCTCTTCCCAGGCATATACCCGTCCATTATTGTTCTCTCCAAACTTTAATGGCGTTTCAAGTGACCAGAATATTTCAATTTTATTTGTTTTATCATCTTTAATAGACAACCTTCTTCAATATTCAGCTCTTGAAGTATGGATGCATTTGTTCTTTTCTTTACCCAAGATATTCTTAGAACTCGTCTATAACATTTATATTCAAAGGCATGTATGCGCTGTATAAATATATATGTAAGTCACGGGTGGCAAGTATCACCTGGATCTTTTCTCTGGGGCATGCTGGTGTGCTGGGGAATGAACAGGCGGACAGATTGGCTGGCTCGGCAAAACTTGGTGAAGTATTGATGCATGACAAGACAGACAAGGTTGCGGCCTTGTAGGAGCACGTGTACACCTCGGAGGAGCAAATGGATCACCATAGTCTGGCAAAAATGAGGCAGCGAGGAGTGACGAGGGGATTTGGCCGATGCTCGACGCTCAGAGGAAAGGCGAGACGGACATATAATCAGATTGCTACTGGAACTATTGGTGTTGGAACTCTTTTCTGGCTGCTGAGGATAGGGACAGAGCGCTTATGGGAATGCCCCGAATGCTGTGATGTTGGTTCCTAAATCAATAAATAAGTCAATCAATGTAAGTAAAAGCTGCAGGACCCTGTTCCACATTATGAGGCTTGTTGTAGATATGGTGCCAGACACATATGTTTGGACTAAACAGCACTGGGTGGCTGATGTGGTTATATCATGCTGGTGACCTTTACTTCCCATGTCATATTGTAGTACTCACTGTAGACTGTAAGGTCAATGTTGTAGTACTTGTTGTAGAGTGTAAGGTCAATGTTGTAGTACTTGTAGACTGTAAGGTCAATGTTGTAGTACTTGTAGACTGTAAGGTCCATGTTGTAGTACTCGTATAGAGTGTAAGGTCAATGTTGTAGTACTCATTGTAGACTGTAAGGTCAATGTTGTAGTGCTCGTTGTAGACTGCAAGGTCAATGTTGTAGTACTTGTTGTAGAGTGTAAGGTCAATGTTGTAGTACTCATTGTAGACTGCAAGGTCAATGTTGTAGTACTCGTTGTAGACTGTAAGGTCAATGTTGTAGTACTTGTTGTAGAGTGTAAGGTCAATGTTGTAGTACTCGTTGTAGACTGTAAGGTCAATGTTGTAGTACTCGTTGTAGACTGCAAGGTCAATGTTGTAGTACTTGTTGTAGAGTGTAAGGTCAATGTTGTAGTACTCGTTGTAGACTGTAAGGTCAATGTTGTAGTACTCGTTGTAGACTGCAAGGTCAATGTTGTAGTACTTGTTGTAGAGTGTAAGGTCAATGTTGTAGTACTCGTTGTAGACTGCAAGGTCAATGTTGTAGTACTCATTGTAGACTGTAAGGTGAATGTTGTAGTACTCATTGTAGACTGTAAGGTGAATGTTGTAGTACTCATTGTAGACTGTAAGGTGAATGTTGTAGTACTCATTGTAGACTGCAAGGTCAATGTTGTAGTACTTGTTGTAGACTGTAAGGTCAATGTTGTAGTACTCGTTGTAGACTGTAAGGTGAATGTTGTAGTACTCATTGTAGACTGCAAGGTCAATGTTGTAGTACTCACTGTAGACTGTAAGGTCAATGTTGTAGTACTCATTGTAGAGTGTAAGGTCAATGTTGTAGTACTCATTGTAGACTGTAAGGTCAATGTTGTAGTACTTGTTGTAGACTGTAAGGTCAATGTTGGAGTACTTGTTGTAGACTGTAAGGTCAGTGTTGTAGTACTTGTTGTAGACTGTAAGGTCAATATTGTAGTACTTGTTGTAGACTGTAAGGTCAGTGTTGTAGTACTTGTTGTAGACTGTAAGGTCAATGTTGTAGTACTTATTGTATAGAGTGTAAGGTCAATGTTGTAGTACTCATTGTAGACTGTAAGGTCAATGTTGTAGTACTCATTGTAGACTGTAAGGTCAATGTTGTTGTACTTGTTGTAGACTGTAAGGTCAATGTTGTAGTACTCATTGTAGACTGTAAGGTCAATGTTGTAGTACTTGTAGACTGTAAGGTCAATGTTGTAGTACTTGTAGACTGTAAGGTCAATGTTGTAGTACTTGTAGACTGTAAGGTCCATGTTGTAGTACTCGTTGTATAGAGTGTAAGGTCAATGTTGTAGTACTTGTAGACTGTAAGGTCAGTGTTGTAGTACTTGTAGACTGTAAGGTCCATGTTGTAGTACTCGTTGTATAGAGTGTAAGGTCAATGTTGTAGTACTCATTGTAGACTGGAAGGTCAATGTTGTAGTACTCGTTGTAGACTGCAAGGTCAATGTTGTAGTACTTGTTGTAGAGTGTAAGGTCAATGTTGTAGTACTCATTGTAGACTGCAAGGTCAATGTTGTAGTACTCGTTGTAGACTTGTCATCAACCGATGCTTCAGACATTACGGGATAAACTTCTCTCGCACCACACAAAAAGATTTGTCAGTCGTACGAGAGGAATTGATTACACATTTTATTGCCACTGGCTCTTTACATTACATCAATGCACAAAACGGTCCCTAATAAATCACACATGAATACACCACAGAATTGCCTATCACTAGTCGTTCCTAACCCTATTGCTAATTCTATCTACTAGGCTAAAGAATACGCATCGACGCTAAGCGATGCGTTCACTACGAAGTCTGTCCCCTGTCTGAGGAATTCTCCGCGTGCTGATTACACGGTACGCGGAGTGACCTTGTGCGTACTCCGGCTTTTGCGTGCTGCATCATTCAGCACGCTTGGAGTAGTGGTCTCTCTTGAGTCTAGTTCTCTGTATCTGTCACGCTGGCGTGATTACGCCGTGACCAGAGTGCTTACTCTCTGGTTGACACCTCCGTGTCTCATGAGAGAACTGTTTGATAGTTCCCCTTCCTATTTACCACCTACACCTACTCTGCCCTCATGTAGGGGCACTGGGTTACCTCTAATCTCTTTGAGGTAGACCACTCATTCAGGGTGGTCTTCCCTGAGTCTTTGACACACACCCTCCCCTCCTGTGTTGCGTTACAAACTTTGAATCATGGTTGTGACGCAAGAGGTTTCTAAAAAATTAGTGTATCTAATTTTTGTCAAAGACTAACTTGGTTCTGGGTAATTCAATAGACTTCTACTGACTATTGTCACAATGTAGTCTCACTTTACTTGGCTACTGGTGATCGCCACAAACTTGTCTGGTTGGCGTGAGCCCTCTCTCACTGGCAATATTATATTAATTAGAGGTTTGTCTGAACCGGACCATTGTCTTATAAGACCTGCCCTCAAATAGCAAATTAACTCACTACCCATACAAAGTTGACTTTCTTAGGGTCAACACATGAATTGCTTCATGTCCCCCATATAATATTAAACAACCCTTGCACAAGTTGTGTGCGACAGGCTTTACCTATCTCGCTTCCGCGTGTAAAGTTATCTTCCACTGTTAAGTTAGTGTTTCGTTGTCTATTGTGTCCCCTGACCCAGAGTTATCTCCCTTTGTTCTAAAAAATGTATGTTATTTATATGTTTGTTTTCCTGGTTGTTTGCGTGTTTGGATCTAACTAATAATATAATTTACCTTCTAACATGTGTGTCTGTCTATCAAATGTAAGTAAGATAGTTTTCAAGTGCCATAATTCGGTTAAATGTGGCCACAAACAAGTGTATAACACTAATTCGTGACTACATCTCCGTCTTATGAGACTTAAAATACTTTTCCTAAGGTCTACACTAAAACTACACACAACACATTCGAGACAGCATATTTCAACATTGAAAGCAAACGCTTGACGCAGACAAATAATAAAAAATCGCGTTGAGCGGCAGAAAAAACCCGCTAGTCGTCCTCACTCTCCATTGTATATTTTCAATTTTCTCTCACTTTCACACTTCTGTCACACATCTTTCATTCTCCTAATTATTTAAAAACCTTGAAGTGACTCTGTACAAATTTGGCTCAGTTTGAAAAGAGTTGAGCTTAATGACTGTGCGTAACTTACTGCACGAGTCATGTATTTACAAAATATTTACATGGATGAAATAGGGTTGATAGTTTGACCCTGATATTATTAAACACTATATTCTACTGAAATAATACTACTACTTCTATAAATATATATTCTAATTTGTTGTATACAATCCATCTAATTTAAGGGAAGTAATCTAACTATCTAAAAAAAATGAAAATGATGTAAGATGAGTTATGTACCTTTCTGAAATGGGAAATGTGAAATGTAACCAAAATTATAAATAATGTTTTAATGTTTAAATGAAAAAATATATGATTGATATTTTTACTATACATGGTGTAAATGATGTATGTTAAATGTATAATCCTTTTATCCTATAAAGTATAAACTAATTTTAATTCTAAATGATGAGGTTGGTAAAGTATTCATCAAGATGGAATGAAATCAAGTAAAATGAAATGAATTAAATGGTACTGTTCCTATCTTAAACTAATTGGTGTTGTTGCTATCTAACCTAAATGGTGCTGTTGCTATCTAACCTACATGGTGCTGTTGCTATCTAAACTTTTAATCCTAGTCTTTAATTAGCTGTTAAATTATGTGTGAGTGGGTGGAGGATGTGTGTGGGGTAGGGGTATTGTGATCGAGAGATGTTTGGTTGGGGGGGGGGGGGTGTGGGTGCGTAGTGGAGAATGTATGCGTGAGTGAGTGTGTGTTGGTGGACGGGTAGGGAATGCGTGTGTGGGTGGGGAGAGGTGTGTGGTGTGTTGGTTGGGGATATTGTGTGGGTGAGGTATGTGTGTGTGGGTGGGGGATTTTTGTGTTTTGTTTTGTTTTTGTGTTGTGTGAGTGGGGGTATGTGGGGTGGATGGGTAAGGGTATCTGTGTGGGTGTGGGTGGGAATATTGTGTGGTATCTGGGTGGGGGATATGTGTGTGGTGTGTAAGTGGGGATGTGTTGGTGAGGGATATGTGTGTGTGTGGTGCGTGGGTTGGGAATAGTGCATGATAGGTGTATGTGATGTGCGGGTGGGGGATTAGGTTAAGGCATGTGTGGGTGGGTGGAAGTTGTATGTGTGGGTGGTGGGGTGTGTGTTAGTGGATTGGGGATGTATGGGTGGTTAGAGAGATGTGTGTGTGTGTGGGGTGGGGGTAGGGACATGTCAGTTGGTGGGGATGTGTGTGTATGGTTTGGGAATGTGTGAGTGGATGTGCGATGTGTGGGTTGGTGGGGGATTGTGTGCATGGGTGGGGAATATGTTGTCGATGGAAATGTGGCTGGGGGATGGGTGGTTTGAGATGTGGGTGGGGAGAGGATGTGTGGGGTAGTATGTGTATGTGGATGGGCGTGGGATGTGTGGGTTGGTGGGGGAATGTTTGTGGGTGGCGAGTGTGTTTTGGTTGGGGGATCAGGCGAGGGCAGTGTGTGTGGGTGGGGGATGTGCGGGAGGGGGATGGATCGGTTGGTGGGGTATGTATGTGTCCCTTGGTGTGCGTGTGTGTGTGGGTGGGGGATGTGTGGGTTGGTGGAGGATGTTTGTGGGTGGCGAGTGTGTTTTTGGTTGGGGGGTCAGGGGAGGGCAGTGTGTGTGGGTGGGGGATGTGTGGGTTGGTGGAGGATGTTTGTGGGTGGCGAGTGTGTTTTTGGTTGGGGGGTCAGGGGAGGGCAGTGTGTGTGGGTGGGGGATGTGCGGGAGGGGGATGGATCGGTTGGTGGGGTATGTATGTGTCCCTTGGTGTGCGTGTGTGTCGGTAGGTGGGGGTGTGTATGTGTCCCTTGGTGCGCGTGTGTGTGGGTAGGTGGGGGTGTTGTGTGGGTGGGGTGATGTATGGATAGGTGGGAGATGGGCTTCATAACATGGTAATTAGCCTTGTTTATGTTTACAACATTCATTTCACAATGTTTATTTTATCTTCCTATGTAAATGTATAATGCTCTTGATGAACGAAAGACGAGTGATTGGAAGGGCCGAATGTAAGACGGGCCTGCGCGCCCAATTTGTGACCCTAATAAAGTTGATTTGATTTGATTTGTTATTAAATTTAAAGTTCTATTCTTATCTACTCTTATGCTAAGTAAGTGGGTAAATTAATGATTTATCTAAGCTACAAAAAAAAAAAAAAAAAAATCTATTATATTCCCTAAATCTAATCTAAATCTATATTAAAGTAATTAATTTAACTATCATTTATCACTATATTAAAAACTGTTATAATACATATCACAATAACTAAATATATATACATGGTATTTATTTACCTCAGGTTAGTGGTTACCATAACGTACAGAAATTGCTTTCGTTGGCATAGTTTATATATACACAATTGTCCTGGGTATATTAAATACACTACACAGTCATACTTGTGTCTTATGGGTAATCTTCCACTCGTAGAGTCCGCTGGTGTCGTAGACATGTATATTCGTGTCTGTTATTTTTGCATTGTTCTGACACTGTTCTTCCATGCTAACACAGGTGATTCACTGGAACACAAATGGAGCGTAGTAAGTAACGAGCTGTCTATGTACACACGGTGATCAACTTGTTCTTGGAGCACAGTTCTTATTTTGCTGACTATGGACACATGGTAGTTCACTGTTCTTAGCACACAGTCCTGATCATGATGTCTATGTATTACATAGGATATTTTACACAGGATATTTTAAGTGTACTAAATTAACATTTCTTATACTACCCTTTTCATGTGGAATATCAGGTATTTCTACCTCAGATGGTCGACTAAGGGTATCAGCAAGTGAGAAAAAAGGTAGTGCCATCGTAACGGTAACAAATAGAAACAATCTTCAAATAAATAAATAAATGCTTTGAAATATATATAAAAGTAATAATAATGTTCAAATAAATAAATATATGTAATAAATAGTTCGTATAAACAAATATTATTTATTATAAGCCACAGATTTAGGCGAGCAGCCGCTTGGCGATTTGTAAACAATCCTTCGCTGAATGCAAATGGCGTAGGGCAGCTGTTTGTCAGTCGCGATACGTCATCAGCGTAGCGCTATTTTTAGATTGGAAAAATCAATATTGTCGCCGGCTCATTCTTGTGTATTGCTCCGCCGTAAATCATTTTTGACAAATATTCATAAATAAATCAGTAATTATAGAAATAAATGATACAAAACAATAATAATAATACTTACAAATCAGAAGAAAACATGTTCATAAGCACAAAATATTGTAATAAGCATAAATAAAACGTTAATTGGTCACGATGGGCACAGCACGCATTTTGTTGTAGTCTGCACACGCCACTGTTCACTAACATAAATTAAACCCTGTGATTAACTGACAGTAATACTATTTTAGAGCCGTGGGTGAGTGTTTTAGCTTGAACAATTGTCCAAGCTACACTTCTGACACCACTTTTATCCTAGCCTGTCATCAACCGATGCTTCAGGCATTACGGGATAAACTTCTCTCGCACCACACAAAAAGATTTGTCAGTCGTACGAGAGGAATTGATTACACATTTTATTGCCACTGGCTCTTTACATTACATCAATGCACAAAACGGTCGCTAATAAATCACACATGAATACACCACAGAATTGCCTATCACTAGTCGTTCCTAACCCTATTGCTAATTCTATCTACTAGGCTAAAGAATACGCATCGACGCTAAGCGATGCGTTCACTACGAAGTCTGTCCCCTGTCTGAGGAATTCTCCGCGTGCTGATTACACGGTACGCGGAGTGACCTTGTGCGTACTCCGGCTTTTGCGTGCTGCATCATTCAGCACGCTTGGAGTAGTGGTCTCTCTTGAGTCTAGTTCTCTGTATCTGTCACGCTGGCGTGATTACGCCGTGACCAGAGTGCTTACTCTCTGGTTGACACCTCCGTGTCTCATGAGAGAACTGTTTGATAGTTCCCCTTCCTATTTACCACCTACACCTACCCTGCCCTCATGTAGGGGCACTGGGTTACCTCTAATCTCCTTGAGGTAGACCACTCATTCAGGGTGGTCTTCCCTGAGTCTTTGACAAGACTGTAAGGTCAATGTTGTAGTACTTGTTGTAGAGTGTAAGGTTAATGTTGTAGTACTCGTTGTAGACTGTAAGGTCAATGTTGTAGTACTCATTGTAGACTGCAAGGTCAATGTTGTAGTACTTATTGTAGAGTGTAAGGTCAATGTTGTAGTACTCGTTGTAGACTGCAAGGTCAATGTTGTAGTACTCATTGTAGACTGTAAGGTCAATGTTGTAGTACTCATTGTAGACTGTAAGGTGAATGTTGTAGTACTCATTGTAGACTGCAAGGTCAATGTTGTAGTACTTGTTGTAGACTGTAAGGTCAATGTTGTAGTACTCGTTGTAGACTGCAAGGTCAATGTTGTAGTACTCACTGTAGACTGTAAGGTGAATGTTGTAGTACTCGTTGTAGACTGTAAGGTGAATGTTGTAGTACTTGTTGTAGAGTGTAAGGTCAATGTTGTAGTACTCATTGTAGACTGCAAGGTCAATGTTGTAGTACTCATTGTAGACTGTAAGGTGAATGTTGTAGTACTCGTTGTAGACTGCAAGGTCAATGTTGTAGTACTCACTGTAGACTGTAAGGTCAATGTTGTAGTACTCATTGTAGACTGTAAGGTGAATGTTGTAGTACTCATTGTAGACTGCAAGGTCAATGTTGTAGTACTCGTTGTAGACTGTAAGGTCAATGTTGTAGTACTTGTTGTAGACTGTAAGGTCAATGTTGTAGTACTTGTTGTAGACTGTAAGGTCAGTGTTGTAGTACTTGTTGTAGACTGTAAGGTCAATGTTGTAGTACTTGTTGTAGACTGTAAGGTCAGTGTTGTAGTACTTGTTGTAGACTGCAAGGTCAATGTTGTAGTACTCATTGTATAGAGTGTAAGGTCAATGTTGTAGTACTTGTTGTAGAGTGTAAGGTCAATGTTGTAGTACTCATTGTAGACTGTAAGGTCAATGTTGTAGTACTCGTTGTAGACTGTAAGGTCAATGTTGTAGTACTTGTTGTAGACTGTAAGGTCAATGTTGTAGTACTCATTGTAGACTGCAAGGTCAATGTTGTAGTACTTGTTGTAGAGTGTAAGGTCAATGTTGTAGTACTCATTGTAGACTGCAAGGTCAATGTTGTAGTACTTGTTGTAGAGTGTAAGGTCAATGTTGTAGTACTCATTGTAGACTGCAAGGTCAATGTTGTAGTACTTGTTGTAGACTGTAAGGTCAATGTTGTAGTACTCATTGTAGACTGTAAGGTCAATGCTATAGTACTCATTGTAGACTGTAAGGTCAATGTTGTAGTACTTGTTGTAGACTGTAAGGTCAATGTTGTAGTACTTGTTGTAGACTGTAAGGTCAATGTTGTAGTACTTGTTGTAGACTGTAAGGTGAATGTTGTAGTACTTGTTGTAGAGTGTAAGGTCAATGTTGTAGTACTTGTAGACTGTAAGGTCAATGTTGTAGTACTTGTTGTAGACTGTAAGGTCAATGTTGTAGTACTTGTTGTAGACTGTAAGGTCAATGTTGTAGTACTCATTGTATAGAGTGTAAGGTCAATGTTGTAGTACTTGTTGTAGAGTGTAAGATCAATGTTGTAGTACTCATTGTATAGAGTGTAAGGTCAATGTTGTAGTACTTGTTGTAGAGTGTAAGGTCAATGTTGTAGTACTTATTGTAGACTGTAAGGTCAATGTTGTAGTACTCATTGTATAGAGTGTAAGGTCAATGTTGTAGTACTCATTGTATAGAGTGTAAGGTCAATGTTGTAGTACTTGTTGTAGAGTGTAAGGTCAATGTTGTAGTACTTGTTGTAGAGTGTAAGGTCAATGTTGTAGTACTCATTGTATAGAGTGTAAGGTCAATGTTGTAGTACTTGTTGTAGAGTGTAAGGTCAATGTTGTAGTACTCATTGTATAGAGTGTAAGGTCAATGTTGTAGTACTTGTTGTAGAGTGTAAGGTCAATGTTGTAGTACTCATTGTAGACTGCAAGATCAGTGAACCAAAGTGTCACCTTGAGCTCCTGGTAGGTGGACATAATATACATAATTGACGTTATGCTAATGACACCATCTTGACAGCAACAAGTCAGAAGGAACTACAGGAAATGATAGATCCAGTGGTTGTAGAAAATTAAGAAATGGGCCTAGTTGTAGAAAATGAAAAAAATGGGCCTCAGCTTGAATAATAGAAAGATAGAAGTCTTGGTGGTGTCAAAGAAACAGATTGTGCCCAAATGTACAAGTAAAGTCAACAGTGTTAATTTGGGGCAAGTGCAGAAATTCAACCAGGAGCCCTGGCATATTTTCTGTAGACCATATTATGTGCTGACTGTATAATGAACACAATCATGGACAGTAAATATCCTTGTCCGACACCCTTCTGTGTGCACTGAAATGTTCCAAAATTGTTGTTGATTCTTACAATTGCTGTTTGTTATCAGTGTATGTCCTTAATTACGTGCAGATCTTTGTCGTCGGTGTTTTATTGTTCTAGTAGATTTATTATTTCATCATGTCTCACATTGCCAAATGCTTCTGTGTAGTCTATGAAGCACAAGTACAGATCTGTTTTGACATCTCTAGCTCATTCTAATAGTGTCCTGAGACTATTTATGGCATTTTGTGTACTCTTTTCTTTTCCAAATCCACATTGTTCATCACTAACTTCTATTGTAATTTTGTTTGTAATCCATGTTATAATTATAATATCTTCTAAGTATTATAATAATACAAAGATGTATATATAATGATGCATGTATTATATTGTTTGATACATCGATTGTCACATGTACAATATTGTGTGTTTATCGCGGCAGTAAACCTGATGGATGTGGCAAGTCTTCTGCCCAGCTCTCCTAGCCCTCCCCCACCGTTACCACGGATACAGAAGAAGATTGAAGACACACACTTCAGCAGCCAGACTCAAAAACACAAGAGTCTCGGTGACAATGTCAGGTCACCCCCCACTAGTGTCGTCCAGCTGCACAAGAAACAGAAGCTTGTGTCATCAAGAAGAAGTCCTCCCAAGAAAACAGAATCTTCGTCGAGTCTCTTGGATGCCTTGGGCATACACATGGCCGACGAACTGCTGAGTGTCGGTGCAGATGGTGACAGAGCCGTGCAGTCAGACATCTCTGAGGAGTCAGAAATTCGAACACAGAGTTCAAATGAACTCAAGAAAACGTTGGAAAGACAACGGTCTGAATCAAGTATAGTCACTGACATTGGTGATGAACAAAAGAAAGCGTCCTCAGCTCAACGGAATTCTTTTGTAACAAAAGCCAGGTTTGTATTGTCTTTTACTTATGCCCAGATGGACAATGTCTTATGGTTCATGTTAAGTGGGGGGGTGTGAGGGTGGCAAAGTTGTCCGTCTAGATCCACATGTGTCTCGGACACAGCGTTCAGTCTGTGTTTGAGTAGTCTTCCCCTGTAGCTCCTCTTGTAGTCTCCCCTGACAGAATCCATTCATCTGAGTCTACGACTTGCTCTAGCTCTATCACTTGACCATCTTGGGATGTAGGCACACTGTGGTAACCGATTGGGCATCAGTCTCACAAGATGTCTTAATTACTTGATTTGTTTTTCATTAAATTTCAGTTATTTAAAAAAAAAAATAATTATGGTTGTTAACTTGATCAGCACATTGCATTAATTACTTTGATAAATAACATTTGAAAAAGTTAATTGGCTTGCATAGTGAGATAAATTTGAAAGTGTCATCCTGTCATGTCTTGTTGAAATCTCTGCATAGGGATATTCCTTGTGTGTCAAATTAATTATAAAGTGAAATTCATTACAAAGAACCAAGATGGGAATATTGATTTGCCAGTGTGTAAATGGGGAGCAGATTAGTAGAGTACTGTCAAATGGTGAAAATAATATATTGTCAGCCGGACTCTTGTTTGTGACCTCGCTAATTCCTGGCTTAAACAAGCACACTTTGGAAAGGTTCGTTGACATGTGTAAATCACAGATACATTAACTTCCAAATGGAGACATAAACAAAAGTATGTTATGATCCTACGGTGAAAGAGTAAATGCAAACTCATACTAGATCTCGCAAAAACATCAGATCAGGTGGACATTCCCAACAACACAAATTGCATTTGTATATGAACATTAAACAAATTAACACCCCGGGAAGGTTAACCCGGTCAACAAATGCCCGCAGAAGTTGGATGTGTCGGCCTAACGGCGCAAGAACGCAGCTCTGCTGTAAACAGGCACAACGCAATCACGTCCAGAAAAAAAACTCCGGATGAACGCAGAAGAAGAAACAAATTAACAAATATACAAGTGATATAGAAACAGTAGCGCACAAGTTTAGAATGTCCACTTTAGTTTGTCCAATCTCTAACATGTTGTAGTCTGGCTTCCATTTGTTTCAAATTCTGTAACCAACCATATTTATTATGCTTCTGTCCGTGGTTTATGATACTTGATGACTTTAAAACTATAACTCTTAATGTTATTTTTGAATTGGTGAAAGGAATCTTACAGGCTCATTTCTTTCCAAATATCACATCATCTGACATAATTAGAAATAGTAAAATATATAGTAGGAAATGATGGTTTGCAAGGTTAGGTACTTCCTAGAGTGCAAGGGTAGTGCCGTGGCGGGATAGCTTGTTTGCTGCATGGATCTGATGCCTAGGGGTATTAGATGTAACTTCATTCATCATCATCATGTCGCCATCGTGGTTAATTCACTCTCAGCTTCTTCATCCTCCCCGAGAGAAGGACTCTCTTGTATTTGGCCTCACTTCACTGACAGTATTCAGCACTTTACTTTGCTGATCGTTAGACTGCTATTCTACACAAGTTATGCCAACTTACTATTAAACCAATTCAGCACTCCTGTACAGCTATGACTCCGACTCAGGTTTAGTTTTATCACTATATTCCTCGAAACACTCTAATATGGACATTGTCGATTGAACACTCATTTATACAACAATATAATTTACACCACACGCTCTAAACACGTATTAAAATAGTGGCATAATTTTAGCCGTCACCATCTTCAAGATGTGGTGCATCCACACTTGACAACAGCCACGTACCCGAGTGCCCTTGTCACCTTCACGACTTGTGTTTTTTTTTTCGCTCAGGTGACAAACTCAGCGTGCCTTTCATGGGGTAAGATCCACGATTGTCACGTTCTTCAGCGTGACTCGATTTCTCATGCCATGAGCTACAATCTAACTCATGGCAATTAGGTACTTACAATCTAACTCATGGCAATTAGGTACTGCCTAGTATGCAGTTGTGGGTACAGGTTAGGGTGGGTACAGGCAAGGGTAGGTACAGGCTAGGGAGGGTACAGGCAAGGGTGGGTACAGGCAAGGGTGGGTACAGGCTAGGGTGGGTACAGGCAATGGTGGGTACAGGCTAGGGTGGGTACAGGCAAGGGTGGGTACAGGCAAGGGTGGGTACAGGCTAGGGTGGGTACAGGCAATGGTGGTTACAGGCAATGGTGGGTACAGGCTAGGGGGGTACAGGCAAGGGTGGGTACAGGCAAGGGTGGGTACAGGCAAGGGTGGGTACAGGCTAGGGTGGGTACAGGCTAGGGTGGGTACAGGCTAGGGTGGGTACAGGGTGGAGTTTAGCCGTGAGGAAGGGTGATCGGCCAGCAGTGGTTCTGAAGTCAGCTGCAAAGATGGTTGTGGGTTCAGGATAGATCTTGGCTCAACGGTGAGTGTGAGGTTGGAGCTTGTACTTGTGTATGGATGTGAAGCGTGGACAATGAGCAGACAAGCTGAAAAACATCTGATGGCTGTGGAAATGTGGTTTCTGAGGACAGTGCAAAGAATACCATGGAGAGACAGAAAAACCAGTGACCAAGTACTTAAAGAAACAAAATAAAAACGTAAACTGATTAAAGAAATTAGACGTTGAACGTCACAATTTTCTGGACACGTTATGAGAAGAAATAAATTGAAGAACTTGGTGACAACTGGCAACATCGAGCGGAGGAGAAAAAGGGGAAGGCAGAGAAGTAAATACCTTGATGGCTTGGCCATGTTGTATGGTCGAGACAGGAACACTGAGCTGATCCATGAATTTGGTAATCGCGTGAGATGGCGAAACGTGGCTGGCCACACTCATCGGCATGGCTCATGATGATGATGATGAAGTTGGAGCAGGTGTGGACACTGGGGTGTAGAGTGTATGCCAGGGTGGGTGCAGGGCAGAAGGGGAGGGCAATGAGGAATTTATCTGGCCATCTCATTTCATATAGCAGTGAAATAGTGTATGTGAATATCTTCACACCCCACCAATGATACTTGCTCTGAGACACCTTTGTTTTGAGTTAAGAAAATGTTTATTTTATTGCACACTGACATCAGACATGTTTATTCCTACGCAAATCAGCAAAAATGTGGATGTGACTGACGTGGCCGTCACAGACGTGGATGAGTACTCCGATTCATTTAATTCAGAGTCTTCAGCCAGGACTGCAAGCAAATCTCAGAGATCCAGAGACAACAGGTCAAGGACACACTCAACAAAGAAAGAATCACAGAGGTAGCTATTCCTGTCAAGGTCGTGTATTCATAGACACAAACATGCCAGATTTCTTGCAGCAGTCAGTTTGCTCATATTACATTACATGTTTTCCTGAATATGTTTGTCTCTAGTATTTGAATGTCACTCTGAATGTTTGTGTGCAGTGTGTGTGTAACCCTGAATGTTTGTGTGTAGTGGTTGTATGTCATCCTGAATGTTTATGTTTAGTGTTTGTATGTCACCCTGAATGTTTGTGTGCAGTGTGTGTGTAACCCTGAATGTTTGTGTGTAGTGGTTGTATGTCATCCTGAATGTTTATGTTTAATGTATGTATGTCACCCTGAATGTTTGTGTGTAGTGTTTGTATGTCATCCTGAGTGTTTATGTTTAGTGTTTGTATGTCACCCTGAATGTTTGTGTGTAGTGTTTGTATGCCATCCTGAATGTTTATGTTTAGTGTTTGTATGTCACCCTGAATGTTTGTGTGTAGTGTTTGTATGTCATCCTGAATGTTTATGTTTAGTGTTTGTATGTCACCCTGAATGTTTGTGTGCAGTGTGTGTGTCACCCTGAATGTTTGTGTAATACTGATGACACAATGGTTTACAATTTATAAATATATATAATGATGACATGGTGGTTTCCAATTTATAAATACAAATACCGATGACAGGGTATTTCCAATTTATAAATATAACTGCTGATGACACGGTGGTTTTCAATTTATAAATATAAATACTGATGACAGGGTATTTCCAATTTATAAATATAAATACTGATGACACAGTGGTTTCCAATTTATAAATATAATACTGATGACACAATGGTTTCCAATTTATAAATATAAATACTGATGACAGGGTGGTTTCCAATGTGTACACTGGCCCGGACCTGCCAGGTTGGCCAGCCTGACACGGGTACCAGGAGATGTCTGGGGAAGTCATGGCGGCTGGAATGACACTGAACACATCACCCAGTGGGCGCCGTTTGCTCGGTGAAAATATGGGTCTAGCTCCACATGTTCAGGACGCCTTTGGTGTGTACAAGAAACCTATGCTTGTTACTTTCCCGATGACATAGTCCTTATCGTCGACCGGAAGATGTGGTTTCTCTGTAAGAAGCTGAGAATCTCATGGACAGCTAAGAAGATCAGTATGTGAGGACTGCCAGGGGCCAGACCGCCAAGGCTTGACTACTCACGTCTGGTCAAGATGAACATTATCTTTGGCCGTGTTGTGAGATGAGAAGTTCTGGAGAAGGTTGTGACATCTGCGAAGATCAAGGGTGGTAGAGAGACGGAGGTCAACAGAGGGAGAAAGTGCAGGATGGGGTCTTGAAGGGGCACAGAAGACAGCCAGTGGTCCAGATAATCTAGAGCCCTGTGGACTGTTGTTTGTGAACAAACATTATTGCCTGTGCTGTTCAGCAAGGCGCGTAATGATGATTCTCTTTGCTTGTTAATGCACATTTAATATTCTCTCAAAATTTGTGTAAATGTTGATATTGTCTGTACTTCTGTATTTATATTCTCTTGTTATTGATTTTGGAAATTTTGATTTTGTCTGAGTTTTTTTAATGTATATGTTGAAGTTTGTTGTATATGATGATAATTTCGCCAGATTGTTAATGTCAATGTTGACATTATTGTGTGTTTTTGTTGTATATGTTGATATTGTCTCTATAATCTTGTTGCAAATGTTGATATTGCTTTTGTATTGTTGATAATATAAATGTTGATATTCTGTCATTATTGTCTCATTACTAGAATGTGAATTTTCTTCAGTGTTAATATTCTCTCTCTATTATTGATGTTAACATTGATATTCTCTGTGTTTTGTTATTACAAATGTTGTCTGTCTCTGGGTGCTTTCCCCTATATGTGGATCAAATAATGTATTTAGATTCTACCATGTTTACAGTATCATAGATCATGAAATAAAATTGATTCTACCATGTTTACAGTATCATAGATCATAAATAAAATTGAAAATCACAAATACTGAAGTATTGGAAAGATCAGGTTGTGTGACAGTTTATTCCATGCTCAGTCTTCGTAGACTTAGATGGATAGGGCATCTTAGGAGGATGGATGATGGTAGAATACCAAAGGATATCTTTTTTGGTGAATTACAGATGGGTAAGAGATCTCAGGGTCGGCCTCTACTACGATACAAAGATGTGTGTAAGCGGGACATGATTGATACAGGCATTGATAATGCACATTGGGAGCAAGTCGCCGCTGAACGTGTTGCATGGAGGGCAAATATCAGAAATGGAATAAAGTCAAAGGAGAAAATTATTGCAGAAAAGTCACACACCAAGCGTTTGAGACATAAGATGGTGCATGAAGGTGGAAATGACCACGTGTTCACATGCACCCACTGTGAACGGACATTTACAGCGCAAATTGGCCTTATCAGTCACACTCGCTACCGCCATAGTTAAAAGTTATTATGCCTTTTTAAAGCACAAACTATCGTCTGTCAAGACGGCAAGGTGCCAATGAATGAAATAAAATTGATTCTACCATGTTTACAGTATCATAGATCATGAAATAAAATTGATTGTATCATGTTTACAGTATCATAGATCATGAAATAAAATTGATTCTACCATGTTCACAGAAGTAGAGATCACAAAATCATCATGGAGGAGATGCTTGTTGATGTATCAGCAACAGACGCCAAGGGTGGCACACGGTGCTGGAACACAACTCACACAGACATACATGTATCAGGGCCGTACGGCCTGCAGTACGTGGACCCCGCCCCGGTGGCCACACATGTTGTCAGTGCCGATGCTCTAGAAGGTGTGGTTATGACCTATTTTACAGCTTTCATGTTGGCAGAATGGAGATAGTTTCAAACGTGTGTCGCTGTTTTCTAGACGTCAAATATTGGAAGACACATACAAAAAATCTGGACACAAAGAAGCATATAGACAACATCTAGGCACAATGAAATACATAGATGACATCTAGACACAGGAAGACACATAGGCAACATCTAGACACAGGAAGACACATCGGCAACATCTAGACACAGGGAGACACATAGACAACATCTAGATACAGGGAGACACATAGACAACATCTAGACACAGGGAGACACATAGATAACATCTAGATACAGGGAGACACATCGGCAACATCTAGACACAGGGAGACACATAGACAACATCTACATACAGGGAGACACATAGACAACATCTAGATACATTGAGACACATAGACAACATCTAGATACAGGGAGACACATAAACAACATCTAGATACAGGGAGACACATAGACAACATCTACATACAGGGAGACACATAGACAACATCTAGTTACAGGGAGACACATAGACAACATCTACATACAGGGAGACACATAGACAACATCTAGTTACAGGGAGACACATAGACAACATCTAGATACAGGGAGACACATAGACAACATCTAGACACAGGGAGACACATAGACAACATCTGTATACAGGGAGACACATAGACAACATCTAGATACAGGGAGACACATAGACAACATTTAGATACAGGGAGACACATAGACAACATCTAGACACAGGGAGACACATAGACAACATCTGTATACAGGGAGACACATAGACAACATCTGTATGCAGGGAGACACATAAACAACATCTGTATGCAGGGAGACACATAAACAACATCTGTATGCAGGGAGACACATAGACAACATCTGTATGCAGGGAGACACATAGACAACATCTAGGTACAGGGAGACACATAGACAACATCTAGGTACAGGGAGACACATAGACAACATCTAGATACAGGGAGACACATAGACAACATCTAGATAAGGGGGAGACATAGACAACATCTAGATACAGGGAGACACATTGACAACATCTAGATACAGGGAGACACATAGACAACATCTAGATACAGGGAGACACATAGAAAACATCTAGATACTTCTTCTTCTTCTGCGTTCATCCGGATTTTTGTGCCGGATGTGACTGCGTTGTGCCTGTTTACAGCAGAGCTGCGTTCTTGCGCCGTCAGGCCGACACATCCGACTTCTGCGGGCATTTGTTGACCGGGTTAACCTTCCCGGGAACATCTAGATACAAGGAGACACATAAACAACATTTAGATACAGGGAGACACAGACAACATCTAGATACAGGGAGACCCATAGACAACATCTAGATATAGGGAGACACACAGACAACATCTAGATACAAGGAGACACATAGCATTTAGACACAGGGAGACATATAGACACAATGAAACACATAGACAACATCTAGACACAGTGAGACACAGACATCTAGACACAATGAGACACAGACAACATCTAGACACAGGGAGACTCACACACTACATCTAGACACATGGAGACATAGGCAACATCTATACACATGGAGACACATAGACAACATCTAGACACAGGGAAACACATAGACAACATCTAGACACAGGGAAGCTCACGGACAGCAGTAACATATGTCCTCTATCTGTGCCGTGTAGCACTGGTATTGTTCGTTTGCCAGGGTACTGGTTCTTTTGTTTGTTGTTGACTAACTATGAAAGCTCTTTGAAGTTACTTGTCAGCCTACACACACACTGGACACAACAACCGCATACGCTGGACACACCATCCTCACACATCTGTCTTTCATTATAGGTTGCTTTCAGGCTGTTTCTGTCTTTTATAAGACTATTTACTGTTTCTGTAATTAGCAGCATTTTAGGTTATTTGATACGACTATTTACTGTTTCTGTAATCTCCATAATTTGTGGTTATTTGATAAGACTATTTATCTATTTATGTAAGCAGCATTGATTTGAGGTTAGGTTTTTAAGACAATTTATCTGTTTCTGTGATCAGCAGTGATTTGAGGTTAATTGATAAGACAGTTGATGTGTTTCTGTGATCAGCAGTGACAGCCTACAGCCCCAACATGCTGGCTCTGCATGAGATGATGAAGGTCCAGCTGGAGTTGGTGCAGAATTTTGTGGGCATCCAACAGCGAATCTACCAGTCCTGTATGGATGGGTTACAATACGACTATCAATACACCACCTTGGAGGATACAAGAGAGGTCAGTCACACCTGCTTATGTTAATTTGGTTATGCTAACACTAAAGAAATGTATCATGCCCCCATGTACAATTAAAGTCTGTGGTATTAATTTGGGGCAAATACAGAAATTCAGTTTTTTTTTGTTGGTAGATGGTTATTATTAGATAGAAGATGTATAAGAGAAATAGAGCACAGAACAGGACAAGCAAACACTGCATTTTATAAAATGAAGAATGTTGTATGCAATAAATTGCAGTAAGTGGAAAAAACTTTTGTGGCTTACATAATGCCAGTTTTAACTGATTCGCTGCCGACCGCCAACCGATTGCCAAACAGTCTCAACTGTTTTGTCCCTTCGTTAATATATTGCCAAGATTTGTGCAGTTCATTTATTTCTTTCGTTTGCGAACCTAGCTTAATTTTAATGCCCCGAAATGACGGTTTCCGCAGAAAGAATGTTTTTCATTTACACACAGGCCACGAGTCATCGACATTTGGTGAATTAGTCGTGTTGATGTGTTTAAAATTGTGTTTAAAAAATTGTAGTTACTCGCGGTTTTAGGAATTGCGTGGGCCCTGGATTTTCGGTCTTATTTACATCAGATAAAAGTTGTAAACAATGTTAGATTGTAGTTATTCTTATTTAAAGGAATTTGTGAACGATTCTAAACTGGACGCACATGTTAAATGTGTTTGTTCGGTTAAAATTTATTTATGAATCATGAATGTAAACAAAAACTAACTGGCTACCTTAGCCGTGAAAGTTTGTCATCATGTCGAATTAGCTAATGGGCCACACTTGTTCCCCTAAAGTTTGCTTTGCCTATCACAGCATATTTATGGAGTATTTAAATAATTAAATTTAAAAGAATAATAATTATAACTAAATAAAAAAATAGCGTACATTTTGTGTTTATCGGCAGAAAACGGTCAAAACCTGACTAGTGATTTTCCGACATTTTCCATTTTATGTGACAATGATGCGCTTCAAAATAGGATGTTTTTATTGTGATTTATTGGTGTTATGGAGCCGTTCTAGTGATATTTGTGTAGCAAAGTGGTGTAGTTATCCTAATTCAGTAAGTTTCATTAGATTATAAACAGCGTTGGAGCAGTAGCGCCTTGGTAAGTGAAAATTTCACGTACTTGTCACCTCTGTCATCAATTTATTTTTTACAACATCAGCTAATATTATTATTATATTTCTAACTTTTAGCAACAGTAGCAATACCAATGTGTTCCTTGTGCAATGTCCTTTAATTTGATATATAATACAATATATACCGTATAACAGTAGACGGTACTGCCTGGTTTCTGTTAGCGCCGAACGTTGGGCGGCGCTTACCAAACCCGACACCCCACATTGTGCCAACGGCTTCGGGCGGAAGAGCGCAATTGGGAGGGTACAAGCCTTACCCTGGTGCGAGGAAATGCAAGCTAAAGACAAAATTGTCATGGCAGGGCAGACCAGGCCCTAAGCCTTGGTTGGCGACTGGTCTAGGATCGAAGCTCCGACAGGCGGACAGTTAGAGCATTGCTTTGCTGATCCGGCAGCTTCTGCAGCTTGTCTTGTTCCAGATGTAGGGGTGTTACCTTTCCTCTGGAGTGAACTAGGCAGGCCGAGAGAGGGATCATGCTGCATGGGCAACACATGATCTCTATATTTTAGCCCAGGCTTTGTGCTATGGAGAGGCAATAACTCCATCCCTGGTCTTAACTGGTCTCGGAATCAAAGCGAGAGGCAACTGTTACGGGTTATAAGTCCTTGTCAGTTGGCGTAGACATGGGGCGCCACGCGTTGCCTCTGACGGTGGGAGACACCTATAGGTGTCACTGATCAGCTACCGCCCGCCTCAAGCTGGGCAGCCCCCAGCCAATTGGGTGCTGATCCGCCACAGCCTGCCTGCTTCAATGGGTGCTTGGGGCTAGGACAAAATCTGAATCGCAGGCTGTAAAACCAATGCACCAGGTACAAACAAAAATATAAATAGAAACCTCAAGCTACGGCTTGCAACCTGGAACGTGAGAACCATGTGTCCAGGATTTTCCACTGACTTGACCAATATTGACGATGTGAGAAAAACGGCTGTGATTGATGCCGAACTCAATCGTCTTAACATTGATATTGCTGGCCTGCAGGAGACTCGCCTCGCTGAGGAAGGGTCACTCAGGGAAAACAACTACACCTTTTTCTGGAAGGGTAAAGGGCAGGCAGAAAAAAGGCAACACGGTGTGGGCTTTGCAGTGAAGAATTCGCTACTGGGAATGATTGAAATTCCAGCAGGAGGAAATGAAAGACTATTATCCCTGCGCTTGGCAACCTCTTGTGGGTTTGCCACCATTATTACTGCATATGCACCGACACTCGATTCCTCTGATGATGTGAAGGATTTGTTCTATGAGGAGTTAGACTCTGTGATCAAGGCAGTTCCAAAATCCGACTACATTTATATGCTCGGTGATTTCAATGCTCGTGTGGGCAAGGACTCGAGTTCATGGCCAGTGTGCCTTGGAAAATACAACATCGGTCGCATGAATGAAAATGGGCAAAGGCTGCTGGAGCATTGCACCAGTAATGACCTATGTATTACAAACTCTTTTTTTAAAACAAAAGAGATGCATAAGGTCACATGGAAACATCCAAGATCCGGCCATTGGCACCAGCTGGACTTCATCATCACACGGAGACAACATCTGAACCATATATCATTGACTCGTAGTTACCACAGTGCTGACTGTGATACGGATCATGCTTTGGTTGTTGCAAGGGTTAGACTGAGACCAAAGAGAATCTACACAGCTAAACACAAATCTAGCCCCAGGATTAATATTATTAACACTCATGATCCTGAAAAGTGCTTTCAGTTTCAACAGCAACTTGAAGACGCTTTCACTGATACACCAGAAAATTGTACAGTAAATGATAAATGGAATAAACTTAAGGAAACTCTTTGTAAAACTGCCGTAAAGGTTTACGGCACTGTGGATCATAAGAGGCAGGACTGGTTTGCGGCCAACAGCGAGACTCTGCAGCCCTTGATTGATAAGAAGAAGAAAGCTCTCTTAAGAAACAAGGAAAGGCCAACGCGTAACACTCTGAGTGAGCTAAGGCAAGCTAGGAAGGATGTGCAAAAGGCTGCCAGGCAGTGTGCAAATGATTATTGGATCAAGTTATGTGAGTCCATTCAAATCGCAAGTGATAAGGGAGACATAAGAAGCATGTATGAAGGAATAAAGAAAGCCTGTGGTCCAGTGATCAAAAGAAGTGCACCATTGAAAACCTTGACTGGAGAAGTCATCACTGATAAGAAACAGCAGATGGACAGATGGGTAGAGCACTATTTGGAGCTTTACTCAAGTGAGACCAAACTAGCGGATAATGCCCTCAACGCCATAGAGGCTCTACCAACTCTTGACCACCTGGACACACTTCCCACCATAACAGAAGTTAAGTGTGCTATAAATGAACTTGCATCTGGCAAGGCTCCAGGTAAGGATGGGATTCCAATAGAGGTTATCAGGAGTGGGCAAGACACACTCACTATACAGATCCACCAGCTAATAGAGCTATGCTGGCGTGAAGGACAAGTCCCACAGGATTTCAAAGATTCAAGCATCATAACACTGTACAAGAACAAGGGCGATCGGAGCGACTGCAACAACTATAGGGGTATCTCACTTCTGTGTATTGTTGGAAAAGTATTTGCCAGAATTGTTCTGCGCAGACTTCAAGTCCTAGGAGATCAAGTCTACCCCGAATCACAGTGTGGCTTTCGACAGAACCGGTCTACCACTGATATGATATTCTCATTGCGACAAATGCAAGAAAAATGCCGTGAACAGAATCAACCACTGTTTATTGCCTTCATCGACCTCACAAAGGCATTTGATTTGGTCAGTCGTGAGGGTCTGTTCAAGGCACTAAAGAAGATTGGCTGCCCACCAACTCTTCTGTCCATTGTGGAATCGTTCCACACAGGCATGAAGGGTATAATCAAGTTTGATGGTGCAACTTCTGAAGAATTTGAAATCAAGAGTGGAGTTAAGCAAGGTTGTGTACTAGCTCCCACCCTCTTTGGAATATACTTTTCACTTCTACTGAAATATGCATTTCGTGATCAGGATGGTGGTATATACATTCACTCACGCTCAGATGGCGGCCTCTACAATGCTCAGAGATTGAAGGCTAAGACCAAAATTAGGAGGGTACTGATCAGAGAGTTGCTTTTTGCAGATGATGCTGCAGTTACGACCCACTCTGAGGAAGAATTGCAATGTCTACTATCTGCATTCTCCAATGCTTGTTCTGAATTTGGTTTAACAATTAGCAAAAAGAAGACACAGATTATGTCACAAGGTGCACATGGGGTACCATCAATCTTTATTGACGACGCCGAACTAGAGATAGTAGACCATTTTACATATCTAGGATCGGTGGTAAATAGCAAATTATCCCTAGATCAGGAAATCAACATCCGGATTGGTAAGGCAGCAACAACAATGAACAGGTTAAGAAAAAGAGTCTGGGAGAACAGGAAGCTTACTGCCAAAACAAAAGTCCTTGTCTATCAAGCCTGTGTCCTTAGTACTCTTCTCTATGGCAGTGAAACCTGGACAACTTACTCACACCAAGAGAACAATTTAAACAGCTTTCATATGCGGTGTCTGCGAAGAATTCTTGGTATTAAATGGCAAGACAAAATCACAAATACTGAAGTATTGGAAAGATCAGGTTGTGTGACAGTTTATTCCATGCTCAGTCTTCGTAGACTTAGATGGATAGGACATCTTAGGAGGATGGATGATGGTAGAATACCAAAGGATATCTTTTTTGGTGAATTACAGATGGGTAAGAGATCTCAGGGTCGGCCTCTACTACGATACAAAGATGTGTGTAAGCGGGACATGATTGATACAGGCATTGATAATGCACATTGGGAGCAAGTCGCCGCTGAACGTGTTGCATGGAGGGCAAATATCAGAAATGGAATAAAGTCAAAGGAGAAAATTATTGCAGAAAAGTCACACACCAAGCGTTTGAGACGTAAGATGGTGCATGATGGTGGAAATGACCACGTGTTCACATGCACCCACTGTGAACGGACATTTACAGCGCAAATTGGCCTTATCAGTCACACTCGCTACCGCCATAGTTAAAAGTTATTATGCCTTCTTAAAGCACAAACTATCGTCTGTCAAGACGGCAAGGTGCCAATGATGATGATGAATACAATATATTTACTACCATTTTTAGATCAATATTATGAGACACCCCTATTTCCCATTTTCTGCCATCAATTTCTGCTTGGGCAAAACCCATGTTTTGTTTGGCAGCGAATCAGTTAACATATAACTGTAAATAACGGCCAGTTGGTAAACAAACAAGAACATCTCTTGAAACCACAGAAATGTGCTGTTAGAGAAGAAATAAAGAAATACTTTGAACATCCAGATAAATTATTTCAATGTTTTAAAACAGGTTAATGACAGTCTATAGCTTAGTGTATTTGTGTTTCATTGCGTTGTTTTTCTTTAAGCACACAAGATACCACATTACATAGCTACAAACACAGCCCTGTCAAACAGTTTGGCCAGGAGATGTTTTTAGCTGTCACTGCACTTGTCTTCTGGCCACATTGAGTGGTTGCCATTTGTCTCAGTCTGTGATGACCTTGTGCTGTATCTCATTGCCATTAATCATGTCTTTGAAATGGATGCTTTATGTTTCCGGTGTTCTAGCCACTCGGCCAGCCGCTCCTCGAGTATATCCATAAGTTATGATATTTATGTCAAGAGTATATATATAAATCATGATATTTATGTCCACAGTATATCCACAGTATATCCATGATTCCTGATATTTATGTCCACAGTATATCCATGAATCCTTATATTTATATCCACAGTATATCCATGAATCCTTATATTTATATCCGCAGTATATCCGCAAACACCAAAAGCCTCGTCTGACACTGAAGGAAGCATTGCAGCTTGTAGAACAAGAGGAGACAATTACAGCCTGATGTTGCAGAGTCATGGACTTTGCTTATGTGCCCGTTGTGCCAGGAAGTAGACAGGATTAAAGTCTACTTTATTCATCATCTATGATCATCATCTTTATTGTGGCGTGTTATTGTTAGTTTTTTTCTGCTGAACATGAAATACAGGAGCCAGAATTGTTGTTTGAAGGTCAAGGTTGAGTAAATCTGTGTAAGTTACCCTCTCTCTCTCTCTCTCTCTCTCTCTCTCTCTCTCTCTCTCTCTCTCTCTCTCTCTCTCTCTCTCTCTCTCTCTCTCTCTCTCTCTCTCTCTCTCTCTCTCTCTCTCTCTCTCTCTCTTCTTCCCTTTCTTCTTTCCTCCACCCTCCCCCACAACCTTTGTCCTGTCTGTGCTGTTTGTTCGTTCATGAACTGATATGTTCCCATGTGGTAAACAAGAAAAGTATTGACTACAGCAGGATATGACATTATGAAATCGTTGAAGAAAGCTATTTCAACAAAACAGCAAACGCAATACATTGCACAATTTGTTGCCTGGCATGTCTCTCTGCGCCTGCTAGATGCATACTGCACAGTTATTTATCATATGAAGTGAATAGATGAATCATAACACTCATAGTCAATGATACTCTTAGAAAGTATCTTTCAAACAAAATCAGTGACAGTGTGTGTTAAGGTGGTTGAATGAAATAAGAGGGACGGTCAATAAGTAATGCCTCCTATTTGTTAACTATGTAACTACTTTATTGGTGTGCAATTTATTAAGCGGGATTCCTCAAACACTCTTCTGCACTGTAAATCACTACCAACCTATTTCAGCCATAGGTTTCACAACAGTAGTGGTTTAAAACTGGCCACCAAAGAAGTTCAGTTAAAGCAGCATAATGTCATAGAATTCCTCAATGCTGAAGGCGAGAGCCCGATTCACGTCCACGAATGTTTGGGCATTGTTTATGGAGATTTAACAGTGTCTGAGGTTGGGTACGAAGTTGTGACGAAGCTGAAGTAGGTCAATCCTCACTGGCTGATGCAAAGTGGACTGGCCGTCCGTCAACCGTATTGACTCCACACAACATTCATCGAGTTGATGACATCGTTCGTGGTGACTGTCGGGTAACACTGGATGAGCTGTGTTCCATGTTGTCCATTAGTAAAGGCAGTGTCCAGACCATCATTAATGACCTACTTTATTCAAAGGTTTGTGCACAGTGTGTACCCAGAATGATGACAGACAGACATAAAGAAGCAAAGAAAACCATAGCCTCCTGCAGCATTATGAAACTGAAGAAGGGTTTTTATCGAATATTGTACCAGTTGATGAGACTTGGGTTTATTTCTTTGAACCAGAATCCAAGAGGCAGTCAACAGAATGGCATCACACAACATTGCCAACAAGAAAGAAGTTCAAAATTTCACTATTTGTAGGGAAAGTTATGGCCTCCATGTTTTGGGATGAGAAAGGTGTGATTCTTCTCGACTTCTTGGAACAGGGAAACACGGTGAATGCTGACCGTTACATTGAAACTTTGAAGAAGCTTAGAGTACGTCTTTGATGACTTTACCCATTCAAAGATCTGAGAAATGCACTACTGTTGCACGATAATGTCCCACCACACACCGCTAAACACACCATTGATACAATTGCACAATTTAGCTGGACATTATTACCGCATCCCCCTTACAGTCATGCTTTAGCACCTTTAGACTTCCATCTGTTTGGACCACTGAAAGAAGATCTTTGCGGACATCACTTTGAGGACATCGAGACCTTTAAATGCCCCGTACGCCGGTGGTTTAGGAAAAAGGACATGGATTGTTATCGTGCAGGAATACATGCCCCTGTGAGAAGATGGACAAAAACTCTAACGAATAACGGAGACTACATTGAGAAATATATTTTTGAAGTACAGACTCAGGGCTTAATTTCAATGTAAATTGTATCTGTTTTTTTTGTGTGGCCTATTGAATTAAATTAAATATTACGAGGCATTACTTATTGACTGCCCCTCATACTTTAATCAAGACTAAGTAATAATAACAGGAGAAGCGAAAGTAAAATGACAAGGAAAAACAAGAAATAATATCAAAGAAATATATAACAATTGTGCTATTCTGTCATCAGCAACTGGATTCATTCCTGCTGGAATATAGTCCATATTTGCTTGCTTGTTTGCAGACTGGTGGTTCCTCGCCGTACAGGCAGACACTCTCCGACTTCGGAGGAATCGTCGATCCTACTGACTTTAGCCAGGACCCCGAAGGGACCTGTTGCCCAGAACGCTCGACGAGGGCGCGTCAATAGGTCTTGGCCAGTATATAACCCGGCCCTGGTGCCTTGGAAACACCTCTGCGTCCCATAGTCCATAGTCATAAGTAAATGCTTTCCATTTTAAGCCTAGCATAACTCTCTGAATAACATTGCTTGATGGCAGTGACCGCCCTGCTCATTGCTCACATATTTATGCATGTACATTTATGTGTAGGCATATGTACATAATTGTGTATACATGTACATATAAATATGTACGCATGTATCTATTCTTCATGTTTCTTCACCCATTTTTTTCCCCACATTTTCTCCCTCATTTCACATTTTCAGACTTAGGTTTCTGTTTTGTGTATTCTTTAAAAACATGTGGATTACGTATCAGTGATTGTGATATCTCAGGGTTCTAGTTAAGTATTCTTTTCTTGTTCTCTCTCCCACCCCCCTCCCGTTGATAAAGACTGCTTGAAGCAAAAAATTATCAGTGTTTATGTGTTGGGACTGAATGTTGACGATTATCTGGCCACTGAAAGAAGACGTATCATTGGACATTTAAGAAGGAAATGAAATAAACATTGTGTACATGTGCACCATAAATTCATGTCTCAAGTATAATGTGAGGCTTGCGTGCCAGGAGAATGTCCTGGCAAGTCCTTGCAGGGATACATCACCCGTCGAATGTCAGTCGGTCTGTGTCCTGGCAAGTCCTTGCGGGGACACATCACCCGTCGAATGTCAGTCGGTCTGTGTCCTGGCAAGTCCTTGCGGGGACACATCACCCGTCGAATGTCAGTCGGTCTGTGTCCTGGCAAGTCCTTGCGGGGACACATCACCCGTCGAATGTCAGTCGGTCTGTGTCCTGGCAAGTCCTGGCGGGGACACATCACCCGTCGAGTGTCAGTCGGTCTGTGTCCTGGCAAGTCCTGGCGGGGACACATCACCCGTCGAGTGTCAGTCGGTCTGTGTCCTGGCAAGTCCTGGCGGGGACACATCACCCGTCGAGTGTCAGTCAGTCTGTGTCCTGGCAAGTCCTGGCGGGGACACATCACCCGTTGAGTGTCAGTCGGTCTGTGTCCTGGCAAGTCCTTGCGGGGACACATCACCCGTCGAGTGTCAGTCGGTCTGTGTCCTGGCAAGTCCTTGCGGGGACACATCACCCGTCGAATGTCAGTCGGTCTGTGTCCTGGCAAGTCCTGGCGGGGACACATCACCCGTCGAGTGTCAGTCGGTCTGTGTCCTGGCAAGTCCTGGCGGGGACACATCACCCGTCGAGTGTCAGTCGGTCTGTGTCCTGGCAAGTCCTTGCGGGGACACATCACCCGTCGAGTGTCAGTCAGTCTGTGTCCTGGCAAGTCCTTGCGGGGACACATCACCCATCGAGTGTCAGTCGGTCTGTGTCCTGGCAAGTCCTTGCGGGGACACATCACCCGTCGAGTGTCAGTCAGTCTGTACAAATATGGGGCTAGCACCATGCACCCAGTTTGCCTCCAGGTGGGTCAGGTGTTCCTGTGCTGGTTTCTGTGAAGCCAAAAGAGCAAGTGGAAGACAAATATATGAATACCCAGATGCTGTGTCCAAATGGCATAATTGTGGCAAGAACACAGACCTGATCCACGACTACTGACTGTATTAGATGGTGGATCCATGACCGTCAACTCTTGCCAGCATGGCACATGATGATAGTGACACAGTCCAACAAATAATCAACAGAGATACTCCCATCCGAATGTACAAGGAGACAAGGAAATGCCACAGCCAGGTAGCATGGCAATATTTTCTCGTTTGAGAGGTTTCCAACTGCTAGACATCATACAAGACACATCTACAAACATAGACATTAGTTAGAACTCGCAGATCGGCAGTGTCATCTTTACACTTGCACATACAACAGCAGCAGACATGACATAAGTCACTAAGTGGAACAACATCAACCCTGTATTTTCAGACATGCAACCCTGAGCATGGTCAATCAAGGCTGTGTTACCTCTGGTGATCCGTGAACATGGCCTGAAGATTTCTCACGGTCTAAGGAATCAGAAATCCAGACTCCTTGCAGCTTTCTCCTCATTGCGTCATAACTCTTCTAGAAGAGGCTTCTTTCCACTGGCTGGGTTATTCTGTTCTCTTTGCCTTTAAATGTGTTCATGGGTGGATTTTGTATCGAAGCTTTCTGTAGGATAGACAATTTAGCCTCAAGACAAACCCTGCTTAATGTCGCCTACGACATGCTTGGTAGATTACAGTCTGACTATTCCTCCCTTGCGGGCAGCGATAACACACGGGCACTGGTAACACACGGGCACCAGTAATACCCGGGCGACTTGGTTGTTACATCGTGGTATATCCTGCTTCTAGCAAACGTCCATAATTTATGTTTTCATACAATTTAATTATGACCTAGCTACTCACTGTATACAATAAACTGTCATTTACTGCCGATATAGTACCTTGCGGTGTATGGCAGAGGGGTCTTTGAGCCTGAGGAATTAAGGCCACCTGGCTAGTGCAGCCGCCGCGAACTGTGCAGGTTAGGATTTTCTTTTTCCCCCGACAGAAATAAATCCCACACCTTACCGAGGGATCGAACCCGGGTCTCCCGCAGGAGAGTCCGGTGTTCTAGCCACTTGGCCAGCCGCTCCTCCTATACAATAACCACATCTACTAAATGCTGCAGATCCTGTTGTCTGTCATCAATACTATATCATCTGCTTAAAGTATATTGCTGTGGTCATCTAATTGCGAACCCCATCATGTCTTTAACAGTCCTCACATTATATATGGACAATGGTATGAGGCCATTTCCCTGTCACTCACTTGTCTTGATTGGTTACTGCTGACCAACGTCATTATCAATTGTTATGGCAACAACCCATCCCACTGTGGTAGACCGGGACATGAAAGGGACAACAAAGTGGCCGAAGACGGCACCGGGGAGCAACATCCACTTATTCCAGTTACATACCACTCAAACAAGAAGCTAATACAATCACTCAGAAAGTTGCCTGACAACCACATAATGACTAATCTGCTGGACCAGGTCACAAATGCAGCTCAGAAAATCGCCTGACTACCACGTAATGACTAATTTACTGGACCAGGTACAAAATGCAGTTCCGAAATGTCTATTCTGGGACCAGATGAACAATCCTAGATGTCCAGCCGTGTGGAAATAGATAAGATCTATTCAAGACTGTGCAGTACCTGTGGGAAATAGTTGCACAAGTGGGCTAATTTCAAATTAACGAGGACAAGAAAAGTGTGTAACTCAAATGAGAAATAATAAACAGAGAAATGATGGTGCAGCTGTGTAAGATGGGTGCCACTTTACGTCGCGTCAGATCGTCAGAAGTATATTCTATCATCCCTTCCAGGGCGCATTAATATATCTCATGTCCGTGAAATACAATCCTGTATCAATTTATCCAGTTCACAGTCATAGAGAAGGAGTAACAATGTGTTGTCATGCATCTTGAATCTTAATTTTATCTCATTCTCTGTGAAAGCTGGCCATATAAAACTTATTTTCACATATCTTATATATAAAAAAGACTTGTGCGTATGTATCTCTGTATGTATTTATGTATCTCTGTCCGTATGGCCTTTATTTGTTCGCGAACGGCCCATCCGATTGAGATGAAATTTTCTACACGCCTTCCTTTTAATCCAGCGCTGCCAACTGTGATATTTTGTTAGTGTGAAATCGCCTGCTTACTCAGTATTATTTCATTTTTCATTTTTCATCATAATTTCATATATCTCAGGGGACCTAACTCTGTAAAAGTTATTTCAAGGGGCATAACTTTTCTGTAAACTTATAGTCATATTGTGGCATCGTTTTCAAAGATTTATAAACTCTTTGTCCATAGTTATGTACCGGCATAGGAGTTATAATAAATAATGATACAATCTGTAAGGCATTTTCAAAGTTTTCATAAAAATAATGCACAATGCATAACATTGTAACTCATCTTTTTTTGCTTAAGAAGTTACTGTAGTCATGCAGGTGATTAGAAAGAGTTTTCATTAAAAATAATGGATGGTGAGGACATTCTTTTAAGTTACTTTTTTTGTTGTATGAATTTAATGAGAACTTATATGACTACTTATATGAATTAAATGAGATGCTCCCCACCAGGGACTGGGCGAAGCCGGACAGGGTCAGGCAGACAGATAGACAGACAGACAGACAGACAGATAGACAGTCGGGAACAGGAACTTATATGACTACTTATATAAATTAAATGAGATGCTTCACACCAGGAGCTGGGCGATGCCGGGTCAGACAGACAGACAGATAGTTGGTAACGGGAACTTATATGACTACTTATATGAATTAAATGAGATGCTCCCCACCAGGGACTGGGCGAAGCCGGGCAGAGTCAGGCAGACAGACAGACAGACAGACAGATAGACAGACAGATAGACAGTCGGGAACGGGAACTTATATGACTACTTATATGAATTAAATGAGATGCTCCACACCAGGAGCTGGGCAATGCCGGGTCAGACAGACAGACAGACAGACAGACAGACAGACAGACAGACAGTCAGTCGGTAACGGGAACGAGAACTTATATGACTACTTATATGAATTAAATGAGATGCTCCCCACCAGGGTCTGGGCGAAGCCGGGCAGGGTCAGCTAGTTTTAAATATTGAGCACAACCCACTACTGGCAACGCTGATCACATTCCGGTATGAACCTAAGGCCTATCCACGTCAATATGGAAGCACTAGACTCGAGTTTCGCCCTCATTTGAGCTCGTCAGTAGTGCATATCCCTGACCGGATCCGGAAACAGTCCCGGATCACGCGTGTGAAGCGGGTGTGTAACCACACACTGGACACACCAAATTATCACAACAGAATACCACAACGCTACCCATCGTAGGCTATGCTCAAGTTTATGCTTATTTTCACATAGCCATATAATGATATATGGCAGGGAATTGTGGAACGTGAACGAAGAAATTAGGAAAGGCTTGGAGGCAACAGAGATGCGGTTTCTGAGACGAATGGCGTGGATAGTTTGCACTGCCAGAGTAACAAACACTGATTGGCTGGAAACAGTAACTAAGGAAATAGCATGGCTAGAAACACAGACGCTCACTCCCGCATATTTTCTCATCTACTGCATGGGATTGCTAGGGAAGATCGCTACTATGGACTGGGCCAGAGGGCAATGGCTTGCGTCTCTGATGATGTTAAGATAGCCCAATAATGGTGTCGATTGTGTGCCAGGCCTGGTGAGTGTAAGAGAAAACATTGAACAGACGTGCTGTGGGCTTGGCTGCTGTAGGGAAGGGGCGAGCAATCAGGACTAGGCTGACAAACTGAACGCCCTCGTGAAGGCCGGCCGAATAAATGACTCAAAAGGATGGATGTGATTCTGCAACTTTGACCAGACTGCAGATCAAGTGAAAAGGGCATCAAGCTAGACTAGAGCGCCATGCAGTAAGCTAAAGAAGTATAGTCAACTAATAGACACTAACTTGAACTAACACTGGACTGGTGTCGTCAGTCGCAACAGGGGGATCCAGGCACTTATTGACAAATTGTAGTAATTTGATGTGCAATGAGGTCGCTCAGAAAGTCGTGGCGTGCTGATGAGCGTAATCTAGCCTAGGAATCAACATACAGCTGAAAGATGCTGGTGTTGACCGCAATATCCTGAAACAGGATGGAAACGCGAAAAAAAAAATGAGGATAATCCGTGTATTAAGTAACATACGGGTATGTTAGGATTAGGTTTGGGTTAGAATTATTTAATTCCCCGGGAAGGTTAACCCGGTCAACAAATGCCCGCAGAAGTCGGATGTGTCGGCCTAACGGCGCAAGAACGCAGCTCTGCTGTAAACAGGCACAACGCAATCACATCCGGAAAAAAAACTCCGGATGATCGCAGAAGAAGAAGAAGAATTATTTAATTCACAGATTGTATATTTCATTGTCAAACAGACTCCAGGCAAACGCCCGGAGAGATTCAGTCACAAGTGCCCCTGCGGGACACGGGGTCCCGGCTTGTGTCAATGAATTTAGGAATGCCACAACAACTTGGCCCTGGCACTGTCGGGTACGGAATCAACACTTCCGCTTTCGTTTTCTGGGCCTGCAATGTTTGCATCATCAGCCTGGTGCCACATCACGACAGTCCGCTGCTGGTAGCTTCTTGTTGTTGTGGTAGCTTCTTGCTGTGGTAGTTTCTTCTTGTATATGCCGAGGTACATTGTTGGTCCGTGTCGGACATGGGCAAAGTTGTATTCATTCATCCAGATTTGGGTATTGGAGGGGCGGAGCGAGCCGTGATTGACGCGGCGCTGGCGCTCAAGTCCCGGGGACATCAGGTCCAGTTTGTCACCGCCCATCACGACCCGGGCCACAGCTTCCAGGAAACAAAAGATGGCACGTTTCAGGTGACCGTGGTTGGAGACTGGCTACCCAGGCAGGTGTTCGGACGATTTTATGCCGCCTGTGCTTACCTGCGTATGATTTATGCAGCTTTATATCTGGTGATCTTCAGTGGGGTCCACTTTGACGTTGTTTTCTGCGACCAGATTTCAGCTTGTATCCCTGTCTTAAAACTGTCCTCCGCCAAAGTGATCTTTTACTGTCATTTCCCTGACATGTTGCTGACACAGAGGAAGAGTTTCTGGAAGCGAGTGTACCGTGCACCCATTGATTACTTGGAGGAGAGGACAACAGGGATGGCAGATTGTATTCTGGTCAATAGTCAGTTTACAGGTAGGCTCTTTCAACTACTGGCCGGTAATTGTGCTGTTTTATTCACTACTCTCCCAGTGTTGAGACACATTTGAGTTCTTCCTGGCTCCTTGACTGTTTTATCTGACACACTGATTGTTAGTTTTCTCCCATCACCTGAGGTGTAGATATATCTGACATGTTTTCTCCCATCATTTACCCATTGACTTGGGCTCCTAAGGTTGTGGGTTTGATTTCGGGCCGTGTCCTTCAGTTCACGAGTGAAATTTTTTGGAGACTGTGGGTCGTGGCTAGAGCTACGGAGTTTGTGCTTTGTGGACGCTTTCCACGTTGCGGAAAGAGACTGAGCCATATGGGATAAATCCGACTTTTAAGCAACTCAACTTTTTTTTCACTCCCATCACCTGAGGTGTAGAGGTATCTGAAATGTTGTTTTCTGCTCCATCCATCATGTGCCATGCCGGTAAGCATGGGCGGTCATGTTCTGCCATCTCACTCAATCACCAGAGTCGTGGATCAGCTCCGTGTTTCTGTCTCGACCATGCCACAAGGCCAAGCCATCCAGGTACTTGCTTCTAGGTCTTCGTCTTGGTCTGTTCCCCTCGATCTTACCAGTTGTCACCAAGTTCTCCAAATCATTTCTTCTCATAACATGCCCAAAAAATTGTGACTGTCTACGTCTAATGTCTCTAATCAGTTTACGATCTTCATTTGTTTCTTGAAGGACTTGTTCATTGGTCTTTCTGGCTGTCCATGGTATTCTTTGCGTTTTCCTCAGAAACCACATTTCTACAGCCATCAGATGTTTTTCAGCCTGACTGCTCATTGTCCAAGCTTCACATCCATATAAAAGTACAGGTTTTATGTAGCATCTCAACACTCTTTTTCTCATTTCAATTGACATCTTTTTATTGGTCAGTATGTTTTTCATCTTGCTAAAGGCTACTTTTGCCATGGCGATTCTCGTTCTAATCTCTTCAAGGCATCTCCCATCGGATGTTATTACTGTTCCGAGATAATTGTACCTATTCACTTGTTGAAGAATATTCCCATTTACTTGTATATTACATTGTGGTATTTCGTTCTTCCTAGTGATGACCATAATTTGTGTCTTTTTACAATTTAATTCTAACCCTAGTTGTTTACTGTGTGTAACAACAGCATCTACTAAATTTTGCAGGTCCTGTTCCTTGTCTGCAATCAAGACTGTATCATCTGCCTATCTAATGTTATTGATGCATCGTCCCCCAATGTTGATTCCTTCCACATCTTCAATATTTCTTAAAATACTTTCACTGTACAGGAAAAACAGATCTGGAGACATTACACATCCCTGTCTCACACCTCTCTTGATAGGCTGATATTGGCTTACTTCATTATCAACTCTTATGGCAGCTTGTTTCCAATATATGTTTTTTTACAAGTCTAAGGTTTTTTCCATCAATTTGTAGATCTTCAGGCATCCTTATCATGTTGACATGTCTCTCTTTATCGAAAGCCTTTGTGTAGTCAATAAAGCAAAGGTGTAGATCTTTGTTTACTCTATAGAAAGTTCGATTCGGTTCTCAGTATATACACAGCATTTACTGTACCCTTGCCTTCTACAAACCCACATTGTTCTTCTCCTATTTCAGGTTGTATTTTCCTCCTAACTCTTTGCATGATAATTCTTATCAAAATCTTCGTGATGTGACTCATTATACTAATTATTCGATGTTGATCACACTCCAAGGCTCCTGATTTCTTTGGGATTGCAATAAATACAGAATTACATAACTCCTGAGGTATATTTCCAGTATCATATATTGTATTAAGTAGACTGGTAACTTGATCTATTCCATATTCTTCTAAAGCATTAATCATTTCTGTTGTGACGCTGTCTGAACCGGGGGTCTTGCCAGATTTCATATGGTTAAGAGCATTCTGAACCTCCATCTTCAAAATTGCTGGTCCTTCATTATTATTTTGAACATCATACTGTTCGTCTCTGTTATCGTCATACAGGTTTTTCACGTAATCTGACCATTCATGTAAGATCTGATCTTTTTCTATTATGACTCGTCCATCTTTTGTCTTTAGGCAGCCTGCTGATGTACGTGTTCTTTGATTAGTAAGCTCCTGAATTCTTTTATGCATTAGTTTCGCATTGTTACTGTTGTGTTGTTTTTCAATTTCTCTGCAATTTTTCTCAAGCCATGTTTCTTTTGCCTCTTTACATAAGGTTCTGACTTTTCTGTGAATTTCTTCATATTTGGCAGGATTATTTTTGTCCTGTCTTCTTGTTTCCATTAGTTGTAAAATTTCTTCAGTCATCCATGTTTTACAGCCCACTTTCTTTACTTTTGAAATAGTTTTTTCTGCTGCACAACTGATTGAATTCTTCAGCATTTCCCATTGATCATCTACATCTTGAAATAGGATCTCTAGATCAGACAATAAATCATATTTGTTCTTTACTTCTATGTTAAAATTATCTTGTATTTCTTTGTCAGTTTTCAATTTGCACAAGTCATATTTAGGGTTTCCTGCTGTATACAAATGCAGACTGTTACAGTGATCACAGATTAATTACAGGCACATTGAGGGTAAAGTTAAAGAAAGTAATGCGAACACACATTTAACTTTACCCTCAAAGTGCCTGTAATTAATCTGTGATCACTGTAACAGTCTGCATTTGGAACTGTTTTTACGACTGTTAACGCATTTCAAAACCTTTTGCTAATCAGGATGTAATCTATCTGGTTTTTAATCCTGCTGTCTGGACTCCTCCATGTCCATAATCTTCTAGGATGCTGTTTAAACCAAGTGTTTCCTACAACCATTTCTTGTTCTTTTGTCCATTCTACAAGTCTGTATCCTCTTTCATTTCTCTCTCCCAAACCATGGTTTCTACACTGCATCCATCGCTTTGCTTTCCTATTTTTGCATTGAAATCACCCATTATCATATTTATTTCTGATTTTTTACAGTTCTTCAAAGCAGACTCCATGTCATTATAAAATTCCTCTATACTTTCTTCACTGCATTCACTTGTTGGGGCATATACTTGAATGACATTTATTTTAAAAGGTCTTCCATTTAATTTTACTAATAGAACTCTGTCTGACACAGCCCAATATCCTTTGACAGAATTTGATGTTTGTTTATCTAATATAATGGCTACACCTCTTTGCTGTTCTTCTCCCCTCTCCTGTCCTTATCCCTGCTCCTTTCCATCTCGTTTCCGATATTCCTAATATGTTAATATTCTCTCTCTCCATTTCTTTTTTGATGTTTTCTAATTTTCCATCTGCATTCATTGTTCTAACATTCTAGCCATTGTCTCCTCAAAAAAGATATCCTCTGCCTACCGTCGTGAAGGTGGAGACCATAACCTACAACTATCTGTCGGCTGCTCTCTATCTTCATCCACCACCTGCACCCATGGCTTCACGTAACCCTGATCAGGGGGCTAAACGGGTACTCCACCTTGCCCAAGGGTGTCCGATAGGCTAGCGGAGGGAAGGAGGCACCTTACTTCTCCTTTGATAGGGGATACCGCTACCATCAGGGACAGATTTCTCACTGATCAAGGCCAAACACCCCCCCCCCCCCCTTTGCAGGCTAACCCGGAAACTAGTTTGGTTTATGAAAGGAGGATGGATGTGATCTCTGCCAGGCACTAGGAACTTCACAAATTGTTGAGATTCCATCAGATAGAGTAGTTCCCCATGACTGAGGTAGATAACCATCACCCCATGCCGTACACACCCGCAGATTGTAACCTATCTCAACTTTCGCCTCCCTACAACTATCTCTCACCTCCCTAATACTGTCTCTCACCTCCCTACAACTGTCTCTCACCTCCCTACAACTGTCTTGTGGGTGGGGGAATATGTGTGGATGAGGGATGTTTCTGGGTGGAAATGTTAGTGTGGGCGAGGGATGTGGGTGGATGTGTGTATGGGTTGGGGGATGGGTGTGGCTGATGTGTATATGGATGGAAGAGGTGTGTGGGTTGGGGATAGGGAGTGGAATGTGGAGGTGAGTGGGTGGGTGGGGGATGTGTAGGTGGGTGCGGAGATGAGTGGGTGGAGGGATGTGAGTATGGATGGGGCATGTGGGTGGGTGAAGGATTTGTGGGAGGAGGATGTGTGTTTGGGTTGGTGTGTTTGCGTGGGTGTTGGTGGGTAGTGGAATGTGTGGGTGTTGGCGGGTGGGGGATATGTGGGTGTTGGTAGGTGGGGGATGTGTGGTTGGGCGGGGAAATGTGTGTGTGGATGGAAAGATGTGTGGGTATGGGTGGTTGATGTGTTAGTGGGTGAGGGATATGTGTGTGTTGGTGCTGGATGTGTATGTGTGTGTGGTTGGATGGTGTGTGGGTGGGTGGAGCATGTGTGTGTGGGTGAGCTTGAATGGATTGGTGTATGTGTGAGTGGGTGGAAAGATGCATGTGGGTGGGTGAGGGGTGTGTGGGTGGGTGCAAGATGTCTGGGTTGGTGGCGGGATCTGTGAGTGGGTGGAGGGATGAGTGGTGGGTGGGTGATGTGTGAGTAGGTGAAGGGTGTGTGGGTTGGTGCGGGATGTGTGTGTGGGAGGGGGATGTGTCACATAGCATGAGAATATGCATTGTTTATGCTTACAACATTCATTTGACAATGTTTTTCACTATGTGAATGCATCATGCACTGTTGATGAATGAAAGATGAGTGATTGGAAGGGCCAAATGTAAGATGGCCTACGTGCCCAATTTGTTACCCTTTGAAAATAAAGATAAATTCAATTCAATTCCCTACAACTGTCCTTTCACCAGGAGTTGGGACAGATATACTGACCCAGCAAATCAACATTAGGTTCCAGATTGTGTGGAACTGAGAGGAACTCCATGGAGCGGTTGAGTTCACCATGGAGTGGTCGTGTTCACCATGAAGTTCCAGGGTCAAGTTTACCACAAGGTTCCAGGCGGTCGAGTTCATCATGAGAACTAGCTTGTGTAATCATTAGATAAAGTGATGGGAAGAAGAAGAGTAATTCACATTATTGTAAGCACCTTTGTGACGTGTATAAATCAGCATGTTAACCCACTGTCCTAGATGACATTTGTGACATGTGTATAAATCATGTTAACCCACTGTCCTAGATGTTTGTGATGAGTATAAATCATGTTAACCCACTGTCCTAGATGACGTTTGTGACATGAGTATAAATCATGTTAACCCACTGTCCTAGATGACATATGTGACATGAGTATAAATCAACATGTTAACCCACTGTCCTATATGACATTTGTGACATAAGTATAAATCAACATGTTAACCTACGGTCCTAGATGACATTTGTGACATGAGTATAAATCAATATGTTAAACCACTGTCCTAGATGACATTTGTGACATGAGTATAAATCAACATGTTAACCCACTGTCCTAGATGACATATGTGACATGAGTATAAATCAAAATGTTAACCCACTGTCCTAGTTAACCCACTGTCCTAGATGACATTTGTGACATGAGTATAAATCAACTTGTTAACACACTGTCCAAGAAGACATTTGTGACATGAGTATAAATCAACTTGTTAACCCGCTTTCCTAGATGACATTTGTGACTTGAGTACCCATGAAATATGTTAACTGTCCTAGATGACTGTCATTGAGTATAAATCAACATGTTAACCCACTGTCCTAGATGACATTTGTGACATGAGTATAAATCAACATGTTAACCCACTGTCCTAGATGACATTTGTGACATGAGTATAAATCATGTTAACCCACCGTCCAAGATGACATTTGTGACATGAGTATAAATCAACATGTTAACCCACTGCCCTAGATGACATTTGTGACATGAGTATAAATCAACATGTTAACCCTCTGTCCTAGATGACATTTTGACATGAGTATAAATCAACATGTTAACTCACTGTCCTAGATGACATTTGTGACATGAGTATAAATCAGCATGCTAACCCACTGTCCTAGATGACATTTGTGACATAAGTATAAATCAACATGTTAACCCTCTGTCCTAGATGGCATTTGTGACATGAGTATAAATCAGCATGTTAACCCACTTTCCTAGATGACATTTGTGACATGTTAACCCTCTGTCTTAGATGACCATTCACGTGAAACTGATCAAATACAACCCATGCCAACAGATTGTAATGATGGTATTTGCAGCCAGTGTGTTCCGTGAAACATTCAACAGTCTGCGGCACATCAATCCTGAAGTTCTCTACCCCATCCCTGACTTTTCGTCATTTGACAAACCTGTAGAGCCAGCAACTTCTGATCTGTTGCCAGCACAGGTCCAGACAGTGTTTCTCTCTCTCAATAGATACGAGCGCAAGAAGAATGTGCAGCTGGCTATATATGCTCTTGGTAAGTATACCAGCTACAAGTTGAAGTTTAGTTTAGTTTAGCCGGCAGATCAAAATCACAGCACACGAGTGTAACCCATAAGTGCTCCGTTATACTCCTAACTCAAGCCTGAGTCCAGAGAATTTCAGCTCAGTGCATGAACTCCGTAGCACCGGCGAGGATCCTTCAATACTTTGGGTAGATTTTTAACTCAAAATTTTGCCTGGGCAGCATTGTTTGGCTACTCTTTTTCGATTTCCAACTGCCAAGAGATTTTTTACGTGCGCAACAATACACATGGGCATGCGATCTCACTACCCAGAGACCAGGGGAAATTTTGTTACTAGAAGTCCATGTAAAAAAATCCCAGTCGTCACCAGGGCTTGAACCCGGGACCTCCAGCACTCAAGGCGGACACCATACCTCAAGACCACTCAGCCCTCTTTACAAGTTAAAGTTGTTATCCGTTTTACATACTGTATGTACGAGGTCTGGTCACAAGGTGTGCCACCTTTGGCTGCAACAAGGGCAATTACTGCCTGCAGGCCTGAAATCCTACTTGAGAGTTCTGTCCCTGGAACTGTACAGACTTCTGCCAGTGGTCCCACCCATCTTGGAAGCATTTCAGGAAGGCCTCTTTGGACAGTGGTACTACGTGGCCATCATGTTCCGAGTCTCTTCTCGCGATTTAAATCTAGTCCCTGTTGGTGGCATGTTCAGCTTAGGGAACAGTCAGCAATCACAAGCGGCCATGTCGGGGGGGGGGGGGGGGGGGGGGGGGGGGGGTGTTAGTAGGCAGCCCGACGAAGCATTAAGAATATTGTGTTTGGACAATAAAGGCTTAATCATATGGAAAGGATGCATAATTGCATACTAACGGAGATTTAGCAGTTCCACCATAACAGTGCACACACCTAGTCTATAAAACTGCATATATGGCTGTCATTTGTCACAGAGATGGAGATGGGGAATGTTGCCCAGTTTGTGTTGTGTGTATATCTTGTATGTTCTTTGTATGTGTGTATAAAATGTGTGTGTCAGTAATTCAGTGACCCTACACATGCTGATTACTGCTGCAGTAATGCTTCTGTCTGTCTGTAGGCAAACAAGGAGCACCAGTCATGCTTTTGTCTAGGGGTGAACTGTTGGGGCAGTCATGGTGTCCAGCTTCTGTCTTCTGTGTCATGCTTCTGTCTAGCGGTGAAATGTTAAGGCAGTCATGCTTCTGTCTGTGTCTACAAGTGAACTGTTGGGGCAGTCATGCTTCTGTCTGTCTGTGTCTGCAGGTGAACTGTTGGGGCAGTCATGCTTCTGTCTGTCTGTGTCTGCAGGTGAACTGTTGGGGCAGTCATGCTTCTGTCTGTGTCTGCAGGTGAACTGTTGGGGCAGTCATGCTTCTGTCTGTCTGTGTCTGCAGGTGAACTGTTGGGGCAGTCATGCTTCTGTCTGTCTGTGTCTACAGGTGAACTGTTGGGGCAGTCATGCTTCTGTCTGTCTGTGTCTACAGGTGAACTGTTGGGGCAGTCATGCTTCTGTCTGCAGGTGAACTGTTGGGGCAGTCATGCTTCTGTCTGTGTCTACAGGTGAACTGTTGGGGCAGTCATGCTTCTGTCTGTGTCTACAGGTGAACTGTTGGGGCAGTATGCTTCTGTCTCTGTCTACAGGTGAACTGTTGGGGCAGTCATGCTTCTGTCTGTGTCTACAGGTGAACTGTTGGGGCAGTCATGCTTCTGTCTGTGTCTACAGGTGAACTGTTGGGGCAGTATGCTTCTGTCTGTGTCTACAGGTGAACTGTTGGGGCAGTATGCTTCTGTCTGTGTCTACAGGTGAACTGTTGGGGCAGTCATGCTTCTGTCTGTGTCTACAGGTGAACTGTTGGGGCAGTCATGCTTCTGTCTGTGTCTACAGGTGAACTGTTGGGGCAGTCATGCTTCTGTCTGTGTCTACAGGTGAACTGTTGGGGCAGTCATGCTTCTGTCTGTCTGTGTCTACAGGTGAACTGTTGGGGCAGTCATGCTTCTGTCTACAGGTGAACTGTTGGGGCAGTCATGCTTCTGTCTGTGTCTACAGGTGAACTGTTGGGGCAGTCATGCTTCTGTCTGTCTGTGTCTACAGGTGAACTGTTGGGGCAGTCATGCTTCTGTCTGTCTGTGTCTATAGGTGAACTGTTGGGGCAGTCATGCTTCTGTCTGTCTGTGTCTACAGGTGAACTGTTGGGGCAGTCATGCTTCTGTCTGTCTGTGTCTACAGGTGAACTGTTGGGGCAGTCATGCTTCTGTCTGTGTCTACAGGTGAACTGTTGGGGCAGTTATGCTTCTGTCTGTCTGTGTCTACAGGTGAACTGTTGGGGCAGTTATGCTTCTGTCTGTCTGTGTCTACAGGTGAACTGTTGGGGCAGTCATGCTTCTGTCTGTGTCTACAGGTGAACTGTTGGGGCAGTATGCTTCTGTCTGTGTCTACAGGTGAACTGTTGGGGCAGTTATGCTTCTGTCTGTCTGTGTCTACAGGTGAACTGTTGGGGCAGTCATGCTTCTGTCTGTGTCTACAGGTGAACTGTTGGGGCAGTTATGCTTCTGTCTGTCTGTGTCTACAGGTGAACTGTTGGGGCAGTTATGCTTCTGTCTGTCTGTGTCTACAGGTGAACTGTTGGGGCAGTCATGCTTCTGTCTACAGGTGAACTGTTGGGGCAGTCATGCTTCTGTCTGTGTCTACAGGTGAACTGTTGTGGCAGTCATGCTTCTGTCTGTGTCTACAGGTGAACTGTTGGGGCAGTCATGCTTCTGTCTGTGTCTGCAAGTGAACTGTTGGGGCAGTCATGCTTCTGTCTACAGGTGAACTGTTGGGGCAGTCATGCTTCTGTCTGTGTCTACAAGTGAACTGTTGGGGCAGTCATGCTTCTGTCTACAGGTGAACTGTTGGGGCAGTCATGCTTCTGTCTACAGGTGAACTGTTGGGGCAGTCATGCTTCTGTCTACAGGTGAACTGTTGGGGCAGTCATGCTTCTGTCTACAGGTGAACTGTTGGGGCAGTCATGCTTCTGTCTACAGGTGAACTGTTGGGGCAGTCATGCTTCTGTCTACAGGTGAACTGTTGGGGCAGTCATGCTTCTGTCTAGGGGTGAACTGTTGGGGCAGTCATGCTTCTGTCTAGGGGTGAACTGTTTGGGCAGTCATGCTTCTGTCTGTGTCTACAAGTGAACTGTTGGGGCAGTCATGCTTCTGTCTACAGGTGAACTGTTGGGGCAGTCATGCTTCTGTCTGTCTGTGTCTACAGGTGAACTGTTGGGGCAGTCATGCTTCTGTCTGTCTGTGTCTACAGGTGAACTGTTGGGGCAGTCATGCTTCTGTCTGTGTCTACAAGTGAACTGTTGGGGCAGTCATGCTTCTGTCTACAGGTGAACTGTTGGGGCAGTCATGCTTCTGTCTGTGTCTACAAGTGAACTGTTGGGGCAGTCATGCTTCTGTCTACAGGTGAACTGTTGGGGCAGTCATGCTTCTGTCTGTGTCTACAAGTGAACTGTTGGGGCAGTCATGCTTCTGTCTGTGTCTACAAGTGAACTGTTGGGGCAGTCATGCTTCTGTCTGTGTCTACAAGTGAACTGTTGGGGCAGTCATGCTTCTGTCTGTGTCTACAAGTGAACTGTTGGGGCAGTCATGCTTCTGTCTACAGGTGAACTGTTGGGGCAGTCATGCTTCTGTCTGTGTCTACAAGTGAACTGTTGGGGCAGTCATGCTTCTGTCTGTGTCTACAAGTGAACTGTTGGGGCAGTCATGCTTCTGTCTGTGTCTACAAGTGAACTGTTGGGGTAGTCATGCTTCTGTCTGTGTCTACAAGTGAACTGTTGGGGCAGTCATGCTTCTGTCTGTGTCTACAAGTGAACTGTTGGGGCAGTCATGCTTCTGTCTACAGGTGAACTGTTGGGGCAGTCATGCTTCTGTCTGTGTCTACAAGTGAACTGTTGGGGCAGTCATGCTTCTGTCTGTGTCTACAAGTGAACTGTTGCGGCAGTCATGCTTCTGTCTGTGTCTACAAGTGAACTGTTGGGGCAGTCATGCTTCTGTCTGTGTCTACAAGTGAACTGTTGGGGCAGTCATGCTTCTGTCTACAGGTGAACTGTTGGGGCAGTCATGCTTCTGTCTGTGTCTACAAGTGAACTGTTGGGGCAGTCATGCTTCTGTCTGTGTCTACAAGTGAACTGTTGGGGCAGTCATGCTTCTGTCTGCAAGTGAACTGTTGGGGCAGTCATGCTTCTGTCTACAGGTGAACTGTTGGGGCAGTCATGCTTCTGTCTACAGGTGAACTGTTGGGGCAGTCATGCTTCTGTCTCTGTCTACAGGTGAACTGTTGGGGCAGTCATGCTTCTGTCTGTGTCTACAGGTGAACTGTTGGGGCAGTCATGCTTCTGTCTCTGTCTACAGGTGAACTGTTGGGGCAGTCATGCTTCTGTCTACAGGTGAACTGTTGGGGCAGTCATGCTTCTGTCTACAGGTGAACTGTTGGGGCAGTCATGCTTCTGTCTACAGGTGAACTGTTGGGGCAGTCATGCTTCTGTCTACAGGTGAACTGTTGGGGCAGTCATGCTTCTGTCTACAGGTGAACTGTTGGGGCAGTCATGCTTCTGTCTGTGTCTGCAGGTGAACTGTTGGGGCAGTCATGCTTCTGTCTGTGTCTGCAGGTGAACTGTTGGGGCAGTCATGCTTCTGTCTACAGGTGAACTGTTGGGGCAGTCATGCTTCTGTCTACAGGTGAACTGTTGGGGCAGTCATGCTTCTGTCTACAGGTGAACTGTTGGGGCAGTCATGCTTCTGTCTGTCTGTGTCTGCAGGTGAACTATTGGGGCAGTCATGCTTCTGTCTGTCTGTGTCTACAGGTGAACTGTTGGGGCAGTCATGCTTCTGTCTGTCTGTGTCTACAGGTGAACTGTTGGGGCAGTCATGCTTCTGTCTACAGGTGAACTGTTGGGGCAGTCATGCTTCTGTCTACAGGTGAACTGTTGGGGCAGTCATGCTTCTGTCTGTGTCTGCAAGTGAACTGTTGGGGCAGTCATGCTTCTGTCTGTCTGTGTCTGCAGGTGAACTGTTGGGGCAGTCATGCTTCTGTCTGTGTCTGCAGGTGAACTGTTGGGGCAGTCATGCTTCTGTCTGTGTCTGCAAGTGAACTGTTGGGGCAGTCATGCTTCTGTCTGTCTGTGTCTGCAGGTGAACTGTTGGGGCAGTCATGCTTCTGTCTGTGTCTGCAGGTGAACTGTTGGGGCAGTCATGCTTCTGTCTGTGTCTGCAGGTGAACTGTTGGGGCAGTCATGCTTCTGTCTGTGTCTGCAGGTGAACTGTTGGGGCAGTCATGCTTCTGTCTGTCTGTGTCTACAGGTGAACTGTTGGGGCAGTCATGCTTCTGTCTGTCTGTGTCTACAGGTGAACTGTTGGGGCAGTCATGCTTCTGTCTACAGGTGAACTGTTGGGGCAGTCATGCTTCTGTCTACAGGTGAACTGTTGGGGCAGTCATGCTTCTGTCTACAGGTGAACTGTTGGGGCAGTCATGCTTCTGTCTCTGTCTACAGGTGAACTGTTGGGGCAGTCATGCTTCTGTCTGTGTCTGCAGGTGAACTGTTGGGGCAGTCATGCTTCTGTCTACAGGTGAACTGTTGGGGCAGTCATGCTTCTGTCTACAGGTGAACTGTTGGGGCAGTCATGCTTCTGTCTCTGTCTACAGGTGAACTGTTGGGGCAGTCATGCTTCTGTCTGTGTCTGCAGGTGAACTGTTGGGGCAGTCATGCTTCTGTCTACAGGTGAACTGTTGGGGCAGTCATGCTTCTGTCTGTCTGTGTCTACAAGTGAACTGTTGGGGCAGTCATGCTTCTGTCTACAGGTGAACTGTTGGGGCAGTCATGCTTCTGTCTGTCTGTGTCTACAAGTGAACTGTTGGGGCAGTCATGCTTCTGTCTACAGGTGAACTGTTGGGGCAGTCATGCTTCTGTCTGCAGGTGAACTGTTGGGGCAGTCATGCTTCTGTCTACAGGTGAACTGTTGGGGCAGTCATGCTTCTGTCTGTGTCTGCAGGTGAACTGTTGGGGCAGTCATGCTTCTGTCTGTCTGTGTCTGCAGGTGAACTGTTGGGGCAGTCATGCTTCTGTCTACAGGTGAACTGTTAGGGCAGTCATGCTTCTGTCTCTGTCTACAGGTGAACTGTTGGGGCAGTCATGCTTCTGTCTGTGTCTGCAGGTGAACTGTTGGGGCAGTCATGCTTCTGTCTGTCTGTGTCTGCAGGTGAACTGTTGGGGCAGTCATGCTTCTGTCTGTCTGTGTCTGCAGGTGAACTGTTGGGGCAGTTATGCTTCTGTCTGTGTCTACAAGTGAACTGTTGGGGCAGTCATGCTTCTGTCTGTGTCTGCAGGTGAACTGTTGGGGCAGTCATGCTTCTGTCTGTCTCTCTCTGCAGGTGAACTGTTGGGGCAGTCATGCTTCTGTCTGTGTCTGCAGGTGAACTGTTGGGGCAGTCATGCTTCTGTCTACAGGTGAACTGTTGGGGCAGTCATGCTTCTGTCTCTGTCTACAGGTGAACTGTTGGGGCAGTCATGCTTCTGTCTGTGTCTACAGGTGAACTGTTGGGGCAGTCATGCTTCTGTCTCTGTCTACAGGTGAACTGTTGGGGCAGTCATGCTTCTGTCTACAGGTGAACTGTTGGGGCAGTCATGCTTCTGTCTACAGGTGAACTGTTGGGGCAGTCATGCTTCTGTCTACAGGTGAACTGTTGGGGCAGTCATGCTTCTGTCTACAGGTGAACTGTTGGGGCAGTCATGCTTCTGTCTACAGGTGAACTGTTGGGGAAGTCATGCTTCTGTCTGTGTCTGCAGGTGAACTGTTGGGGCAGTCATGCTTCTGTCTACAGGTGAACTGTTGGGGCAGTCATGCTTCTGTCTACAGGTGAACTGTTGGGGCAGTCATGCTTCTGTCTGTGTCTACAGGTGAACTGTTGGGGCAGTCATGCTTCTGTCTACAGGTGAACTGTTGGGGCAGTCATGCTTCTGTCTGTCTGTGTCTGCAGGTGAACTATTGGGGCAGTCATGCTTCTGTCTGTCTGTGTCTACAGGTGAACTGTTGGGGCAGTCATGCTTCTGTCTGTCTGTGTCTACAGGTGAACTGTTGGGGCAGTCATGCTTCTGTCTACAGGTGAACTGTTGGGGCAGTCATGCTTCTGTCTACAGGTGAACTGTTGGGGCAGTCATGCTTCTGTCTGTGTCTGCAAGTGAACTGTTGGGGCAGTCATGCTTCTGTCTGTCTGTGTCTGCAGGTGAACTGTTGGGGCAGTCATGCTTCTGTCTGTGTCTGCAGGTGAACTGTTGGGGCAGTCATGCTTCTGTCTGTGTCTGCAAGTGAACTGTTGGGGCAGTCATGCTTCTGTCTGTCTGTGTCTGCAGGTGAACTGTTGGGGCAGTCATGCTTCTGTCTGTGTCTGCAGGTGAACTGTTGGGGCAGTCATGCTTCTGTCTGTGTCTGCAGGTGAACTGTTGGGGCAGTCATGCTTCTGTCTGTGTCTGCAGGTGAACTGTTGGGGCAGTCATGCTTCTGTCTGTCTGTGTCTGCAGGTGAACTGTTGGGGCAGTCATGCTTCTGTCTGTGTCTGCAGGTGAACTGTTGGGGCAGTCATGCTTCTGTCTGTCTGTGTCTGCAGGTGAACTGTTGGGGCAGTCATGCTTCTGTCTGTCTGTGTCTGCAGGTGAACTGTTGGGGCAGTCATGCTTCTGTCTACAGGTGAACTGTTGGGGCAGTCATGCTTCTGTCTCTGTCTACAGGTGAACTGTTGGGGCAGTCATGCTTCTGTCTGTCTGTGTCTGCAGGTGAACTGTTGGGGCAGTCATGCTTCTGTCTCTGTCTACAGGTGAACTGTTGGGGCAGTCATGCTTCTGTCTACAGGTGAACTGTTGGGGCAGTCATGCTTCTGTCTACAGGTGAACTATTGGGGCAGTCATGCTTCTGTCTACAGGTGAACTGTTGGGGCAGTCATGCTTCTGTCTACAGGTGAACTGTTGGGGCAGTCATGCTTCTGTCTACAGGTGAACTGTTGGGGCAGTCATGCTTCTGTCTACAGGTGAACTGTTGGGGCAGTCATGCTTCTGTCTACAGGTGAACTGTTGGGGCAGTCATGCTTCTGTCTACAGGTGAACTATTGGGGCAGTCATGCTTCTGTCTACAGGTGAACTGTTGGGGCAGTCATGCTTCTGTCTACAGGTGAACTGTTGGGGCAGTCATGCTTCTGTCTACAGGTGAACTGTTGGGGCAGTCATGCTTCTGTCTGTGTCTGCAGGTGAACTGTTGGGGCAGTCATGCTTCTGTCTACAGGTGAACTGTTGGGGCAGTCATGCTTCTGTCTGTCTGTGTCTGCAGGTGAACTGTTGGGGCAGTCATGCTTCTGTCTACAGGTGAACTGTTGGGGCAGTCATGCTTCTGTCTGTCTGTGTCTGCAGGTGAACTGTTGGGGCAGTCATGCTTCTGTCTGTCTGTGTCTACAGGTGAACTGTTGGGGCAGTCATGCTTCTGTCTGTCTGTGTCTACAGGTGAACTGTTGGGGCAGTCATGCTTCTGTCTACAGGTGAACTGTTGGGGCAGTCATGCTTCTGTCTACAGGTGAACTGTTGGGGCAGTCATGCTTCTGTCTACAGGTGAACTGTTGGGGCAGTCATGCTTCTGTCTCTGTCTACAGGTGAACTGTTGGGGCAGTCATGCTTCTGTCTGTGTCTGCAGGTGAACTGTTGGGGCAGTCATGCTTCTGTCTACAGGTGAACTGTTGGGGCAGTCATGCTTCTGTCTACAGGTGAACTGTTGGGGCAGTCATGCTTCTGTCTCTGTCTACAGGTGAACTGTTGGGGCAGTCATGCTTCTGTCTGTGTCTGCAGGTGAACTGTTGGGGCAGTCATGCTTCTGTCTACAGGTGAACTGTTGGGGCAGTCATGCTTCTGTCTGTCTGTGTCTACAAGTGAACTGTTGGGGCAGTCATGCTTCTGTCTACAGGTGAACTGTTGGGGCAGTCATGCTTCTGTCTGTCTGTGTCTACAAGTGAACTGTTGGGGCAGTCATGCTTCTGTCTACAGGTGAACTGTTGGGGCAGTCATGCTTCTGTCTGCAGGTGAACTGTTGGGGCAGTCATGCTTCTGTCTACAGGTGAACTGTTGGGGCAGTCATGTTTCTGTCTGTGTCTGCAGGTGAACTGTTGGGGCAGTCATGCTTCTGTCTGTCTGTGTCTGCAGGTGAACTGTTGGGGCAGTCATGCTTCTGTCTACAGGTGAACTGTTAGGGCAGTCATGCTTCTGTCTCTGTCTACAGGTGAACTGTTGGGGCAGTCATGCTTCTGTCTGTGTCTGCAGGTGAACTGTTGGGGCAGTCATGCTTCTGTCTGTCTGTGTCTGCAGGTGAACTGTTGGGGCAGTCATGCTTCTGTCTGTCTGTGTCTGCAGGTGAACTGTTGGGGCAGTTATGCTTCTGTCTGTGTCTACAAGTGAACTGTTGGGGCAGTCATGCTTCTGTCTGTGTCTGCAGGTGAACTGTTGGGGCAGTCATGCTTCTGTCTGTCTCTCTCTGCAGGTGAACTGTTGGGGCAGTCATGCTTCTGTCTGTGTCTGCAGGTGAACTGTTGGGGCAGTCATGCTTCTGTCTACAGGTGAACTGTTGGGGCAGTCATGCTTCTGTCTCTGTCTACAGGTGAACTGTTGGGGCAGTCATGCTTCTGTCTGTGTCTACAGGTGAACTGTTGGGGCAGTCATGCTTCTGTCTCTGTCTACAGGTGAACTGTTGGGGCAGTCATGCTTCTGTCTACAGGTGAACTGTTGGGGCAGTCATGCTTCTGTCTACAGGTGAACTGTTGGGGCAGTCATGCTTCTGTCTACAGGTGAACTGTTGGGGCAGTCATGCTTCTGTCTACAGGTGAACTGTTGGGGCAGTCATGCTTCTGTCTACAGGTGAACTGTTGGGGAAGTCATGCTTCTGTCTGTGTCTGCAGGTGAACTGTTGGGGCAGTCATGCTTCTGTCTACAGGTGAACTGTTGGGGCAGTCATGCTTCTGTCTACAGGTGAACTGTTGGGGCAGTCATGCTTCTGTCTGTGTCTACAGGTGAACTGTTGGGGCAGTCATGCTTCTGTCTACAGGTGAACTGTTGGGGCAGTCATGCTTCTGTCTGTCTGTGTCTGCAGGTGAACTATTGGGGCAGTCATGCTTCTGTCTGTCTGTGTCTACAGGTGAACTGTTGGGGCAGTCATGCTTCTGTCTGTCTGTGTCTACAGGTGAACTGTTGGGGCAGTCATGCTTCTGTCTACAGGTGAACTGTTGGGGCAGTCATGCTTCTGTCTACAGGTGAACTGTTGGGGCAGTCATGCTTCTGTCTGTGTCTGCAAGTGAACTGTTGGGGCAGTCATGCTTCTGTCTGTCTGTGTCTGCAGGTGAACTGTTGGGGCAGTCATGCTTCTGTCTGTGTCTGCAGGTGAACTGTTGGGGCAGTCATGCTTCTGTCTGTGTCTGCAAGTGAACTGTTGGGGCAGTCATGCTTCTGTCTGTCTGTGTCTGCAGGTGAACTGTTGGGGCAGTCATGCTTCTGTCTGTGTCTGCAGGTGAACTGTTGGGGCAGTCATGCTTCTGTCTGTGTCTGCAGGTGAACTGTTGGGGCAGTCATGCTTCTGTCTGTGTCTGCAGGTGAACTGTTGGGGCAGTCATGCTTCTGTCTGTGTCTGCATGTGAACTGTTGGGGCAGTCATGCTTCTGTCTGTCTGTGTTTGCAGGTGAACTGTTGGGGCAGTCATGCTTCTGTCTGTGTCTGCAGGTGAACTGTTGGGGCAGTCATGCTTCTGTCTGTCTGTGTCTGCAGGTGAACTGTTGGGGCAGTTATGCTTCTGTCTGTGTCTGCAGGTGAACTGTTGGGGCAGTCATGCTTCTGTCTGTGTCTGCAGGTGAACTGTTGGGGCAGTTATGCTTCTGTCTGTGTCTGCAGGTGAACTGTTGGGGCAGTCATGCTTCTGTCTGTCTGTGTCTGCAGGTGAACTGTTGGGGCAGTCATGCTTCTGTCTGTCTGTGTCTGCAGGTGAACTGTTGGGGCAGTCATGCTTCTGTCTACAGGTGAACTGTTGGGGCAGTCATGCTTCTGTCTCTGTCTACAGGTGAACTGTTGGGGCAGTCATGCTTCTGTCTGTCTGTGTCTGCAGGTGAACTGTTGGGGCAGTCATGCTTCTGTCTCTGTCTACAGGTGAACTGTTGGGGCAGTCATGCTTCTGTCTACAGGTGAACTGTTGGGGCAGTCATGCTTCTGTCTACAGGTGAACTATTGGGGCAGTCATGCTTCTGTCTACAGGTGAACTGTTGGGGCAGTCATGCTTCTGTCTACAGGTGAACTGTTGGGGCAGTCATGCTTCTGTCTACAGGTGAACTGTTGGGGCAGTCATGCTTCTGTCTACAGGTGAACTGTTGGGGCAGTCATGCTTCTGTCTACAGGTGAACTGTTGGGGCAGTCATGCTTCTGTCTACAGGTGAACTATTGGGGCAGTCATGCTTCTGTCTACAGGTGAACTGTTGGGGCAGTCATGCTTCTGTCTACAGGTGAACTGTTGGGGCAGTCATGCTTCTGTCTACAGGTGAACTGTTGGGGCAGTCATGCTTCTGTCTGTGTCTGCAGGTGAACTGTTGGGGCAGTCATGCTTCTGTCTACAGGTGAACTGTTGGGGCAGTCATGCTTCTGTCTGTCTGTGTCTGCAGGTGAACTGTTGGGGCAGTCATGCTTCTGTCTACAGGTGAACTGTTGGGGCAGTCATGCTTCTGTCTGTCTGTGTCTGCAGGTGAACTGTTGGGGCAGTCATGCTTCTGTCTGTCTGTGTCTACAGGTGAACTGTTGGGGCAGTCATGCTTCTGTCTGTCTGTGTCTACAGGTGAACTGTTGGGGCAGTCATGCTTCTGTCTACAGGTGAACTGTTGGGGCAGTCATGCTTCTGTCTACAGGTGAACTGTTGGGGCAGTCATGCTTCTGTCTACAGGTGAACTGTTGGGGCAGTCATGCTTCTGTCTCTGTCTACAGGTGAACTGTTGGGGCAGTCATGCTTCTGTCTGTGTCTGCAGGTGAACTGTTGGGGCAGTCATGCTTCTGTCTACAGGTGAACTGTTGGGGCAGTCATGCTTCTGTCTACAGGTGAACTGTTGGGGCAGTCATGCTTCTGTCTCTGTCTACAGGTGAACTGTTGGGGCAGTCATGCTTCTGTCTGTGTCTGCAGGTGAACTGTTGGGGCAGTCATGCTTCTGTCTACAGGTGAACTGTTGGGGCAGTCATGCTTCTGTCTACAGGTGAACTGTTGGGGCAGTCATGCTTCTGTCTGTCTGTGTCTACAAGTGAACTGTTGGGGCAGTCATGCTTCTGTCTACAGGTGAACTGTTGGGGCAGTCATGCTTCTGTCTGTCTGTGTCTACAAGTGAACTGTTGGGGCAGTCATGCTTCTGTCTACAGGTGAACTGTTGGGGCAGTCATGCTTCTGTCTGCAGGTGAACTGTTGGGGCAGTCATGCTTCTGTCTACAGGTGAACTGTTGGGGCAGTCATGCTTCTGTCTGTGTCTGCAGGTGAACTGTTGGGGCAGTCATGCTTCTGTCTGTCTGTGTCTGCAGGTGAACTGTTGGGGCAGTCATGCTTCTGTCTACAGGTGAACTGTTAGGGCAGTCATGCTTCTGTCTCTGTCTACAGGTGAACTGTTGGGGCAGTCATGCTTCTGTCTGTGTCTGCAGGTGAACTGTTGGGGCAGTCATGCTTCTGTCTATCTGTGTCTGCAGGTGAACTGTTGGGGCAGTCATGCTTCTGTCTGTCTGTGTCTGCAGGTGAACTGTTGGGGCAGTTATGCTTCTGTCTGTGTCTACAAGTGAACTGTTGGGGCAGTCATGCTTCTGTCTGTGTCTGCAGGTGAACTGTTGGGGCAGTCATGCTTCTGTCTGTCTCTCTCTGCAGGTGAACTGTTGGGGCAGTCATGCTTCTGTCTGTGTCTGCAGGTGAACTGTTGGGGCAGTCATGCTTCTGTCTACAGGTGAACTGTTGGGGCAGTCATGATTCTGTCTCTGTCTACAGGTGAACTGTTGGGGCAGTCATGCTTCTGTCTGTGTCTACAGGTGAACTGTTGGGGCAGTCATGCTTCTGTCTCTGTCTACAGGTGAACTGTTGGGGCAGTCATGCTTCTGTCTACAGGTGAACTGTTGGGGCAGTCATGCTTCTGTCTACAGGTGAACTGTTGGGGCAGTCATGCTTCTGTCTACAGGTGAACTGTTGGGGCAGTCATGCTTCTGTCTACAGGTGAACTGTTGGGGCAGTCATGCTTCTGTCTACAGGTGAACTGTTGGGGAAGTCATGCTTCTGTCTGTGTCTGCAGGTGAACTGTTGGGGCAGTCATGCTTCTGTCTACAGGTGAACTGTTGGGGCAGTCATGCTTCTGTCTACAGGTGAACTGTTGGGGCAGTCATGCTTCTGTCTGTGTCTACAGGTGAACTGTTGGGGCAGTCATGCTTCTGTCTACAGGTGAACTGTTGGGGCAGTCATGCTTCTGTCTGTCTGTGTCTGCAGGTGAACTATTGGGGCAGTCATGCTTCTGTCTGTCTGTGTCTACAGGTGAACTGTTGGGGCAGTCATGCTTCTGTCTGTCTGTGTCTACAGGTGAACTGTTGGGGCAGTCATGCTTCTGTCTACAGGTGAACTGTTGGGGCAGTCATGCTTCTGTCTACAGGTGAACTGTTGGGGCAGTCATGCTTCTGTCTGTGTCTGCAAGTGAACTGTTGGGGCAGTCATGCTTCTGTCTGTCTGTGTCTGCAGGTGAACTGTTGGGGCAGTCATGCTTCTGTCTGTGTCTGCAGGTGAACTGTTGGGGCAGTCATGCTTCTGTCTGTGTCTGCAAGTGAACTGTTGGGGCAGTCATGCTTCTGTCTGTCTGTGTCTGCAGGTGAACTGTTGGGGCAGTCATGCTTCTGTCTGTGTCTGCAGGTGAACTGTTGGGGCAGTCATGCTTCTGTCTGTGTCTGCAGGTGAACTGTTGGGGCAGTCATGCTTCTGTCTGTGTCTGCAGGTGAACTGTTGGGGCAGTCATGCTTCTGTCTGTGTCTGCATGTGAACTGTTGGGGCAGTCATGCTTCTGTCTGTCTGTGTTTGCAGGTGAACTGTTGGGGCAGTCATGCTTCTGTCTGTGTCTGCAGGTGAACTGTTGGGGCAGTCATGCTTCTGTCTGTCTGTGTCTGCAGGTGAACTGTTGGGGCAGTTATGCTTCTGTCTGTGTCTGCAGGTGAACTGTTGGGGCAGTCATGCTTCTGTCTGTGTCTGCAGGTGAACTGTTGGGGCAGTTATGCTTCTGTCTGTGTCTGCAGGTGAACTGTTGGGGCAGTCATGCTTCTGTCTGTCTGTGTCTGCAGGTGAACTGTTGGGGCAGTCATGCTTCTGTCTGTCTGTGTCTGCAGGTGAACTGTTGGGGCAGTCATGCTTCTGTCTACAGGTGAACTGTTGGGGCAGTCATGCTTCTGTCTCTGTCTACAGGTGAACTGTTGGGGCAGTCATGCTTCTGTCTGTCTGTGTCTGCAGGTGAACTGTTGGGGCAGTCATGCTTCTGTCTCTGTCTACAGGTGAACTGTTGGGGCAGTCATGCTTCTGTCTACAGGTGAACTGTTGGGGCAGTCATGCTTCTGTCTACAGGTGAACTATTGGGGCAGTCATGCTTCTGTCTACAGGTGAACTGTTGGGGCAGTCATGCTTCTGTCTACAGGTGAACTGTTGGGGCAGTCATGCTTCTGTCTACAGGTGAACTGTTGGGGCAGTCATGCTTCTGTCTACAGGTGAACTGTTGGGGCAGTCATGCTTCTGTCTACAGGTGAACTGTTGGGGCAGTCATGCTTCTGTCTACAGGTGAACTATTGGGGCAGTCATGCTTCTGTCTACAGGTGAACTGTTGGGGCAGTCATGCTTCTGTCTACAGGTGAACTGTTGGGGCAGTCATGCTTCTGTCTACAGGTGAACTGTTGGGGCAGTCATGCTTCTGTCTGTGTCTGCAGGTGAACTGTTGGGGCAGTCATGCTTCTGTCTACAGGTGAACTGTTGGGGCAGTCATGCTTCTGTCTGTCTGTGTCTGCAGGTGAACTGTTGGGGCAGTCATGCTTCTGTCTACAGGTGAACTGTTGGGGCAGTCATGCTTCTGTCTGTCTGTGTCTGCAGGTGAACTGTTGGGGCAGTCATGCTTCTGTCTGTCTGTGTCTACAGGTGAACTGTTGGGGCAGTCATGCTTCTGTCTGTCTGTGTCTACAGGTGAACTGTTGGGGCAGTCATGCTTCTGTCTACAGGTGAACTGTTGGGGCAGTCATGCTTCTGTCTACAGGTGAACTGTTGGGGCAGTCATGCTTCTGTCTACAGGTGAACTGTTGGGGCAGTCATGCTTCTGTCTCTGTCTACAGGTGAACTGTTGGGGCAGTCATGCTTCTGTCTGTGTCTGCAGGTGAACTGTTGGGGCAGTCATGCTTCTGTCTACAGGTGAACTGTTGGGGCAGTCATGCTTCTGTCTACAGGTGAACTGTTGGGGCAGTCATGCTTCTGTCTCTGTCTACAGGTGAACTGTTGGGGCAGTCATGCTTCTGTCTGTGTCTGCAGGTGAACTGTTGGGGCAGTCATGCTTCTGTCTACAGGTGAACTGTTGGGGCAGTCATGCTTCTGTCTGTCTGTGTCTACAAGTGAACTGTTGGGGCAGTCATGCTTCTGTCTACAGGTGAACTGTTGGGGCAGTCATGCTTCTGTCTGTCTGTGTCTACAAGTGAACTGTTGGGGCAGTCATGCTTCTGTCTACAGGTGAACTGTTGGGGCAGTCATGCTTCTGTCTGCAGGTGAACTGTTGGGGCAGTCATGCTTCTGTCTACAGGTGAACTGTTGGGGCAGTCATGCTTCTGTCTGTGTCTGCAGGTGAACTGTTGGGGCAGTCATGCTTCTGTCTGTCTGTGTCTGCAGGTGAACTGTTGGGGCAGTCATGCTTCTGTCTACAGGTGAACTGTTAGGGCAGTCATGCTTCTGTCTCTGTCTACAGGTGAACTGTTGGGGCAGTCATGCTTCTGTCTGTGTCTGCAGGTGAACTGTTGGGGCAGTCATGCTTCTGTCTGTCTGTGTCTGCAGGTGAACTGTTGGGGCAGTCATGCTTCTGTCTGTCTGTGTCTGCAGGTGAACTGTTGGGGCAGTCATGCTTCTGTCTGTCTCTGTCTGCAGGTGAACTGTTGGGGCAGTCATGCTTCTGTCTGTGTCTGCAGGTGAACTGTTGGGGCAGTCATGCTTCTGTCTGTCTGTGTCTGCAGGTGAACCGTTGGGGCAGTCATGCTTCTGTCTGTCTGTGTCTACAGGTGAACTGTTGGGGCAGTCATGCTTCTGTCTCTGTCTACAGGTGAACTGTTGGGGCAGTCATGCTTCTGTCTGTCTGTGTCTACAGGTGAACTGTTGGGGCAGTCATGCTTCTGTCTACAGGTGAACTGTTGGGGCAGTCATGCTTCTGTCTCTGTCTACAGGTGAACTGTTGGGGCAGTTATGCTTCTGTCTGTGTCTGCAGGTGAACTGTTGGGGCAGTCATGCTTCTGTCTACAGGTGAACTGTTGGGGCAGTCATGCTTCTGTCTACAGGTGAACTGTTGGGGCAGTTATGCTTCTGTCTGTGTCTGCAGGTGAACTGTTGGGGCAGTCATGCTTCTGTCTACAGGTGAACTGTTGGGGCAGTTATGCTTCTGTCTGTGTCTGCAGGTGAACTGTTGGGGCAGTTATGCTTCTGTCTCTGTCTACAGGTGAACTGTTGGGGCAGTCATGCTTCTGTCTGTGTCTACAGGTGAACTGTTGGGGCAGTCATGCTTCTGTCTCTGTCTACAGGTGAACTGTTGGGGCAGTCATGCTTCTGTCTGTGTCTGCAGGTGAACTGTTGGGGCAGTCATGCTTCTGTCTGTCTGTGTCTGCAGGTGAACTGTTGGGGCAGTCATGCTTCTGTCTCTGTCAACAGGTGAACTGTTGGGGCAGTCATGCTTCTGTCTCTGTCTACAGGTGAACTGTTGGGGCAGTCATGCTTCTGTCTGTCTGTGTCTGCAGGTGAACTGTTGGGGCAGTCATGCTTCTGTCTCTGTCTACAGGTGAACTGTTGGGGCAGTCATGCTTCTGTCTGTGTCTGCAGGTGAACTGTTGGGGCAGTCATGCTTCTGTCTGTGTCTGCAAGTGAACTGTTGGGGCAGTCATGCTTCTGTCTGTCTGTGTCTGCAGGTGAACTGTTGGGGCAGTCATGCTTCTGTCTGTGTCTGCAGGTGAACTGTTGGGGCAGTCATGCTTCTGTCTGTGTCTGCAAGTGAACTGTTGGGGCAGTCATGCTTCTGTCTACAGGTGAACTGTTGGGGCAGTCATGCTTCTGTCTCTGTCTACAGGTGAACTGTTGGGGCAGTCATGCTTCTGTCTACAGGTGAACTGTTGGGGCAGTCATGCTTCTGTCTACAGGTGAACTGTTGGGGCAGTCATGCTTCTGTCTCTGTCTACAGGTGAACTGTTGGGGCAGTCATGCTTCTGTCTGTCTGTGTCTGCAGGTGAACTGTTGGGGCAGTCATGCTTCTGTCTGTCTGTGTCTGCAGGTGAACTGTTGGGGCAGTCATGCTTCTGTCTGTGTCTGCAAGTGAACTGTTGGGGCAGTCATGCTTCTGTCTGTCTGTGTCTGCAGGTGAACTGTTGGGGCAGTCATGCTTCTGTCTACAGGTGAACTGTTGGGGCAGTCATGCTTCTGTCTCTGTCTACAGGTGAACTGTTGGGGCAGTCATGCTTCTGTCTGTCTGTGTCTGCAAGTGAACTGTTGGGGCAGTCATGCTTCTGTCTGTCTGTGTCTGCAGGTGAACTGTTGGGGCAGTCATGCTTCTGTCTCTGTCTACAGGTGAACTGTTGGGGCAGTCATGCTTCTGTCTACAGGTGAACTGTTGGGGCAGTCATGCTTCTGTCTACAGGTGAACTGTTGGGGCAGTCATGCTTCTGTCTACAGGTGAACTGTTGGGGCAGTCATGCTTCTGTCTACAGGTGAACTGTTGGGGCAGTCATGCTTCTGTCTACAGGTGAACTGTTGGGGCAGTCATGCTTCTGTCTACAGGTGAACTGTTGGGGCAGTCATGCTTCTGTCTGTGTCTGCAGGTGAACTGTTGGGGCAGTCATGCTTCTGTCTGTGTCTGCAGGTGAACTGTTGGGGCAGTCATGCTTCTGTCTACAGGTGAACTGTTGGGGCAGTCATGCTTCTGTCTACAGGTGAACTGTTGGGGCAGTCATGCTTCTGTCTACAGGTGAACTGTTGGGGCAGTCATGCTTCTGTCTGTCTGTGTCTGCAGGTGAACTATTGGGGCAGTCATGCTTCTGTCTGTCTGTGTCTACAGGTGAACTGTTGGGGCAGTCATGCTTCTGTCTGTCTGTGTCTACAGGTGAACTGTTGGGGCAGTCATGCTTCTGTCTACAGGTGAACTGTTGGGGCAGTCATGCTTCTGTCTACAGGTGAACTGTTGGGGCAGTCATGCTTCTGTCTGTGTCTGCAAGTGAACTGTTGGGGCAGTCATGCTTCTGTCTGTCTGTGTCTGCAGGTGAACTGTTGGGGCAGTCATGCTTCTGTCTGTGTCTGCAGGTGAACTGTTGGGGCAGTCATGCTTCTCTCTGTGTCTGCAAGTGAACTGTTGGGGCAGTCATGCTTCTGTCTGTCTGTGTCTGCAGGTGAACTGTTGGGGCAGTCATGCTTCTGTCTGTGTCTGCAGGTGAACTGTTGGGGCAGTCATGCTTCTGTCTGTGTCTGCAGGTGAACTGTTGGGGCAGTCATGCTTCTGTCTGTGTCTGCAGGTGAACTGTTGGGGCAGTCATGCTTCTGTCTGTGTCTGCAGGTGAACTGTTGGGGCAGTCATGCTTCTGTCTGTCTGTGTCTGCAGGTGAACTGTTGGGGCAGTCATGCTTCTGTCTGTGTCTGCAGGTGAACTGTTGGGGCAGTCATGCTTCTGTCTGTCTGTGTCTGCAGGTGAACTGTTGGGGCAGTTATGCTTCTGTCTGTGTCTGCAGGTGAACTGTTGGGGCAGTCATTCTTCTGTCTGTGTCTGCAGGTGAACTGTTGGGGCAGTTATGCTTCTGTCTGTGTCTGCAGGTGAACTGTTGGGGCAGTCATGCTTCTGTCTGTCTGTGTCTGCAGGTGAACTGTTGGGGCAGTCATGCTTCTGTCTGTCTGTGTCTGCAGGTGAACTGTTGGGGCAGTCATGCTTCTGTCTACAGGTGAACTGTTGGGGCAGTCATGCTTCTGTCTCTGTCTACAGGTGAACTGTTGGGGCAGTCATGCTTCTGTCTGTCTGTGTCTGCAGGTGAACTGTTGGGGCAGTCATGCTTCTGTCTCTGTCTACAGGTGAACTGTTGGGGCAGTCATGCTTCTGTCTACAGGTGAACTGTTGGGGCAGTCATGCTTCTGTCTACAGGTGAACTATTGGGGCAGTCATGCTTCTGTCTACAGGTGAACTGTTGGGGCAGTCATGCTTCTGTCTACAGGTGAACTGTTGGGGCAGTCATGCTTCTGTCTACAGGTGAACTGTTGGGGCAGTCATGCTTCTGTCTACAGGTGAACTGTTGGGGCAGTCATGCTTCTGTCTACAGGTGAACTGTTGGGGCAGTCATGCTTCTGTCTACAGGTGAACTATTGGGGCAGTCATGCTTCTGTCTACAGGTGAACTGTTGGGGCAGTCATGCTTCTGTCTACAGGTGAACTGTTGGGGCAGTCATGCTTCTGTCTACAGGTGAACTGTTGGGGCAGTCATGCTTCTGTCTGTGTCTGCAGGTGAACTGTTGGGGCAGTCATGCTTCTGTCTACAGGTGAACTGTTGGGGCAGTCATGCTTCTGTCTGTCTGTGTCTGCAGGTGAACTGTTGGGGCAGTCATGCTTCTGTCTACAGGTGAACTGTTGGGGCAGTCATGCTTCTGTCTGTCTGTGTCTGCAGGTGAACTGTTGGGGCAGTCATGCTTCTGTCTGTCTGTGTCTACAGGTGAACTGTTGGGGCAGTCATGCTTCTGTCTGTCTGTGTCTACAGGTGAACTGTTGGGGCAGTCATGCTTCTGTCTACAGGTGAACTGTTGGGGCAGTCATGCTTCTGTCTACAGGTGAACTGTTGGGGCAGTCATGCTTCTGTCTACAGGTGAACTGTTGGGGCAGTCATGCTTCTGTCTCTGTCTACAGGTGAACTGTTGGGGCAGTCATGCTTCTGTCTGTGTCTGCAGGTGAACTGTTGGGGCAGTCATGCTTCTGTCTACAGGTGAACTGTTGGGGCAGTCATGCTTCTGTCTACAGGTGAACTGTTGGGGCAGTCATGCTTCTGTCTCTGTCTACAGGTGAACTGTTGGGGCAGTCATGCTTCTGTCTGTGTCTGCAGGTGAACTGTTGGGGCAGTCATGCTTCTGTCTACAGGTGAACTGTTGGGGCAGTCATGCTTCTGTCTGTCTGTGTCTACAAGTGAACTGTTGGGGCAGTCATGCTTCTGTCTACAGGTGAACTGTTGGGGCAGTCATGCTTCTGTCTGTCTGTGTCTACAAGTGAACTGTTGGGGCAGTCATGCTTCTGTCTACAGGTGAACTGTTGGGGCAGTCATGCTTCTGTCTGCAGGTGAACTGTTGGGGCAGTCATGCTTCTGTCTACAGGTGAACTGTTGGGGCAGTCATGCTTCTGTCTGTGTCTGCAGGTGAACTGTTGGGGCAGTCATGCTTCTGTCTGTCTGTGTCTGCAGGTGAACTGTTGGGGCAGTCATGCTTCTGTCTACAGGTGAACTGTTAGGGCAGTCATGCTTCTGTCTCTGTCTACAGGTGAACTGTTGGGGCAGTCATGCTTCTGTCTGTGTCTGCAGGTGAACTGTTGGGGCAGTCATGCTTCTGTCTGTCTGTGTCTGCAGGTGAACTGTTGGGGCAGTCATGCTTCTGTCTGTCTGTGTCTGCAGGTGAACTGTTGGGGCAGTTATGCTTCTGTCTGTGTCTACAAGTGAACTGTTGGGGCAGTCATGCTTCTGTCTGTGTCTGCAGGTGAACTGTTGGGGCAGTCATGCTTCTGTCTGTCTCTCTCTGCAGGTGAACTGTTGGGGCAGTCATGCTTCTGTCTGTGTCTGCAGGTGAACTGTTGGGGCAGTCATGCTTCTGTCTACAGGTGAACTGTTGGGGCAGTCATGCTTCTGTCTCTGTCTACAGGTGAACTGTTGGGGCAGTCATGCTTCTGTCTGTGTCTACAGGTGAACTGTTGGGGCAGTCATGCTTCTGTCTCTGTCTACAGGTGAACTGTTGGGGCAGTCATGCTTCTGTCTACAGGTGAACTGTTGGGGCAGTCATGCTTCTGTCTACAGGTGAACTGTTGGGGCAGTCATGCTTCTGTCTACAGGTGAACTGTTGGGGCAGTCATGCTTCTGTCTACAGGTGAACTGTTGGGGCAGTCATGCTTCTGTCTACAGGTGAACTGTTGGGGAAGTCATGCTTCTGTCTGTGTCTGCAGGTGAACTGTTGGGGCAGTCATGCTTCTGTCTACAGGTGAACTGTTGGGGCAGTCATGCTTCTGTCTACAGGTGAACTGTTGGGGCAGTCATGCTTCTGTCTGTGTCTACAGGTGAACTGTTGGGGCAGTCATGCTTCTGTCTACAGGTGAACTGTTGGGGCAGTCATGCTTCTGTCTGTCTGTGTCTGCAGGTGAACTATTGGGGCAGTCATGCTTCTGTCTGTCTGTGTCTACAGGTGAACTGTTGGGGCAGTCATGCTTCTGTCTGTCTGTGTCTACAGGTGAACTGTTGGGGCAGTCATGCTTCTGTCTACAGGTGAACTGTTGGGGCAGTCATGCTTCTGTCTACAGGTGAACTGTTGGGGCAGTCATGCTTCTGTCTGTGTCTGCAAGTGAACTGTTGGGGCAGTCATGCTTCTGTCTGTCTGTGTCTGCAGGTGAACTGTTGGGGCAGTCATGCTTCTGTCTGTGTCTGCAGGTGAACTGTTGGGGCAGTCATGCTTCTGTCTGTGTCTGCAAGTGAACTGTTGGGGCAGTCATGCTTCTGTCTGTCTGTGTCTGCAGGTGAACTGTTGGGGCAGTCATGCTTCTGTCTGTGTCTGCAGGTGAACTGTTGGGGCAGTCATGCTTCTGTCTGTGTCTGCAGGTGAACTGTTGGGGCAGTCATGCTTCTGTCTGTGTCTGCAGGTGAACTGTTGGGGCAGTCATGCTTCTGTCTGTCTGTGTCTGCAGGTGAACTGTTGGGGCAGTCATGCTTCTGTCTGTGTCTGCAGGTGAACTGTTGGGGCAGTCATGCTTCTGTCTGTCTGTGTCTGCAGGTGAACTGTTGGGGCAGTTATGCTTCTGTCTGTGTCTGCAGGTGAACTGTTGGGGCAGTCATGCTTCTGTCTGTGTCTGCAGGTGAACTGTTGGGGCAGTTATGCTTCTGTCTGTGTCTGCAGGTGAACTGTTGGGGCAGTCATGCTTCTGTCTGTCTGTGTCTGCAGGTGAACTGTTGGGGCAGTCATGCTTCTGTCTGTCTGTGTCTGCAGGTGAACTGTTGGGGCAGTCATGCTTCTGTCTACAGGTGAACTGTTGGGGCAGTCATGCTTCTGTCTCTGTCTACAGGTGAACTGTTGGGGCAGTCATGCTTCTGTCTGTCTGTGTCTGCAGGTGAACTGTTGGGGCAGTCATGCTTCTGTCTCTGTCTACAGGTGAACTGTTGGGGCAGTCATGCTTCTGTCTACAGGTGAACTGTTGGGGCAGTCATGCTTCTGTCTACAGGTGAACTATTGGGGCAGTCATGCTTCTGTCTACAGGTGAACTGTTGGGGCAGTCATGCTTCTGTCTACAGGTGAACTGTTGGGGCAGTCATGCTTCTGTCTACAGGTGAACTGTTGGGGCAGTCATGCTTCTGTCTACAGGTGAACTGTTGGGGCAGTCATGCTTCTGTCTACAGGTGAACTGTTGGGGCAGTCATGCTTCTGTCTACAGGTGAACTGTTGGGGCAGTCATGCTTCTGTCTACAGGTGAACTATTGGGGCAGTCATGCTTCTGTCTACAGGTGAACTGTTGGGGCAGTCATGCTTCTGTCTACAGGTGAACTGTTGGGGCAGTCATGCTTCTGTCTACAGGTGAACTGTTGGGGCAGTCATGCTTCTGTCTGTGTCTGCAGGTGAACTGTTGGGGCAGTCATGCTTCTGTCTACAGGTGAACTGTTGGGGCAGTCATGCTTCTGTCTGTCTGTGTCTGCAGGTGAACTGTTGGGGCAGTCATGCTTCTGTCTACAGGTGAACTGTTGGGGCAGTCATGCTTCTGTCTGTCTGTGTCTGCAGGTGAACTGTTGGGGCAGTCATGCTTCTGTCTGTCTGTGTCTACAGGTGAACTGTTGGGGCAGTCATGCTTCTGTCTGTCTGTGTCTACAGGTGAACTGTTGGGGCAGTCATGCTTCTGTCTACAGGTGAACTGTTGGGGCAGTCATGCTTCTGTCTACAGGTGAACTGTTGGGGCAGTCATGCTTCTGTCTACAGGTGAACTGTTGGGGCAGTCATGCTTCTGTCTCTGTCTACAGGTGAACTGTTGGGGCAGTCATGCTTCTGTCTGTGTCTGCAGGTGAACTGTTGGGGCAGTCATGCTTCTGTCTACAGGTGAACTGTTGGGGCAGTCATGCTTCTGTCTACAGGTGAACTGTTGGGGCAGTCATGCTTCTGTCTCTGTCTACAGGTGAACTGTTGGGGCAGTCATGCTTCTGTCTGTGTCTGCAGGTGAACTGTTGGGGCAGTCATGCTTCTGTCTACAGGTGAACTGTTGGGGCAGTCATGCTTCTGTCTGTCTGTGTCTACAAGTGAACTGTTGGGGCAGTCATGCTTCTGTCTACAGGTGAACTGTTGGGGCAGTCATGCTTCTGTCTGTCTGTGTCTACAAGTGAACTGTTGGGGCAGTCATGCTTCTGTCTACAGGTGAACTGTTGGGGCAGTCATGCTTCTGTCTGCAGGTGAACTGTTGGGGCAGTCATGCTTCTGTCTACAGGTGAACTGTTGGGGCAGTCATGCTTCTGTCTGTGTCTGCAGGTGAACTGTTGGGGCAGTCATGCTTCTGTCTGTCTGTGTCTGCAGGTGAACTGTTGGGGCAGTCATGCTTCTGTCTACAGGTGAACTGTTAGGGCAGTCATGCTTCTGTCTCTGTCTACAGGTGAACTGTTGGGGCAGTCATGCTTCTGTCTGTGTCTGCAGGTGAACTGTTGGGGCAGTCATGCTTCTGTCTGTCTGTGTCTGCAGGTGAACTGTTGGGGCAGTCATGCTTCTGTCTGTCTGTGTCTGCAGGTGAACTGTTGGGGCAGTTATGCTTCTGTCTGTGTCTACAAGTGAACTGTTGGGGCAGTCATGCTTCTGTCTGTGTCTGCAGGTGAACTGTTGGGGCAGTCATGCTTCTGTCTGTCTCTCTCTGCAGGTGAACTGTTGGGGCAGTCATGCTTCTGTCTGTGTCTGCAGGTGAACTGTTGGGGCAGTCATGCTTCTGTCTACAGGTGAACTGTTGGGGCAGTCATGCTTCTGTCTCTGTCTACAGGTGAACTGTTGGGGCAGTCATGCTTCTGTCTGTGTCTACAGGTGAACTGTTGGGGCAGTCATGCTTCTGTCTCTGTCTACAGGTGAACTGTTGGGGCAGTCATGCTTCTGTCTACAGGTGAACTGTTGGGGCAGTCATGCTTCTGTCTACAGGTGAACTGTTGGGGCAGTCATGCTTCTGTCTACAGGTGAACTGTTGGGGCAGTCATGCTTCTGTCTACAGGTGAACTGTTGGGGCAGTCATGCTTCTGTCTACAGGTGAACTGTTGGGGAAGTCATGCTTCTGTCTGTGTCTGCAGGTGAACTGTTGGGGCAGTCATGCTTCTGTCTACAGGTGAACTGTTGGGGCAGTCATGCTTCTGTCTACAGGTGAACTGTTGGGGCAGTCATGCTTCTGTCTGTGTCTACAGGTGAACTGTTGGGGCAGTCATGCTTCTGTCTACAGGTGAACTGTTGGGGCAGTCATGCTTCTGTCTGTCTGTGTCTGCAGGTGAACTATTGGGGCAGTCATGCTTCTGTCTGTCTGTGTCTACAGGTGAACTGTTGGGGCAGTCATGCTTCTGTCTGTCTGTGTCTACAGGTGAACTGTTGGGGCAGTCATGCTTCTGTCTACAGGTGAACTGTTGGGGCAGTCATGCTTCTGTCTACAGGTGAACTGTTGGGGCAGTCATGCTTCTGTCTGTGTCTGCAAGTGAACTGTTGGGGCAGTCATGCTTCTGTCTGTCTGTGTCTGCAGGTGAACTGTTGGGGCAGTCATGCTTCTGTCTGTGTCTGCAGGTGAACTGTTGGGGCAGTCATGCTTCTGTCTGTGTCTGCAAGTGAACTGTTGGGGCAGTCATGCTTCTGTCTGTCTGTGTCTGCAGGTGAACTGTTGGGGCAGTCATGCTTCTGTCTGTGTCTGCAGGTGAACTGTTGGGGCAGTCATGCTTCTGTCTGTGTCTGCAGGTGAACTGTTGGGGCAGTCATGCTTCTGTCTGTGTCTGCAGGTGAACTGTTGGGGCAGTCATGCTTCTGTCTGTGTCTGCATGTGAACTGTTGGGGCAGTCATGCTTCTGTCTGTCTGTGTTTGCAGGTGAACTGTTGGGGCAGTCATGCTTCTGTCTGTGTCTGCAGGTGAACTGTTGGGGCAGTCATGCTTCTGTCTGTCTGTGTCTGCAGGTGAACTGTTGGGGCAGTTATGCTTCTGTCTGTGTCTGCAGGTGAACTGTTGGGGCAGTCATGCTTCTGTCTGTGTCTGCAGGTGAACTGTTGGGGCAGTTATGCTTCTGTCTGTGTCTGCAGGTGAACTGTTGGGGCAGTCATGCTTCTGTCTGTCTGTGTCTGCAGGTGAACTGTTGGGGCAGTCATGCTTCTGTCTGTCTGTGTCTGCAGGTGAACTGTTGGGGCAGTCATGCTTCTGTCTACAGGTGAACTGTTGGGGCAGTCATGCTTCTGTCTCTGTCTACAGGTGAACTGTTGGGGCAGTCATGCTTCTGTCTGTCTGTGTCTGCAGGTGAACTGTTGGGGCAGTCATGCTTCTGTCTCTGTCTACAGGTGAACTGTTGGGGCAGTCATGCTTCTGTCTACAGGTGAACTGTTGGGGCAGTCATGCTTCTGTCTACAGGTGAACTATTGGGGCAGTCATGCTTCTGTCTACAGGTGAACTGTTGGGGCAGTCATGCTTCTGTCTACAGGTGAACTGTTGGGGCAGTCATGCTTCTGTCTACAGGTGAACTGTTGGGGCAGTCATGCTTCTGTCTACAGGTGAACTGTTGGGGCAGTCATGCTTCTGTCTACAGGTGAACTGTTGGGGCAGTCATGCTTCTGTCTACAGGTGAACTATTGGGGCAGTCATGCTTCTGTCTACAGGTGAACTGTTGGGGCAGTCATGCTTCTGTCTACAGGTGAACTGTTGGGGCAGTCATGCTTCTGTCTACAGGTGAACTGTTGGGGCAGTCATGCTTCTGTCTGTGTCTGCAGGTGAACTGTTGGGGCAGTCATGCTTCTGTCTACAGGTGAACTGTTGGGGCAGTCATGCTTCTGTCTGTCTGTGTCTGCAGGTGAACTGTTGGGGCAGTCATGCTTCTGTCTACAGGTGAACTGTTGGGGCAGTCATGCTTCTGTCTGTCTGTGTCTGCAGGTGAACTGTTGGGGCAGTCATGCTTCTGTCTGTCTGTGTCTACAGGTGAACTGTTGGGGCAGTCATGCTTCTGTCTGTCTGTGTCTACAGGTGAACTGTTGGGGCAGTCATGCTTCTGTCTACAGGTGAACTGTTGGGGCAGTCATGCTTCTGTCTACAGGTGAACTGTTGGGGCAGTCATGCTTCTGTCTACAGGTGAACTGTTGGGGCAGTCATGCTTCTGTCTCTGTCTACAGGTGAACTGTTGGGGCAGTCATGCTTCTGTCTGTGTCTGCAGGTGAACTGTTGGGGCAGTCATGCTTCTGTCTACAGGTGAACTGTTGGGGCAGTCATGCTTCTGTCTACAGGTGAACTGTTGGGGCAGTCATGCTTCTGTCTCTGTCTACAGGTGAACTGTTGGGGCAGTCATGCTTCTGTCTGTGTCTGCAGGTGAACTGTTGGGGCAGTCATGCTTCTGTCTACAGGTGAACTGTTGGGGCAGTCATGCTTCTGTCTGTCTGTGTCTACAAGTGAACTGTTGGGGCAGTCATGCTTCTGTCTACAGGTGAACTGTTGGGGCAGTCATGCTTCTGTCTGTCTGTGTCTACAAGTGAACTGTTGGGGCAGTCATGCTTCTGTCTACAGGTGAACTGTTGGGGCAGTCATGCTTCTGTCTGCAGGTGAACTGTTGGGGCAGTCATGCTTCTGTCTACAGGTGAACTGTTGGGGCAGTCATGCTTCTGTCTGTGTCTGCAGGTGAACTGTTGGGGCAGTCATGCTTCTGTCTGTCTGTGTCTGCAGGTGAACTGTTGGGGCAGTCATGCTTCTGTCTACAGGTGAACTGTTAGGGCAGTCATGCTTCTGTCTCTGTCTACAGGTGAACTGTTGGGGCAGTCATGCTTCTGTCTGTGTCTGCAGGTGAACTGTTGGGGCAGTCATGCTTCTGTCTGTCTGTGTCTGCAGGTGAACTGTTGGGGCAGTCATGCTTCTGTCTGTCTGTGTCTGCAGGTGAACTGTTGGGGCAGTTATGCTTCTGTCTGTGTCTACAAGTGAACTGTTGGGGCAGTCATGCTTCTGTCTGTGTCTGCAGGTGAACTGTTGGGGCAGTCATGCTTCTGTCTGTCTCTCTCTGCAGGTGAACTGTTGGGGCAGTCATGCTTCTGTCTGTGTCTGCAGGTGAACTGTTGGGGCAGTCATGCTTCTGTCTACAGGTGAACTGTTGGGGCAGTCATGATTCTGTCTCTGTCTACAGGTGAACTGTTGGGGCAGTCATGCTTCTGTCTGTGTCTACAGGTGAACTGTTGGGGCAGTCATGCTTCTGTCTCTGTCTACAGGTGAACTGTTGGGGCAGTCATGCTTCTGTCTACAGGTGAACTGTTGGGGCAGTCATGCTTCTGTCTACAGGTGAACTGTTGGGGCAGTCATGCTTCTGTCTACAGGTGAACTGTTGGGGCAGTCATGCTTCTGTCTACAGGTGAACTGTTGGGGCAGTCATGCTTCTGTCTACAGGTGAACTGTTGGGGAAGTCATGCTTCTGTCTGTGTCTGCAGGTGAACTGTTGGGGCAGTCATGCTTCTGTCTACAGGTGAACTGTTGGGGCAGTCATGCTTCTGTCTACAGGTGAACTGTTGGGGCAGTCATGCTTCTGTCTGTGTCTACAGGTGAACTGTTGGGGCAGTCATGCTTCTGTCTACAGGTGAACTGTTGGGGCAGTCATGCTTCTGTCTGTCTGTGTCTGCAGGTGAACTATTGGGGCAGTCATGCTTCTGTCTGTCTGTGTCTACAGGTGAACTGTTGGGGCAGTCATGCTTCTGTCTGTCTGTGTCTACAGGTGAACTGTTGGGGCAGTCATGCTTCTGTCTACAGGTGAACTGTTGGGGCAGTCATGCTTCTGTCTACAGGTGAACTGTTGGGGCAGTCATGCTTCTGTCTGTGTCTGCAAGTGAACTGTTGGGGCAGTCATGCTTCTGTCTGTCTGTGTCTGCAGGTGAACTGTTGGGGCAGTCATGCTTCTGTCTGTGTCTGCAGGTGAACTGTTGGGGCAGTCATGCTTCTGTCTGTGTCTGCAAGTGAACTGTTGGGGCAGTCATGCTTCTGTCTGTCTGTGTCTGCAGGTGAACTGTTGGGGCAGTCATGCTTCTGTCTGTGTCTGCAGGTGAACTGTTGGGGCAGTCATGCTTCTGTCTGTGTCTGCAGGTGAACTGTTGGGGCAGTCATGCTTCTGTCTGTGTCTGCAGGTGAACTGTTGGGGCAGTCATGCTTCTGTCTGTGTCTGCATGTGAACTGTTGGGGCAGTCATGCTTCTGTCTGTCTGTGTTTGCAGGTGAACTGTTGGGGCAGTCATGCTTCTGTCTGTGTCTGCAGGTGAACTGTTGGGGCAGTCATGCTTCTGTCTGTCTGTGTCTGCAGGTGAACTGTTGGGGCAGTTATGCTTCTGTCTGTGTCTGCAGGTGAACTGTTGGGGCAGTCATGCTTCTGTCTGTGTCTGCAGGTGAACTGTTGGGGCAGTTATGCTTCTGTCTGTGTCTGCAGGTGAACTGTTGGGGCAGTCATGCTTCTGTCTGTCTGTGTCTGCAGGTGAACTGTTGGGGCAGTCATGCTTCTGTCTGTCTGTGTCTGCAGGTGAACTGTTGGGGCAGTCATGCTTCTGTCTACAGGTGAACTGTTGGGGCAGTCATGCTTCTGTCTCTGTCTACAGGTGAACTGTTGGGGCAGTCATGCTTCTGTCTGTCTGTGTCTGCAGGTGAACTGTTGGGGCAGTCATGCTTCTGTCTCTGTCTACAGGTGAACTGTTGGGGCAGTCATGCTTCTGTCTACAGGTGAACTGTTGGGGCAGTCATGCTTCTGTCTACAGGTGAACTATTGGGGCAGTCATGCTTCTGTCTACAGGTGAACTGTTGGGGCAGTCATGCTTCTGTCTACAGGTGAACTGTTGGGGCAGTCATGCTTCTGTCTACAGGTGAACTGTTGGGGCAGTCATGCTTCTGTCTACAGGTGAACTGTTGGGGCAGTCATGCTTCTGTCTACAGGTGAACTGTTGGGGCAGTCATGCTTCTGTCTACAGGTGAACTATTGGGGCAGTCATGCTTCTGTCTACAGGTGAACTGTTGGGGCAGTCATGCTTCTGTCTGCAGGTGAACTGTTGGGGCAGTCATGCTTCTGTCTACAGGTGAACTGTTGGGGCAGTCATGCTTCTGTCTGTCTGTGTCTGCAGGTGAACTGTTGGGGCAGTCATGCTTCTGTCTACAGGTGAACTGTTGGGGCAGTCATGCTTCTGTCTGTCTGTGTCTGCAGGTGAACTGTTGGGGCAGTCATGCTTCTGTCTGTCTGTGTCTACAGGTGAACTGTTGGGGCAGTCATGCTTCTGTCTGTCTGTGTCTACAGGTGAACTGTTGGGGCAGTCATGCTTCTGTCTACAGGTGAACTGTTGGGGCAGTCATGCTTCTGTCTACAGGTGAACTGTTGGGGCAGTCATGCTTCTGTCTACAGGTGAACTGTTGGGGCAGTCATGCTTCTGTCTCTGTCTACAGGTGAACTGTTGGGGCAGTCATGCTTCTGTCTGTGTCTGCAGGTGAACTGTTGGGGCAGTCATGCTTCTGTCTACAGGTGAACTGTTGGGGCAGTCATGCTTCTGTCTACAGGTGAACTGTTGGGGCAGTCATGCTTCTGTCTCTGTCTACAGGTGAACTGTTGGGGCAGTCATGCTTCTGTCTGTGTCTGCAGGTGAACTGTTGGGGCAGTCATGCTTCTGTCTACAGGTGAACTGTTGGGGCAGTCATGCTTCTGTCTGTCTGTGTCTACAAGTGAACTGTTGGGGCAGTCATGCTTCTGTCTACAGGTGAACTGTTGGGGCAGTCATGCTTCTGTCTGTCTGTGTCTACAAGTGAACTGTTGGGGCAGTCATGCTTCTGTCTACAGGTGAACTGTTGGGGCAGTCATGCTTCTGTCTGCAGGTGAACTGTTGGGGCAGTCATGCTTCTGTCTACAGGTGAACTGTTGGGGCAGTCATGCTTCTGTCTGTGTCTGCAGGTGAACTGTTGGGGCAGTCATGCTTCTGTCTGTCTGTGTCTGCAGGTGAACTGTTGGGGCAGTCATGCTTCTGTCTACAGGTGAACTGTTAGGGCAGTCATGCTTCTGTCTCTGTCTACAGGTGAACTGTTGGGGCAGTCATGCTTCTGTCTGTGTCTGCAGGTGAACTGTTGGGGCAGTCATGCTTCTGTCTGTCTGTGTCTGCAGGTGAACTGTTGGGGCAGTCATGCTTCTGTCTGTCTGTGTCTGCAGGTGAACTGTTGGGGCAGTTATGCTTCTGTCTGTGTCTACAAGTGAACTGTTGGGGCAGTCATGCTTCTGTCTGTGTCTGCAGGTGAACTGTTGGGGCAGTCATGCTTCTGTCTGTCTCTCTCTGCAGGTGAACTGTTGGGGCAGTCATGCTTCTGTCTGTGTCTGCAGGTGAACTGTTGGGGCAGTCATGCTTCTGTCTGTCTGTGTCTGCAGGTGAACTGTTGGGGCAGTCATGCTTCTGTCTGTCTCTGTCTGCAGGTGAACTGTTGGGGCAGTCATGCTTCTGTCTGTGTCTGCAGGTGAACTGTTGGGGCAGTCATGCTTCTGTCTGTCTGTGTCTGCAGGTGAACCGTTGGGGCAGTCATGCTTCTGTCTGTCTGTGTCTACAGGTGAACTGTTGGGGCAGTCATGCTTCTGTCTCTGTCTACAGGTGAACTGTTGGGGCAGTCATGCTTCTGTCTGTCTGTGTCTACAGGTGAACTGTTGGGGCAGTCATGCTTCTGTCTACAGGTGAACTGTTGGGGCAGTCATGCTTCTGTCTCTGTCTACAGGTGAACTGTTGGGGCAGTTATGCTTCTGTCTGTGTCTGCAGGTGAACTGTTGGGGCAGTCATGCTTCTGTCTACAGGTGAACTGTTGGGGCAGTCATGCTTCTGTCTACAGGTGAACTGTTGGGGCAGTTATGCTTCTGTCTGTGTCTGCAGGTGAACTGTTGGGGCAGTCATGCTTCTGTCTACAGGTGAACTGTTGGGGCAGTTATGCTTCTGTCTGTGTCTGCAGGTGAACTGTTGGGGCAGTTATGCTTCTGTCTCTGTCTACAGGTGAACTGTTGGGGCAGTCATGCTTCTGTCTGTGTCTACAGGTGAACTGTTGGGGCAGTCATGCTTCTGTCTCTGTCTACAGGTGAACTGTTGGGGCAGTCATGCTTCTGTCTGTGTCTGCAGGTGAACTGTTGGGGCAGTCATGCTTCTGTCTGTCTGTGTCTGCAGGTGAACTGTTGGGGCAGTCATGCTTCTGTCTGTCTCTCTCTGCAGGTGAACTGTTGGGGCAGTCATGCTTCTGTCTGTGTCTGCAGGTGAACTGTTGGGGCAGTCATGCTTCTGTCTACAGGTGAACTGTTGGGGCAGTCATGATTCTGTCTCTGTCTACAGGTGAACTGTTGGGGCAGTCATGCTTCTGTCTGTGTCTACAGGTGAACTGTTGGGGCAGTCATGCTTCTGTCTCTGTCTACAGGTGAACTGTTGGGGCAGTCATGCTTCTGTCTACAGGTGAACTGTTGGGGCAGTCATGCTTCTGTCTACAGGTGAACTGTTGGGGCAGTCATGCTTCTGTCTACAGGTGAACTGTTGGGGCAGTCATGCTTCTGTCTACAGGTGAACTGTTGGGGCAGTCATGCTTCTGTCTACAGGTGAACTGTTGGGGAAGTCATGCTTCTGTCTGTGTCTGCAGGTGAACTGTTGGGGCAGTCATGCTTCTGTCTACAGGTGAACTGTTGGGGCAGTCATGCTTCTGTCTACAGGTGAACTGTTGGGGCAGTCATGCTTCTGTCTGTGTCTACAGGTGAACTGTTGGGGCAGTCATGCTTCTGTCTACAGGTGAACTGTTGGGGCAGTCATGCTTCTGTCTGTCTGTGTCTGCAGGTGAACTATTGGGGCAGTCATGCTTCTGTCTGTCTGTGTCTACAGGTGAACTGTTGGGGCAGTCATGCTTCTGTCTGTCTGTGTCTACAGGTGAACTGTTGGGGCAGTCATGCTTCTGTCTACAGGTGAACTGTTGGGGCAGTCATGCTTCTGTCTACAGGTGAACTGTTGGGGCAGTCATGCTTCTGTCTGTGTCTGCAAGTGAACTGTTGGGGCAGTCATGCTTCTGTCTGTCTGTGTCTGCAGGTGAACTGTTGGGGCAGTCATGCTTCTGTCTGTGTCTGCAGGTGAACTGTTGGGGCAGTCATGCTTCTGTCTGTGTCTGCAAGTGAACTGTTGGGGCAGTCATGCTTCTGTCTGTCTGTGTCTGCAGGTGAACTGTTGGGGCAGTCATGCTTCTGTCTGTGTCTGCAGGTGAACTGTTGGGGCAGTCATGCTTCTGTCTGTGTCTGCAGGTGAACTGTTGGGGCAGTCATGCTTCTGTCTGTGTCTGCAGGTGAACTGTTGGGGCAGTCATGCTTCTGTCTGTGTCTGCATGTGAACTGTTGGGGCAGTCATGCTTCTGTCTGTCTGTGTTTGCAGGTGAACTGTTGGGGCAGTCATGCTTCTGTCTGTGTCTGCAGGTGAACTGTTGGGGCAGTCATGCTTCTGTCTGTCTGTGTCTGCAGGTGAACTGTTGGGGCAGTTATGCTTCTGTCTGTGTCTGCAGGTGAACTGTTGGGGCAGTCATGCTTCTGTCTGTGTCTGCAGGTGAACTGTTGGGGCAGTTATGCTTCTGTCTGTGTCTGCAGGTGAACTGTTGGGGCAGTCATGCTTCTGTCTGTCTGTGTCTGCAGGTGAACTGTTGGGGCAGTCATGCTTCTGTCTGTCTGTGTCTGCAGGTGAACTGTTGGGGCAGTCATGCTTCTGTCTACAGGTGAACTGTTGGGGCAGTCATGCTTCTGTCTCTGTCTACAGGTGAACTGTTGGGGCAGTCATGCTTCTGTCTGTCTGTGTCTGCAGGTGAACTGTTGGGGCAGTCATGCTTCTGTCTCTGTCTACAGGTGAACTGTTGGGGCAGTCATGCTTCTGTCTACAGGTGAACTGTTGGGGCAGTCATGCTTCTGTCTACAGGTGAACTATTGGGGCAGTCATGCTTCTGTCTACAGGTGAACTGTTGGGGCAGTCATGCTTCTGTCTACAGGTGAACTGTTGGGGCAGTCATGCTTCTGTCTACAGGTGAACTGTTGGGGCAGTCATGCTTCTGTCTACAGGTGAACTGTTGGGGCAGTCATGCTTCTGTCTACAGGTGAACTGTTGGGGCAGTCATGCTTCTGTCTACAGGTGAACTATTGGGGCAGTCATGCTTCTGTCTACAGGTGAACTGTTGGGGCAGTCATGCTTCTGTCTGCAGGTGAACTGTTGGGGCAGTCATGCTTCTGTCTACAGGTGAACTGTTGGGGCAGTCATGCTTCTGTCTGTCTGTGTCTGCAGGTGAACTGTTGGGGCAGTCATGCTTCTGTCTACAGGTGAACTGTTGGGGCAGTCATGCTTCTGTCTGTCTGTGTCTGCAGGTGAACTGTTGGGGCAGTCATGCTTCTGTCTGTCTGTGTCTACAGGTGAACTGTTGGGGCAGTCATGCTTCTGTCTGTCTGTGTCTACAGGTGAACTGTTGGGGCAGTCATGCTTCTGTCTACAGGTGAACTGTTGGGGCAGTCATGCTTCTGTCTACAGGTGAACTGTTGGGGCAGTCATGCTTCTGTCTACAGGTGAACTGTTGGGGCAGTCATGCTTCTGTCTCTGTCTACAGGTGAACTGTTGGGGCAGTCATGCTTCTGTCTGTGTCTGCAGGTGAACTGTTGGGGCAGTCATGCTTCTGTCTACAGGTGAACTGTTGGGGCAGTCATGCTTCTGTCTACAGGTGAACTGTTGGGGCAGTCATGCTTCTGTCTCTGTCTACAGGTGAACTGTTGGGGCAGTCATGCTTCTGTCTGTGTCTGCAGGTGAACTGTTGGGGCAGTCATGCTTCTGTCTACAGGTGAACTGTTGGGGCAGTCATGCTTCTGTCTGTCTGTGTCTACAAGTGAACTGTTGGGGCAGTCATGCTTCTGTCTACAGGTGAACTGTTGGGGCAGTCATGCTTCTGTCTGTCTGTGTCTACAAGTGAACTGTTGGGGCAGTCATGCTTCTGTCTACAGGTGAACTGTTGGGGCAGTCATGCTTCTGTCTGCAGGTGAACTGTTGGGGCAGTCATGCTTCTGTCTACAGGTGAACTGTTGGGGCAGTCATGCTTCTGTCTGTGTCTGCAGGTGAACTGTTGGGGCAGTCATGCTTCTGTCTGTCTGTGTCTGCAGGTGAACTGTTGGGGCAGTCATGCTTCTGTCTACAGGTGAACTGTTAGGGCAGTCATGCTTCTGTCTCTGTCTACAGGTGAACTGTTGGGGCAGTCATGCTTCTGTCTGTGTCTGCAGGTGAACTGTTGGGGCAGTCATGCTTCTGTCTGTCTGTGTCTGCAGGTGAACTGTTGGGGCAGTCATGCTTCTGTCTGTCTGTGTCTGCAGGTGAACTGTTGGGGCAGTTATGCTTCTGTCTGTGTCTACAAGTGAACTGTTGGGGCAGTCATGCTTCTGTCTGTGTCTGCAGGTGAACTGTTGGGGCAGTCATGCTTCTGTCTGTCTCTCTCTGCAGGTGAACTGTTGGGGCAGTCATGCTTCTGTCTGTGTCTGCAGGTGAACTGTTGGGGCAGTCATGCTTCTGTCTGTCTGTGTCTGCAGGTGAACTGTTGGGGCAGTCATGCTTCTGTCTGTCTCTGTCTGCAGGTGAACTGTTGGGGCAGTCATGCTTCTGTCTGTGTCTGCAGGTGAACTGTTGGGGCAGTCATGCTTCTGTCTGTCTGTGTCTGCAGGTGAACCGTTGGGGCAGTCATGCTTCTGTCTGTCTGTGTCTACAGGTGAACTGTTGGGGCAGTCATGCTTCTGTCTCTGTCTACAGGTGAACTGTTGGGGCAGTCATGCTTCTGTCTGTCTGTGTCTACAGGTGAACTGTTGGGGCAGTCATGCTTCTGTCTACAGGTGAACTGTTGGGGCAGTCATGCTTCTGTCTCTGTCTACAGGTGAACTGTTGGGGCAGTTATGCTTCTGTCTGTGTCTGCAGGTGAACTGTTGGGGCAGTCATGCTTCTGTCTACAGGTGAACTGTTGGGGCAGTCATGCTTCTGTCTACAGGTGAACTGTTGGGGCAGTTATGCTTCTGTCTGTGTCTGCAGGTGAACTGTTGGGGCAGTCATGCTTCTGTCTACAGGTGAACTGTTGGGGCAGTTATGCTTCTGTCTGTGTCTGCAGGTGAACTGTTGGGGCAGTTATGCTTCTGTCTCTGTCTACAGGTGAACTGTTGGGGCAGTCATGCTTCTGTCTGTGTCTACAGGTGAACTGTTGGGGCAGTCATGCTTCTGTCTCTGTCTACAGGTGAACTGTTGGGGCAGTCATGCTTCTGTCTGTGTCTGCAGGTGAACTGTTGGGGCAGTCATGCTTCTGTCTGTCTGTGTCTGCAGGTGAACTGTTGGGGCAGTCATGCTTCTGTCTCTGTCAACAGGTGAACTGTTGGGGCAGTCATGCTTCTGTCTCTGTCTACAGGTGAACTGTTGGGGCAGTCATGCTTCTGTCTGTCTGTGTCTGCAGGTGAACTGTTGGGGCAGTCATGCTTCTGTCTCTGTCTACAGGTGAACTGTTGGGGCAGTCATGCTTCTGTCTGTGTCTGCAGGTGAACTGTTGGGGCAGTCATGCTTCTGTCTGTGTCTGCAAGTGAACTGTTGGGGCAGTCATGCTTCTGTCTGTCTGTGTCTGCAGGTGAACTGTTGGGGCAGTCATGCTTCTGTCTGTGTCTGCAGGTGAACTGTTGGGGCAGTCATGCTTCTGTCTGTGTCTGCAAGTGAACTGTTGGGGCAGTCATGCTTCTGTCTACAGGTGAACTGTTGGGGCAGTCATGCTTCTGTCTCTGTCTACAGGTGAACTGTTGGGGCAGTCATGCTTCTGTCTGTCTGTGTCTGCAGGTGAACTGTTGGGGCAGTCATGCTTCTGTCTCTGTCTACAGGTGAACTGTTGGGGCAGTCATGCTTCTGTCTACAGGTGAACTGTTGGGGCAGTCATGCTTCTGTCTACAGGTGAACTATTGGGGCAGTCATGCTTCTGTCTACAGGTGAACTGTTGGGGCAGTCATGCTTCTGTCTACAGGTGAACTGTTGGGGCAGTCATGCTTCTGTCTACAGGTGAACTGTTGGGGCAGTCATGCTTCTGTCTACAGGTGAACTGTTGGGGCAGTCATGCTTCTGTCTACAGGTGAACTGTTGGGGCAGTCATGCTTCTGTCTACAGGTGAACTGTTGGGGCAGTCATGCTTCTGTCTACAGGTGAACTGTTGGGGCAGTCATGCTTCTGTCTACAGGTGAACTGTTGGGGCAGTCATGCTTCTGTCTACAGGTGAACTGTTGGGGCAGTCATGCTTGTGTCTGTCTGTGTCTGCAGGTGAACTGTTGGGGCAGTCATGCTTCTGTCTGTCTGTGTCTGCAGGTGAACTGTTGGGGCAGTCATGCTTCTGTCTGTCTGTGTCTACAGGTGAACTGTTGGGGCAGTCATGCTTCTGTCTGTCTGTGTCTACAGGTGAACTGTTGGGGCAGTCATGCTTCTGTCTACAGGTGAACTGTTGGGGCAGTCATGCTTCTGTCTACAGGTGAACAGTTGGGGCAGTCATGCTTCTGTCTACAGGTGAACTGTTGGGGCAGTCATGCTTCTGTCTACAGGTGAACTGTTGGGGCAGTCATGCTTCTGTCTCTGTCTACAGGTGAACTGTTGGGGCAGTCATGCTTCTGTCTGTGTCTGCAGGTGAACTGTTGGGGCAGTCATGCTTCTGTCTACAGGTGAACTGTTGGGGCAGTCATGCTTCTGTCTACAGGTGAACTGTTGGGGCAGTCATGCTTCTGTCTCTGTCTACAGGTGAACTGTTGGGGCAGTCATGCTTCTGTCTGTGTCTGCAGGTGAACTGTTGGGGCAGTCATGCTTCTGTCTACAGGTGAACTGTTGGGGCAGTCATGCTTCTGTCTGTCTGTGTCTACAAGTGAACTGTTGGGGCAGTCATGCTTCTGTCTACAGGTGAACTGTTGGGGCAGTCATGCTTCTGTCTGTCTGTGTCTACAAGTGAACTGTTGGGGCAGTCATGCTTCTGTCTACAGGTGAACTGTTGGGGCAGTCATGCTTCTGTCTGCAGGTGAACTGTTGGGGCAGTCATGCTTCTGTCTACAGGTGAACTGTTGGGGCAGTCATGCTTCTGTCTGTGTCTGCAGGTGAACTGTTGGGGCAGTCATGCTTCTGTCTGTCTGTGTCTGCAGGTGAACTGTTGGGGCAGTCATGCTTCTGTCTACAGGTGAACTGTTGGGGCAGTCAAGCTTCTGTCTCTGTCTACAGGTGAACTATTGGGGCAGTCATGCTTCTGTCTGTGTCTGCAGGTGAACTGTTGGGGCAGTCATGCTTCTGTCTGTCTGTGTCTGCAGGTGAACTGTTGGGGCAGTCATGCTTCTGTCTGTCTGTGTCTGCAGGTGAACTGTTGGGGCAGTTATGCTTCTGTCTGTGTCTACAAGTGAACTGTTGGGGCAGTCATGCTTCTGTCTGTGTCTGCAGGTGAACTGTTGGGGCAGTCATGCTTCTGTCTGTCTCTCTCTGCAGGTGAACTGTTGGGGCAGTCATGCTTCTGTCTGTGTCTGCAGGTGAACTGTTGGGGCAGTCATGCTTCTGTCTGTCTGTGTCTGCAGGTGAACTGTTGGGGCAGTCATGCTTCTGTCTGTCTCTGTCTGCAGGTGAACTGTTGGGGCAGTCATGCTTCTGTCTGTGTCTGCAGGTGAACTGCTGGGGCAGTCATGCTTCTGTCTGTCTGTGTCTGCAGGTGAACCGTTGGGGCAGTCATGCTTCTGTCTGTCTGTGTCTACAGGTGAACTGTTGGGGCAGTCATGCTTCTGTCTCTGTCTACAGGTGAACTGTTTGGGCAGTCATGCTTCTGTCTGTCTGTGTCTACAGGTGAACTGTTGGGGCAGTCATGCTTCTGTCTACAGGTGAACTGTTGGGGCAGTCATGCTTCTGTCTCTGTCTACAGGTGAACTGTTGGGGCAGTTATGCTTCTGTCTGAGTCTGCAGGTGAACTGTTGGGGCAGTCATGCTTCTGTCTACAGGTGAACTGTTGGGGCAGTTATGCTTCTGTCTGTGTCTGCAGATGAACTGTTGGGGCAGTTATGCTTCTGTCTCTGTCTACAGGTGAACTGTTGGGGCAGTCATGCTTCTGTCTGTGTCTACAGGTGAACTGTTGGGGCAGTCATGCTTCTGTCTCTGTCTACAGGTGAACTGTTGGGGCAGTCATGCTTCTGTCTGTGTCTGCAGGTGAACTGTTGGGGCAGTCATGCTTCTGTCTGTCTGTGTCTGCAGGTGAACTGTTGGGGCAGTCATGCTTCTGTCTCTGTCTACAGGTGAACTGTTGGGGCAGTCATGCTTCTGTCTCTGTCTACAGGTGAACTGTTGGGGCAGTCATGCTTCTGTCTCTGTCTACAGGTGAACTGTTGGGGCAGTCATGCTTCTGTCTGTCTGTGTCTGCAGGTGAACTGTTGGGGCAGTCATGCTTCTGTCTGTCTGTGTCTGCAGGTGAACTGTTGGGGCAGTCATGCTTCTGTCTGTGTCTGCAGGTGAACTGTTGGGGCAGTCATGCTTCTGTCTGTCTCTGTCTGCAGGTGAACTGTTGGGGCAGTCATGCTTCTGTCTGTGTCTGCAGGTGAACTGCTGGGGCAGTCATGCTTCTGTCTGTCTGTGTCTGCAGGTGAACCGTTGGGGCAGTCATGCTTCTGTCTGTCTGTGTCTACAGGTGAACTGTTGGGGCAGTCATGCTTCTGTCTCTGTCTACAGGTGAACTGTTTGGGCAGTCATGCTTCTGTCTGTCTGTGTCTACAGGTGAACTGTTGGGGCAGTCATGCTTCTGTCTACAGGTGAACTGTTGGGGCAGTCATGCTTCTGTCTCTGTCTACAGGTGAACTGTTGGGGCAGTTATGCTTCTGTCTGTGTCTGCAGGTGAACTGTTGGGGCAGTCATGCTTCTGTCTACAGGTGAACTGTTGGGGCAGTTATGCTTCTGTCTGTGTCTGCAGATGAACTGTTGGGGCAGTTATGCTTCTGTCTCTGTCTACATGTGAACTGTTGGGGCAGTCATGCTTCTGTCTGTGTCTACAGGTGAACTGTTGGGGCAGTCATGCTTCTGTCTCTGTCTACAGGTGAACTGTTGGGGCAGTCATGCTTCTGTCTGTGTCTGCAGGTGAACTGTTGGGGCAGTCAAGCTTCTGTCTGTCTGTGTCTGCAGGTGAACTGTTGGGGCAGTCATGCTTCTGTCTCTGTCTACAGGTGAACTGTTGGGGCAGTCATGCTTCTGTCTGTGTCTGCAGGTGAACTGTTGGGGCAGTCATGCTTCTGTCTGTGTCTGCAAGTGAACTGTTGGGGCAGTCATGCTTCTGTCTGTCTGTGTCTGCAGGTGAACTGTTGGGGCAGTCATGCTTCTGTCTGTGTCTGCAGGTGAACTGTTGGGGCAGTCATGCTTCTGTCTGTGTCTGCAAGTGAACTGTTGGGGCAGTCATGCTTCTGTCTGTCTGTGTCTGCAGGTGAACTGTTGGGGCAGTCATGCTTCTGTCTGTGTCTGCAGGTGAACTGTTGGGGCAGTCATGCTTCTGTCTGTGTCTGCAGGTGAACTGTTGGGGCAGTCATGCTTCTGTCTGTGTCTGCAGGTGAACTGTTGGGGCAGTCATGCTTCTGTCTGTCTGTGTCTGCAGGTGAACTGTTGGGGCAGTCATGCTTCTGTCTGTGTCTGCAAGTGAACTGTTGGGGCAGTCGTGCTTCTGTCTGTCTGTGTCTGCAGGTGAACTGTTGGGGCAGTCATGCTTCTGTCTACAGGTGAACTGTTGGGGCAGTCATGCTTCTGTCTCTGTCTACAGGTGAACTGTTGGGGCAGTCATGCTTCTGTCTGTCTGTGTCTGCAAGTGAACTGTTGGGGCAGTCATGCTTCTGTCTGTCTGTGTCTGCAGGTGAACTGTTGGGGCAGTCATGCTTCTGTCTCTGTCTACAGGTGAACTGTTGGGGCAGTCATGCTTCTGTCTACAGGTGAACTGTTGGGGCAGTCATGCTTCTGTCTACAGGTGAACTGTTGGGGCAGTCATGCTTCTGTCTACAGGTGAACTGTTGGGGCAGTCATGCTTCTGTCTACAGGTGAACTGTTGGGGCAGTCATGCTTCTGTCTACAGGTGAACTGTTGGGGCAGTCATGCTTCTGTCTCTGTCTACAGGTGAACTGTTGGGGCAGTCATGCTTCTGTCTGTCTGTGTCTGCAGGTGAACTGTTGGGGCAGTCATGCTTCTGTCTGTCTGTGTCTGCAGGTGAACTGTTGGGGCAGTCATGCTTCTGTCTGTGTCTGCAGGTGAACTGTTGGGGCAGTCATGCTTCTGTCTACAGGTGAACTGTTGGGGCAGTCATGCTTCTGTCTACAGGTGAACTGTTGGGGCAGTCATGCTTCTGTCTCTGTCTACAGGTGAACTGTTGGGGCAGTCATGCTTCTGTCTGTGTCTGCAGGTGAACTGTTGGGGCAGTCATGCTTCTGTCTACAGGTGAACTGTTGGGGCAGTCATGCTTCTGTCTGTCTGTGTCTACAAGTGAACTGTTGGGGCAGTCATGCTTCTGTCTACAGGTGAACTGTTGGGGCAGTCATGCTTCTGTCTGTCTGTGTCTACAAGTGAACTGTTGGGGCAGTCATGCTTCTGTCTACAGGTGAACTGTTGGGGCAGTCATGCTTCTGTCTGCAGGTGAACTGTTGGGGCAGTCATGCTTCTGTCTACAGGTGAACTGTTGGGGCAGTCATGCTTCTGTCTGTGTCTGCAGGTGAACTGTTGGGGCAGTCATGCTTCTGTCTGTCTGTGTCTGCATGTGAACTGTTGGGGCAGTCATGCTTCTGTCTACAGGTGAACTGTTGGGGCAGTCAAGCTTCTGTCTCTGTCTACAGGTGAACTATTGGGGCAGTCATGCTTCTGTCTGTGTCTGCAGGTGAACTGTTGGGGCAGTCATGCTTCTGTCTGTCTGTGTCTGCAGGTGAACTGTTGGGGCAGTCATGCTTCTGTCTGTCTGTGTCTGCAGGTGAACTGTTGGGGCAGTTATGCTTCTGTCTGTGTCTACAAGTGAACTGTTGGGGCAGTCATGCTTCTGTCTGTGTCTGCAGGTGAACTGTTGGGGCAGTCATGCTTCTGTCTGTCTCTCTCTGCAGGTGAACTGTTGGGGCAGTCATGCTTCTGTCTGTGTCTGCAGGTGAACTGTTGGGGCAGTCATGCTTCTGTCTGTCTGTGTCTGCAGGTGAACTGTTGGGGCAGTCATGCTTCTGTCTGTCTCTGTCTGCAGGTGAACTGTTGGGGCAGTCATGCTTCTGTCTGTGTCTGCAGGTGAACTGCTGGGGCAGTCATGCTTCTGTCTGTCTGTGTCTGCAGGTGAACCGTTGGGGCAGTCATGCTTCTGTCTGTCTGTGTCTACAGGTGAACTGTTGGGGCAGTCATGCTTCTGTCTCTGTCTACAGGTGAACTGTTTGGGCAGTCATGCTTCTGTCTGTCTGTGTCTACAGGTGAACTGTTGGGGCAGTCATGCTTCTGTCTACAGGTGAACTGTTGGGGCAGTCATGCTTCTGTCTCTGTCTACAGGTGAACTGTTGGGGCAGTTATGCTTCTGTCTGTGTCTGCAGGTGAACTGTTGGGGCAGTCATGCTTCTGTCTACAGGTGAACTGTTGGGGCAGTTATGCTTCTGTCTGTGTCTGCAGGTGAACTGTTGGGGCAGTTATGCTTCTGTCTCTGTCTACAGGTGAACTGTTGGGGCAGTCATGCTTCTGTCTGTGTCTACAGGTGAACTGTTGGGGCAGTCATGCTTCTGTCTCTGTCTACAGGTGAACTGTTGGGGCAGTCATGCTTCTGTCTGTGTCTGCAGGTGAACTGTTGGGGCAGTCATGCTTCTGTCTGTCTGTGTCTGCAGGTGAACTGTTGGGGCAGTCATGCTTCTGTCTCTGTCTACAGGTGAACTGTTGGGGCAGTCATGCTTCTGTCTCTGTCTACAGGTGAACTGTTGGGGCAGTCATGCTTCTGTCTGTCTGTGTCTGCAGGTGAACTGTTGGGGCAGTCATGCTTCTGTCTCTGTCTACAGGTGAACTGTTGGGGCAGTCATGCTTCTGTCTGTGTCTGCAGGTGAACTGTTGGGGCAGTCATGCTTCTGTCTGTGTCTGCAAGTGAACTGTTGGGGCAGTCATGCTTCTGTCTGTCTGTGTCTGCAGGTGAACTGTTGGGGCAGTCATGCTTCTGTCTGTGTCTGCAGGTGAACTGTTGGGGCAGTCATGCTTCTGTCTGTGTCTGCAAGTGAACTGTTGGGGCAGTCATGCTTCTGTCTCTGTCTACAGGTGAACTGTTGGGGCAGTCATGCTTCTGTCTGTGTCTGCAGGTGAACTGTTGGGGCAGTCAAGCTTCTGTCTGTCTGTGTCTGCAGGTGAACTGTTGGGGCAGTCATGCTTCTGTCTCTGTCTACAGGTGAACTGTTGGGGCAGTCATGCTTCTGTCTGTGTCTGCAGGTGAACTGTTGGGGCAGTCATGCTTCTGTCTGTGTCTGCAAGTGAACTGTTGGGGCAGTCATGCTTCTGTCTGTCTGTGTCTGCAGGTGAACTGTTGGGGCAGTCATGCTTCTGTCTGTGTCTGCAGGTGAACTGTTGGGGCAGTCATGCTTCTGTCTGTGTCTGCAAGTGAACTGTTGGGGCAGTCATGCTTCTGTCTGTCTGTGTCTGCAGGTGAACTGTTGGGGCAGTCATGCTTCTGTCTGTGTCTGCAGGTGAACTGTTGGGGCAGTCATGCTTCTGTCTGTGTCTGCAGGTGAACTGTTGGGGCAGTCATGCTTCTGTCTGTGTCTGCAGGTGAACTGTTGGGGCAGTCATGCTTCTGTCTGTCTGTGTCTGCAGGTGAACTGTTGGGGCAGTCATGCTTCTGTCTGTGTCTGCAAGTGAACTGTTGGGGCAGTCGTGCTTCTGTCTGTCTGTGTCTGCAGGTGAACTGTTGGGGCAGTCATGCTTCTGTCTACAGGTGAACTGTTGGGGCAGTCATGCTTCTGTCTCTGTCTACAGGTGAACTGTTGGGGCAGTCATGCTTCTGTCTGTCTGTGTCTGCAAGTGAACTGTTGGGGCAGTCATGCTTCTGTCTGTCTGTGTCTGCAGGTGAACTGTTGGGGCAGTCATGCTTCTGTCTCTGTCTACAGGTGAACTGTTGGGGCAGTCATGCTTCTGTCTACAGGTGAACTGTTGGGGCAGTCATGCTTCTGTCTACAGGTGAACTGTTGGGGCAGTCATGCTTCTGTCTACAGGTGAACTGTTGGGGCAGTCATGCTTCTGTCTACAGGTGAACTGTTGGGGCAGTCATGCTTCTGTCTACAGGTGAACTGTTGGGGCAGTCATGCTTCTGTCTCTGTCTACAGGTGAACTGTTGGGGCAGTCATGCTTCTGTCTGTCTGTGTCTGCAGGTGAACTGTTGGGGCAGTCATGCTTCTGTCTGTCTGTGTCTGCAGGTGAACTGTTGGGGCAGTCATGCTTCTGTCTGTGTCTGCAGGTGAACTGTTGGGGCAGTCATGCTTCTGTCTACAGGTGAACTGTTGGGGCAGTCATGCTTCTGTCTACAGGTGAACTGTTGGGGCAGTCATGCTTCTGTCTCTGTCTACAGGTGAACTGTTGGGGCAGTCATGCTTCTGTCTGTGTCTGCAGGTGAACTGTTGGGGCAGTCATGCTTCTGTCTACAGGTGAACTGTTGGGGCAGTCATGCTTCTGTCTGTCTGTGTCTACAAGTGAACTGTTGGGGCAGTCATGCTTCTGTCTACAGGTGAACTGTTGGGGCAGTCATGCTTCTGTCTGTCTGTGTCTACAAGTGAACTGTTGGGGCAGTCATGCTTCTGTCTACAGGTGAACTGTTGGGGCAGTCATGCTTCTGTCTGCAGGTGAACTGTTGGGGCAGTCATGCTTCTGTCTACAGGTGAACTGTTGGGGCAGTCATGCTTCTGTCTGTGTCTGCAGGTGAACTGTTGGGGCAGTCATGCTTCTGTCTGTCTGTGTCTGCAGGTGAACTGTTGGGGCAGTCATGCTTCTGTCTACAGGTGAACTGTTGGGGCAGTCAAGCTTCTGTCTCTGTCTACAGGTGAACTATTGGGGCAGTCATGCTTCTGTCTGTGTCTGCAGGTGAACTGTTGGGGCAGTCATGCTTCTGTCTGTCTGTGTCTGCAGGTGAACTGTTGGGGCAGTCATGCTTCTGTCTGTCTGTGTCTGCAGGTGAACTGTTGGGGCAGTTATGCTTCTGTCTGTGTCTACAAGTGAACTGTTGGGGCAGTCATGCTTCTGTCTGTGTCTGCAGGTGAACTGTTGGGGCAGTCATGCTTCTGTCTGTCTCTCTCTGCAGGTGAACTGTTGGGGCAGTCATGCTTCTGTCTGTGTCTGCAGGTGAACTGTTGGGGCAGTCATGCTTCTGTCTGTCTGTGTCTGCAGGTGAACTGTTGGGGCAGTCATGCTTCTGTCTGTCTCTGTCTGCAGGTGAACTGTTGGGGCAGTCATGCTTCTGTCTGTGTCTGCAGGTGAACTGCTGGGGCAGTCATGCTTCTGTCTGTCTGTGTCTGCAGGTGAACCGTTGGGGCAGTCATGCTTCTGTCTGTCTGTGTCTACAGGTGAACTGTTGGGGCAGTCATGCTTCTGTCTCTGTCTACAGGTGAACTGTTTGGGCAGTCATGCTTCTGTCTGTCTGTGTCTACAGGTGAACTGTTGGGGCAGTCATGCTTCTGTCTACAGGTGAACTGTTGGGGCAGTCATGCTTCTGTCTCTGTCTACAGGTGAACTGTTGGGGCAGTTATGCTTCTGTCTGTGTCTGCAGGTGAACTGTTGGGGCAGTCATGCTTCTGTCTACAGGTGAACTGTTGGGGCAGTTATGCTTCTGTCTGTGTCTGCAGGTGAACTGTTGGGGCAGTTATGCTTCTGTCTCTGTCTACAGGTGAACTGTTGGGGCAGTCATGCTTCTGTCTGTGTCTACAGGTGAACTGTTGGGGCAGTCATGCTTCTGTCTCTGTCTACAGGTGAACTGTTGGGGCAGTCATGCTTCTGTCTGTGTCTGCAGGTGAACTGTTGGGGCAGTCATGCTTCTGTCTGTCTGTGTCTGCAGGTGAACTGTTGGGGCAGTCATGCTTCTGTCTCTGTCTACAGGTGAACTGTTGGGGCAGTCATGCTTCTGTCTCTGTCTACAGGTGAACTGTTGGGGCAGTCATGCTTCTGTCTGTCTGTGTCTGCAGGTGAACTGTTGGGGCAGTCATGCTTCTGTCTCTGTCTACAGGTGAACTGTTGGGGCAGTCATGCTTCTGTCTGTGTCTGCAGGTGAACTGTTGGGGCAGTCATGCTTCTGTCTGTGTCTGCAAGTGAACTGTTGGGGCAGTCATGCTTCTGTCTGTCTGTGTCTGCAGGTGAACTGTTGGGGCAGTCATGCTTCTGTCTGTGTCTGCAGGTGAACTGTTGGGGCAGTCATGCTTCTGTCTGTGTCTGCAAGTGAACTGTTGGGGCAGTCATGCTTCTGTCTGTCTGTGTCTGCAGGTGAACTGTTGGGGCAGTCATGCTTCTGTCTGTGTCTGCAGGTGAACTGTTGGGGCAGTCATGCTTCTGTCTGTGTCTGCAGGTGAACTGTTGGGGCAGTCATGCTTCTGTCTGTGTCTGCAGGTGAACTGTTGGGGCAGTCATGCTTCTGTCTGTCTGTGTCTGCAGGTGAACTGTTGGGGCAGTCATGCTTCTGTCTGTGTCTGCAAGTGAACTGTTGGGGCAGTCGTGCTTCTGTCTGTCTGTGTCTGCAGGTGAACTGTTGGGGCAGTCATGCTTCTGTCTATAGGTGAACTGTTGGGGCAGTCATGCTTCTGTCTCTGTCTACAGGTGAACTGTTGGGGCAGTCATGCTTCTGTCTGTCTGTGTCTGCAAGTGAACTGTTGGGGCAGTCATGCTTCTGTCTGTCTGTGTCTGCAGGTGAACTGTTGGGGCAGTCATGCTTCTGTCTCTGTCTACAGGTGAACTGTTGGGGCAGTCATGCTTCTGTCTACAGGTGAACTGTTGGGGCAGTCATGCTTCTGTCTACAGGTGAACTGTTGGGGCAGTCATGCTTCTGTCTACAGGTGAACTGTTGGGGCAGTCATGCTTCTGTCTACAGGTGAACTGTTGGGGCAGTCATGCTTCTGTCTACAGGTGAACTGTTGGGGCAGTCATGCTTCTGTCTCTGTCTACAGGTGAACTGTTGGGGCAGTCATGCTTCTGTCTGTCTGTGTCTGCAGGTGAACTGTTGGGGCAGTCATGCTTCTGTCTGTCTGTGTCTGCAGGTGAACTGTTGGGGCAGTCATGCTTCTGTCTGTGTCTGCAAGTGAACTGTTGGGGCAGTCATGCTTCTGTCTGTCTGTGTCTGCAGGTGAACTGTTGGGGCAGTCATGCTTCTGTCTACAGGTGAACTGTTGGGGCAGTCATGCTTCTGTCTCTGTCTACAGGTGAACTGTTGGGGCAGTCATGCTTCTGTCTGTCTGTGTCTGCAAGTGAACTGTTGGGGCAGTCATGCTTCTGTCTGTCTGTGTCTGCAGGTGAACTGTTGGGGCAGTCATGCTTCTGTCTCTGTCTACAGGTGAACTGTTGGGGCAGTCATGCTTCTGTCTACAGGTGAACTGTTGGGGCAGTCATGCTTCTGTCTACAGGTGAACTGTTGGGGCAGTCATGCTTCTGTCTACAGGTGAACTGTTGGGGCAGTCATGCTTCTGTCTGTGTCTACAGGTTAACTGTTGGGGCAGTCATGCTTCTGTCTACAGGTGAACTGTTGGGGCAGTCATGCTTCTGTCTGTCTGTGTCTACAGGTGAACTGTTGGGGCAGTCATGCTTCTGTCTGTGTCTACAAGTGAACTGTTGGGGCAGTCATGCTTCTGTCTGTGTCTACAAGTGAACTGTTGGGGCAGTCATGCTTCTGTCTACAGGTGAACTGTTGGGGCAGTCATGCTTCTGTCTGTGTCTGCAGGTGAACTGTTGGAGCAGAAACCTGATGCTGATGTGCACTTGATCATCGCTGGTGGCTACGACAGCCGTGTGGAAGAAAACGTGCAGTACCATGCAGAACTGGTGGCATTAGCTCACAAACTGGGGCTAGAGAACAAAGTGACATTTCTACGGTCTCCCAGCGACAGTCAGAAGAGGACGTTGCTCAAACAGAGCTCGTGTTTGCTGTACACACCAGAGAGAGAGCATTTTGGAATAGTTCCCATCGAAGCCATGTATATGCAGTGTCCAGTGATTGCCATGCGCAGCGGCGGTCCGCTGGAGACGGTTGCTGATGGCGCTACCGGATTTTTGTGTCATAATGAACCTGTTGAAGTTGCACAGGCCATGCTGAAGTTTGTGGAAGATCCATCTTTAGGCAAGCTGTTCGGGGAGGCAGGGAGGGCAAGGGTCAACACCTTGTTTTCATTTGTCACATTTACAGATAAGCTGGACACTATTGTGCATGATCTCATCACGGGGGGCTAGAGTGACGGGGAATGATCTCATTACTGGAGGCTAGAGTGACGGGGCATGATCTCATCATGGGAGGCTAGAGTGACGGGGCATGATCTCATCATGGGAGGCTAGAGTGACGGGGCATGATCTCATCATGGGAGGCTAGAGTGACAGGGAATTATCTCATTACTGGAAGCTAGAGTGACGGGGCATAATCTCATCATGGGAGGCTAGAGTGACGGGGCATGATCTCATTACTGGAGGCTAGAGTGACGGGGCATGATCTCATCATGGGAGGCTAGAGTGACAGGGCATGATCTCATCATGGGAGGCTAGAGTGACAGGGCATGATCTCATCATGGGAGGCTAGAGTGACAGGGAATTATCTCATTACTGGAGGCTAGAGTGACGGGGCATGATCTCATCATGGGAGGCTAGAGTGACAGGGCATGATCTCATTACTGGAGGCTAGAGTGACAGGGCATGATCTCATCATGGGAGGCTAGAGTGACGGGGAATTATCTCATCACGGGGGGCTAGAGTGACAGGGAATGATCTCATCATGGGAGGCTAGAGTGACGGGGAATGATCTCATTACTGGAGGCTAGAGTGACGGGGCATGATCTCATCATGGGAGGCTAGAGTGACGGGGAATGATCTCATCATGGGAGGCTAGAGTGACGGGGAATGATCTCATTACTGGAGGCTAGAGTGACGGGGCATGATCTCATCATGGGAGGCTAGAGTGATGGGGAATGATCTCATTACTGGAGGCTAGAGTGACGGGGCATGATCTCATCATGGGAGGCTAGAGTGACGGGGAATTATCTCATCACGGGAGGCTAGAGTGACAGGGAATGATCTCATCATGGGAGGCTAGAGTGACGGGGAATTATCTCATCACGGGAGGCTAGAGTGACAGGGCATGATCTCATCATGGGAGGCTAGAGTGACAGGGCATGATCTCATCATGGGAGGCTAGAGTGACAGGGCATGATCTCATCATGGGAGGCTAGAGTGACAGGGCATGATCTCATCACGGGAGGCTAGAGTGACAGGGCATGATCTCATCATGGGAGGCTAGAGTGACGGGGAATTATCTCATCACGGGGGGCTAGAGTGACAGGGAATGATCTCATCATGGGAGGCTAGAGACAGGGAATAGTTTGGAAATGATCTCGTCACCGCAGGTTGACGGCATAGTTTGTGCATGTTCTCATTACTGTGATTCGAGTGTATTCTACAACAGGTAGGGACTGTTGTTATACTTGGCTGGGAGACAGGAGCCGTTGTACCATTGAGTATGAAAACTGATGGAGTAATTCATGTGCATAATTAGACAACTTGTCATTTGTTATAAGTATTAACTGGAAGTTATGTACGACTTTCATCGGTCGCACATGAATCACTTGTGGATACGGTGTGAGAGATAGACTACTAAAGCGTGCCAGAACCCATTTATACATGTGTTCACTAGAAGTTAAGGAAGAATCCTGCAGTCAACACTTCTCCTTAGTTTTTGATGAGTGATCTTGTAATACCTACAACTCTCTACACCTCAGTGTCTGCTGTTTTTCTCTCACTCTACATTTGTCTTCTCCCTCCAGTTTCTCCTCTGTCTCTCTCCAGTTTTCTTTTTCTTCTCTGCCCACATTCTTCTCTCCCTCTGTACATAGTTTTCTTCTCTGTCCACAGTTTTCTTCTATCTCTCTCTCTAGTTTTCATTTTCTTCTCTCCCCCTCTGTCTAGTATTCTTTTTCTTCTCTATCCACAGTTTTCCTCTCTCTCCAGTTTTCTTCTCTCTTCCTGGTTTTCTTCTCAACATCCCCAATGCCTTCAGCTTTCCCACATTTGTGTAACTCATTGTCCAGCTACACACAGTTGTGTAACTCATTGTCCAGCTGTAGCATCCACACAAAACAACAGGCCACACACACACACACATCTTCAGGCAGAAGTTGAACTGTAGAGATAGAACCAATGAATACACTAGCAGAAACTCTTGTAGGTGGATGGTTGGCTGTATCCCTGGTCTAGCTAGAGGGTGGTTGTATCCCTGGTCTAGCTAGAGGGTGGTTGGTTGTATCCCTGGTCTAGCTAGAGGTGGTTGGTTGTATCCCTGGTCTAGCTAGAGGTGGTTGGCTGTATCCCTGGTCTAGCTAGAGGGTGGTTGTATTCCTGGTCTAGCTAGAGGGTGGTTGTATCCCTGGTCTAGCTAGAGGGTGGTTGTATCCCTGGTCTAGCTAGAGGGTGGTTGGTTGTATCCCTGGTCTAGCTAGAGGGTGGTTGTATCCCTGGTCTAGCTAGAGGGTGGTTGGTTGTATCCCTGGTCTAGCTAGAGGGTGGTTGTATCCCTGGTCTAGCTAGAGGTGGTTGGCTGTATCCCTGGTCTAGCTAGAGGGTGGTTGTATCCCTGGTCTAGCTAGAGGGTGGTTGTATCCCTGGTCTAGCTAGAGGGTGGTTGTATCCCTGGTCTAGCTAGAGGGTGGTTGGTTGTATCCCTGGTCTAGCTAGAGGGTGGTTGTATCCCTGGTCTAGCTAGAGGGTGGTTGGTTGTATCCCTGGTCTAGCTAGAGGGTGGTTGTATCCCTGGTCTAGCTAGAGGTGGTTGGCTGTATCCCTGGTCTAGCTAGAGGGTGGCTGGCTGTATCCCTGGTCTAGCTAGAGGGTGGTTGTATCCCTGGTCTAGCTAGAGGGTGGTTGTATCCCTGGTCTAGCTAGAGGGTGGTTGTATCCCTGGTCTAGCTAGAGGGTGGTTGTATCCCTGGTCTAGCTAGAGGGTGGTTGTATCCCTGGTCTAGCTAGAGGGTGGTTGGCTGTATCCCTGGTCTAGCTAGAGGGTGGTTGTATCCCTGGTCTAGCTAGAGGGTGGTTGTATCCCTGGTCTAGCTAGAGGGTGGTTGGTTGTATCCCTGGTCTAGCTAGAGGTGGTTGGCTGTATCCCTGGTCTAGCTAGAGGTGGTTGGCTGTATCCCTGGTCTAGCTAGAGGTGGTTGGCTGTATCCCTGGTCTAGCTAGAGGGTGGTTGTATCCCTGGTCTAGCTAGAGGGTGGTTGGTTGTATCCCTGGTCTAGCTAGAGGGTGGTTGGTTGTATCCCTGGTCTAGCTAGAGGGTGGTTGGTTGTATCCCTGGTCTAGCTAGAGGGTGGTTGGTTATATCCCTGGTCTAGCTAGAGGGTGGTTGGTTGTATCCCTGGTCTAGCTAGAGGGTGGTTGGTTGTATCCCTGGTCTAGCTAGAGGGTGGTTGGTTGTATCCCTGGTCTAGCTAGAGGGTGGTTTGTTGTATCATGCAGTGTTGATGAATGAAAGATGAGTGATTGGAAGAGCAGAATGTAAGACGGGCCCGCATGCCCAATTTGTAACCCTTTTAAAGTAAAGTATCCCTGGTCTAGCTAGAGGGTGGTTGGTTGTATCCCTGGTGGTTGTATCCCTAGTCTAGCTAGAGGGTGGTTGTATCCCTGGACTAGCTAGAGCAGTGGTTCTCAACCGGTGGGGAATTCCCCCCAAGGGGGGAATTATAGGGATTCCGGGGGGGAATTAAGATTATTTCTAGATTGTGTTAATATAAGAACTGATTACTTGATATTGTTTTTCCCTTCATACTTTACGGTTCTGTACGTATCACCCTTCTGAAATTCATTTGATAACGTAAGTAGATCCGCAAATCACATTTTATGTAGATGTCTAGACTTGTTTTAGTATGTGCTATTAAATTTAGCTTCAATTATTACGTATACTGTGTAGGGGCAGGGGGAAATTTTTAGGGAGGAAATATGAAGGGGGAATGACGTTCTAAAAATATGGTGAGGGGGGGAATGACGTCCTAAAATTATGGTTAAGGGGGCACGGGCCAAAAAAGGTTGAGAACCACTGAGCTAGAGGGTGGCTGTATCCCTGGTCTAGCTAGAGCAGTGGTTCTCAACCGGTGGGGGAATTTTGGGGTTTCCAGGGGGAGAATGAAGACCATTTCATGATCAGTTATGCAAGTCTCATCCTTCTAAAATTCATTTTATAAAGTCAGTAGACCCACAAATCATGTCTTATGTGGATGTCTAGACTTGTTTTAGTATGTGCTATTAAATTTACGTTACATTTTTACGTATACTGCATAGGGGTGGGGGGATTTTTAGATAGGAAATATGAAAGGGGGGGGGGGAAGACGTTCTGAAAATACGGTGAAGAGGGGGGGGGCACGGGCCACATTTTTGATAGGAAAGGGGGAATGACGTTCTGAAAATATGGTGAAGGGGGGCACTGGCCAAAAAAGGTTGAGAACCACTGAGCTAGAGGGTAGCTGTATCCCTGGTCTAGCTGGAGGGTGGGAATTTTAGGGTTTCCAGGGGGGGGGGGGGAATTAAGATTATTTCAAGATCGAGTTAATACAAGAACCGATTACTTGATATTATTTTTCCCTTCATACTGTATGGTTTGGTACGTCTCAGCCTTCTAAAATTCAGTTTATAAAGTAAGTAGGCCCACAAATCATGTTTTGTGTGGACGTCTGGACTTGTTTTAGTATGTGCTATTAAATTTAGCTTCCATTATTACGTATATTGTGTAGGGGCGGGTCCGGGATTTTTAGGTAGGTAATATGAAATAGGGGAATGGCGTTCTGAAAATATGGTGAAGGGGGGCACGGTCCAAAAAAGGTTGAGAACCACTGAGCTAGAGGGTGGTTGGCTGTATCCCTGGTCTAGCTGGAGGGTGGTTGCATCCCTGGTCTAGCTACAGGGTGGTTGGCTGTATCCCTGAGCTAGAGCACAAGCATGCACTGTGTGACTGGTTGCTTAGTTCCTGACAGGGGGACCAAGATGAGCTGTAGAGAAAAATGACAACTCTATATAATGTGTGAATGGTTTATTGTGTTCCTTCTCACACAACGACAGTGAATCATTCATGCAGCACAATGGTGAAAATTTTAGTGTTGACTAATGAACCACTATCATCATCACCACAAACTGCTGTATATGTATATGAACATTAATTCACCTTTACGAAATAAATAGAAGGAACCAATACTGGTGCACAATGTACCGTGTCTTGGTGAAATGAGATAGGAATGAACATGTCTGAATGATGAATGAGATTGGAACAGGCATGCCTAGATGGTGTATGTGATAGTAACTACTGGCTGGTTGGCTGTGCTAGAGGGCCGCTTGCTGGCTGTGTGGAAGGAGTGTGTTCCTGATCTTGGACCAGTTTGTGGTCAGATGTGCTGGGCTAGACATTTCAATATCAGGCAGAGTTCAGTAACACACCAACAAATGCTGGTGGGTGCTCATGGGCTGTGTGAGACGACTGGTGGTTTCTTTCCTCTTGTCAAGTGCTCATTACTCCTCTAAATTCTTCTTCCTGACCAAATCTGTGGGCCACAAACCATGTATGTGTCCATTCAACAAGCTGGAGGTGACAGCTGCAGTCTGTGGATGTACTCACACAGATGTGTGACGGTGTCACCAGAAGATATGCAACCATCCAGTCAGCTTGTCTGTGACAGGTCTACAATGTCACCAGAAGATATACAGCCATCCAGTCAGCTTATCTGTGACAGGTCTACCATGTAACATTTAAGTGTTGCCTACAAGAACGAGACCAGGTGTGAAGAAACTAAAACATCAATTACATCAAAGAAAACACTTGTTCATCATGTTGCAGAGATGCTCCCCCAGCCGACGTTTAGAATATGGAACAGCTGCCCTTTTCTTTGAATGGATTCTCGCTGGGTTTGCTGAATCCTCGAATCAGATAGTCCTCTTCAATATGAGCATCGCAGTACTTCTGGAGGTCGTCGATGCATTGGGACACCCGGAATCTAGTGATCTGGGCCTCACAACGCAGCTGCTCAATGAGGCGTCGCTGCTGCTGCAGGCCTTCCTGGAACTTGTTCATGTTGGTGCTGTAGACAGAGACATGACACAAGTTCAACTGTGCACACAATACTACACACATTGCCCAGCTGTAGACAGAGACATGACACAAGTTCAACTGTGCACACAATACTACACACATTGCCCAGCTGTAGACAGAGACATGACACAAGTTCAACTGTGCACACAATACTACACACATTGCCCAGCTGTAGACAGAGACATGACACAAGTTCAACTGTGCACACAATACTACACACATTGCCCAGCTGTAGACAGAGACATGACACAAGTTCAACTGTGCACACAATACTACACACATTGCCCAGCTGTAGACAGAGACATGACACAAGTTCAACTGTGCACACAATACTACACACATTGCCCAGCTGTAGACAGAGACATGACACAAGTTCAACTGTGCACACAATACTACACACATTGCCCAGCTGTAGACAGAGACATGACACAAGTTCAACTGTGCACACAATACTACACACATTGCCCAGCTGTAGACAGAGACATGACACAAGTTCAACTGTGCACACAATACTACACACATTGCCCAGCTGTAGACAGAGACATGACACAAGTTCAACTGTGCACACAATACTACACACATTGCCCAGCTGTAGACAGAGACATCACACAAGTTCAACTGTGCACACAATACTACACACATTGCCCAGCTGTAGACAGAGACATGACACAAGTTCAACTGTGCACACAGTACTACACACATTGCCCTGCTGTAGACAGAGACATGACACAAGTTCAACTGTGCACACAATACTACACACATTGCCCAGCTGTAGACAGAGACATCACACAAGTTCAACTGTGCACACAATACTACACCCATTGCCCAGCTGTAGACAGAGACATGACACAAGTTCAACTGTGCACACAATACTACACACATTGCCCAGCTGTAGACAGAGACATGACACAAGTTCAACTGTGCACACAATACTACACACATTGCCCAGCTGTAGACAGAGACATGACACAAGTTCAACTGTGCACACAATACTAGACACATTGCCCAGCTGTAGACAGAGACATCACACAAGTTCAACTGTGCACACAATACTACACACATTGCCCAGCTGTAGACAGAGACATGACACAAGTTCAACTGTGCACACAATACTAGACACATTGCCCAGCTGTAGACAGAGACATGACACAAGTTCAACTGTGCACACAATACTACACACATTGCCCAGCTGTAGACAGAGACATGACACAAGTTCAACTGTGCACACAATACTACACACATTGCCCAGCTGTAGACAGAGACATGACACAAGTTCAACTGTGCACACAATACTACACACATTGCCCAGCTGTAGACAGAGACATGACACAAGTTCAACTGTGCACACAATACTAGACACATTGCCCAGCTGTAGACAGAGACATGACACAAGTTCAACTGTGCACACAATACTACACACATTGCCCAGCTGTAGACAGAGACATGACACAAGTTCAACTGTGCACACAATACTACACACATTGCCCAGCTGTAGACAGAGACATGACACAAGTTCAACTGTGCACACAATACTACACACATTGCCCAGCTGTAGACAGAGACATCACACAAGTTCAACTGTGCACACAATACTACACACATTGCCCAGCTGTAGACAGACAGACATCACAGATGTTCAACTGTGCACACAGTACTACACACATTGCCCAGCTGTAGACAGAGACATCACACAAGCTCAACTGTGCACACAATACTACACACATTGCCCAGCTGTAGACAGACAGACATCACAGATGTTCAACTGTGCACACAGTACTACACACATTGCCCAGCTGTAGACAGAGACATCACACAAGTTCAACTGTGCACACAATACTACACACATTGCCCAGCTGTAGACAGACAGACATCACAGATGTTCAACTGTGCACACAGTACTACACACATTGCCCAGCTGTAGACAGAGACATCACACAAGTTCAACTGTGCACACAATACTACACACATTGCCCAGCTGTAGACAGACAGACATCACAGATGTTCAACTGTGCACACAGTACTACACACATTGCCCAGCTGTAGACAGAGACATGACACAAGTTCAACTGTGCACACAATACTACACACATTGCCCAGCTGTAGACAGAGACACCATATATGTTCAACTGTGCACACAATACTACACACATTGCCCAGCTGTAGACAGAGACATCACACAAGTTCAACTGTGCACACAATACTACACACATTGTCCAGCTGTAGACAGAGACATCACACAAGTTCAACTGTGCACACAGTACTACACACATTGCCCAGCTGTAGAGACAGACATCACAGATGTTCAACTGTACACACAATACTACACACATTGCCCAGCTGTAGACAGACATCACACAAGTTCAACTGTGCACACAACACTATACACATTGCCCAGCTGTAGACATAGAGACATCATAGATGTTCACCAGCTGTAGACAGACAGACATGACATATGTCCAACTGTGTACACAGTACTACACACATTGCCCAGCTGTGTTCACAGACCGTGCCATCAGTGTGTCCTGTATACAGTACTTGTGGTCCCCATGGATGTTTGTTGAAAAGGTCACCGTAGAATCTGGTTGCAAACACTGTACCTGAGGAAGCTGGACCACCAGTCAGTTGCCGCATCATGATGGACTAATCTGCTCTTCCTGGACTCTCCACAACGTGCGTGTGATGTGACACGCCAGCCTGACACTGATACAGGCTGTTTGTAAAGTCTCACTACACTTTTGATGTAAAAAAAAACATTTGAAAAACGAAGTACATGACGTCATCAAAAAATGTGCTCCATAGTCCACCGTGAAGGAATATGCAGCGAATGGCTGTCGTCTTTTGGACTAATTCTTTGCACTCCAAACTGAATGGTGTTATCAACGGAAGACAGAATTTAAAAAAAAAAAATTTTTTTTTTTGGGGGGGGGGGGGGGTTGAACAAATGGGGGTCGATACACACGGAAATAGCAACATGCACGTTGCAGAAGATATTAGGCAATATGAATAGACGGGTACAGTCATGTCTTGAAGCCCGTGGTGGACATTCCCAATACCAGTTATAATGAATACTTCACAGCTTCCTCAAAACAGCGTTAGACCATAGCAGTAAATATTATAATTAATTTAATGAATTTTTAAGCACATTTTGTTGATGACGTCATTATTTCATTTTTTTCCAATTTGTTCTACATACAAGGTGTAGTGCGACTTTACAAACACCCTGTAGTTTTCTTATGAAATTAGGAGCCCGTATCTTACAGCTTTGTTGTGATTTAGCCCAGGTTTGGTAGTCCGTCTCTGACACTAAAGTGTGATTTAGCCCAGGTTTGGTAGTCCGTCTCTGACATTAGCGTGTGATTTAGCCCAGGGTTTATAAGTCCGTCTCTGACATTAGCGTGTGATTTAGCCCAGGGTTTGTAAGTCCGTCTCTGACACTAACGTGTGATTTAGCCCAGGTTTGGTAGTCCGTCTCTGACATTAGCGTGCGATTTAGCCCAGGGTTTGTAAGTCCGTCTCTGACATTAGCGTGTGATTTAGCCCAGGTTATGTAGTCCATCTCTGACACTAATATGTGATTTAGCCCAGGTTTGGAAGTCCGTCTTTGACACTAACGTGTGATTTAGCCCAGGTTTGTAAGACAGGACCTTGACACACAAATGAATGAATCACTGAAAAACCAAGTGCGATTAAGATTAGACTGGCAATCTGTCCCTGACACCTCACATGTTATTTATTTCAGACTGTATGAGTCTCTCTCTCTTGTACCGAACACACCAGCTGATTGAATCCGTATTTACATATAGTACGGTGCAGATACAAGTCATATTGTGCAGCTCTATCGTCTACACCGCGAGGATATGTGGCCTCTGTCCATGTGCACATTCTGCAATGACAAGCCTGCCATCATGTCTTCCCTACAGCACACAGCCTGCCATCATGTCTTCCCTACAGCACACAGCCTGCCATCATGTCTTCCCTACAGCACACAGCTTGTCATGTCTTCCCTACAGCACACAGCTTGTCATGTCTTCCCTACAGCACACAGCTTGTCATGTCTTCCCTACAGCACACAGCCTGTCATGTCTTCCCTACAGCACACAGCCTGTCATCATGTCTTCCCTACAGCACACAGCCTGTCATGTCTTCCCTACAGCACACAGCTTGTCATCATGTCTTCACTACAGCACACAACCTGTCATCATGTCTTTCCTACAGCACACAGCTTGTCATCATGTCTTCCCTACAGCACACAGCCTGTCATGTCTTCCCTACAGCACACAGCCTGTCATCATGTCTTCACTACAGCACACAACCTGTCATCATGTCTTTCCTACAGCACACAGCTTGTCATCATGTCTTCACTACAGCACACAACCTGTCATCATGTCTTCACTACAGCACACAGCCTGTCATGTCTTCCCTACAGCACACAGCTTGTCATCATGTCTTCCCTACAGCACACAACCTGTCATCATGTCTTCCCTACAGCACACAGCCTGTCATGTCTTCCCTACAGCACACAACCTATCATGTCTTCACTACAGCACACAACCTGTCACCATGTCTTCACTACAGCACACAACCTGTCACCATGTCTTCACTACAGCACACAGCCTGTCATGTCTTCCCTACAGCACACAGCCTGTCATGTCTTCACTACAGCACACAGCCTGTCATGTCTTCCCTACAGCACACAACCTGTCATGTCTTCACTACAGCACACAGCCTGTCATGTCTTCACTACAGCACACAGCCTGTCATGTCTTCACTACAGCACACAACCTGTCACCATGTCTTCACTACAGCACACAACCTGTCACCATGTCTTCACTACAGCACACAACCTGTCACCAGGTCTTCACTACAGCACACAACCTGTCACCATGTCTTCACTACAGCACACAACCTGTCATCATGTCTTCCCTACAGCACACAGCCTGTCATGTCTTCCCTACAGCCTGTCATCATGTCTTCCCTACAGCACACAGCCTGTCACCATGTCTTCCCTACAGCACACAGCCTCTCATGTCTTCCCTACAGCACACAACCTGTCATGTCTTCACTACAGCACACAACCTGTCATCATGTCTTCACTACAGCACACAGCCTGTCATGTCTTCCCTACAGCACACAACCTGTCATCATGTCTTCACTACAGCACACAACCTGTCATCATGTCTTCCCTACAGCACACAACCTGTCATCATGTCTTCACTACAGCACACAACCTGTCATCATGTCTTCACTACAGCACACAGCCTGTCATGTCTTCCCTACAGCACACAACCTGTCATCATGTCTTCACTACAGCACACAACCTGTCATCATGTCTTCACTACAGCACACAGCCTGTCATGTCTTCCCTACAGCACACAACCTGTCATCATGTCTTCACTACAGCACACAGCCTGTCATGTCTTCCCTACAGCACACAACCTGTCATCATGTCTTCCCTACAGCACACAACCTGTCATCATGTCTTCACTACAGCACACAGCCTGTCATGTCTTCCCTACAGCACACAGCCTGTCATCATGTCTTCACTACAGCACACAACCTGTCACCATGTCTTCCCTACAGCACACAGCCTGTCACCATGTCTTCCCTACAGCACACAGCCTGTCATCATGTCTTCCCTACAGCACACAGCCTGTCATCATGTCTTCCCTACAGCACACAGCCTGTCATGTCTTCCCTACAGCACACAGCCTGTCACCATGTCTTCCCTACAGCACACAGCCTGTCATCATGTCTTCCCTACAGCACACAACCTGCCATTATGTCTTCCCTACAGCACAAAGCCTGTCATCATGTCTTCCCTACAGCACACAGCCTGTCATCATGTCTTCCCTACAGCACACAGCCTGTCATCATGTCTTCCCTACAGCACACAGCCTGTCATCATGTCTTCCCTACAGCACACAACCTGTCATCATGTCTTCCCTACAGCACACAGTCTGTCATGTCTTCCCTACAGCATACAGCCTGTCATCATGTCTTCCCTACAGCACACAGCCTGTCATGTCTTCCCTACAGCACACAGCTTGTCATCATGTCTTCCCTACAGCACACAACCTGTCATCATGTCTTCCCTACAGCACACAACCTGTCATCATGTCTTCCCTACAGCACACAGCATGTCATGTCTTCCCTACAGCACACAACCTGTCATCATGTCTTCCCTACAGCACACAGCCTGTCATGTCTTCCCTACAGCACACAGCCTGTCATCATGTCTTCCCTACAGCACAAACCTGTCATCATGTCTTCCCTACAGCTTGTCATCATGTCTTCCCTACAGCACACAGCCTGTCATGTCTTCCCTACAGTACACAGCCTGTCATCATGTCTTGCCTACACCACACAGCCTGCCATCATGTCTTCCCTACAGCACACAGCCTGTCATCATGTCTTCCCTACAGCACACAGCCTATCATGTCTTCCCTACAGCACAGAGCCTGTCATCATGTCTTCCTTACAGCACACAACCTGCCATTATGTCTTGCCTACAGCACAAAGCCTGTCATCATGTCTTCCCTACAGCACTCTGGACTACTGTCTGTTGGTTACAGTTCTAAATGTCCACCAGCCCTGGACTACTGTTGGTTACAGTAATAAATGTCTACCATTCCTGGACTACTGTTGGTTACAGTTCTAAATGTCCACGATTCCTGGACTGCTGTTGGTTACAGTTCTAAATGTCCACCACTCCTGGACTTGTTGGTTAGTTCTAAATGTCCACCACTCCTGGCCTACTGTTGGTTACAGTTCTAAATGTCCACCATTCCTGGACTACTGTTGGTTACAGTTCTAAATGTCCACCACTCCTGGACTGCTGTTGGTTACACTTCTGAATGTCCATCATTCCTAGACTGCTGTTGGTTACAGTTCTAAATGTCCACCATTCCTAGACTGCTGTTGGTTACAGTTCTAAATGTCCACCATTCCTGGACTGCTGTTGGTTACAGTTCTAAATGTCCACCAGCCCTAGACTACTGTTGGTTACAGTTCTAAATGTCCAACATTCCTGGACTACTGTTGGTTACAGTTCTAAATGTCCACCATCCCTGGACTACTGTTGGTTACAGTTCTAAATGTCCACCATTCCTAGACTGCTGTTGGTTACAGTTCTAAATGTCCACTAGCCATAGACTACTGTTGGTTACAGTTCTAAATGTCCACCATCCCTAGACTGCTGTTGGTTACAGTTCTAAATGTCCACCAGCCCTAGACTACTGTTGGTTAAAGTTCCAAATGTCCACCATTCCTAGACTGCTGTTGGTTACAGTTCTAAATGTCCACCAGCCCTGTACTACTAATGGTTACAGTTCTAAATGTCCACCAGCCATGGACTATTGTCTGTTGGTTACAGTTCTAAATGTCCACCAGCCCTGGACTACTGATGGTTACAGTTCTAAAAGTCCACCAGCCCTGGACTAGTGTTGTTTACAGTTCTAAATGTCCAACAGCCCTGGACTACTGTTGGTTACAGTTCTAAATGTCCACCATTTCTAGACTACTGTTGGTTACAGTTCTAAATGTCCACCAGCCCTGGACTATTGTCTGTTGGTTACAGTTCTAAATGTCCACCAGCCCTAGTCTACTGATGGTTACAGTTCTAAATGTCTACCAGCCCTGGACTAGTGTTGATTACAGTTCTAAATGTCCACCATTTCTAGACTACTGTTGGTTACAGTTCTAAATGTCCACCAGCCCTGGACTACTGATGGTTACAGTTCTAAATGTCCAACAGCCCTGGACTATTGTCTGTTGGTTACAGTTCTAAATGTCCACCAGCCCTGGACTACTGTTGGTTACAGTTCTAAATGTCCACCAGCCCTGGACTACTGATGGTTACAGTTCTAAATGTCCAACAGCCCTGGACTACTCTTGGTTACAGTTCTAAATGTCCACCAGCCCTGGACTACTGATGGTTACAGTTCTAAATGTCCACCAGCCCTGGACTATTGTCTGTTGGTTACAGTTCTAAATGTCCACCAGCCCTGGACTACTGTTGGTTACAGTTGTAAATGTCCACCAGCCCTGGACTATTGTCTGTTGGTTACAGTTGTAAATGTCCACCAGCCCTGGACTACTGTTGGTTACAGTTCTAAATGTCCATCAGCCCTGGACTACTGATGGTTACAGTTCTAAATGTCCACCAGCCCTGGACTATTGTCTGTTGGTTACAGTTCTAAATGTCTACCAGCCCTGAACTACTGTTCAGATGGATGTGTGTGTATATATTGATGATGTATTTTCACATATTTGTGTTTAGTACACCAGTAGTGGTCACATTCGGGTAGTCTGTGGTCACTGGGTGAGATTAGTTTAGTACACCACCAGTGGTCAGAATTGGGTAGTCTGTGGTCAGAATCTGGTAGTCTGTGATCACTGGGTGAGATTAATTGATGAGGCAGGTATCTCTAAACATTCAAAACTCTTTAACATGACCTATAGCAGATTAGGGGCGCCCACATAACCTCTCCCCCTGCTGCCTGCTGGGATTCATCTCTCTAGACAAACTGGCAGAAGTCAAGCAGAACCAATCGCTGTACATCCCTAGTACATTGTGAATCAACAACTCACACAATGTCACATAAACACAGTAAATGGGTGCTCCATAGTTGCAGCCTCACCAAGTAGGCAGTCATGTGAACCCGGAATGTGTGAGAGCAGATGGAGAGAGGGCAGGCATGTGTGAGAGCAGATGGAGAGGGGCATGTGTGAGAACAGATGGAGAGAGGCAGGCATGTGTGAGATCAGATGGAGAGGGTCATGTGTGAGAACAGATGGAGAGGGGAATGTGAGAGAACAGATGGAGAGGGGAATGTGTGAGAACAGATGGAGAGGGGGCAGGCATGTGTGAGAATAGATGGAGAGGGGCAGGCATGTGTGAGAGCAGATGCAGAGGGGAATGTGTGAGAACAGATGGAGAGGGGGCAGGCATGTGTGAGAGCAGATGGAGAGGGGAATGTGTGAGAACAGATGGAGAGGGGCAGGCATGTGTGAGAGCAGATGGAGAGGGGAATGTGTGAGAGCAGATGGAGAGGGGCAGGCATGTGTGAGAGCAGATGGAGAGGGGAATGTGTGAGAACAGATGGAGAGAGGCAGGCATGTGTGAGATCAGATGGAGAGGGGAATGTGAGAGAACAGATGGAGAGGGGCAGGCATGTGTGAGAGCAGATGGAGAGGGGAATGTGTGAGAACAGATGGAGAGGGGCAGGCATGTGTGAGAGCAGATGGAGAGGGGAATGTGTGAGAGCAGATGGAGAGGGGAATGTGTGAGAGCAGATGGAGAGGGGAATGTGTGAGAGCAGATGGAGATGGGGCAGGCATGTGTGAGATCAGATGGAGAGGGGAATGTGTGAGAACAGATGGAGAGGGGCAGGCATGTGTGAGAGCAGATGGAGAGGGGAATGTGTGAGAACAGATGGAGATGGGGCAGGCATGTGTGAGATCAGATGGAGAGGGGAATGTGTGAGAGCAGATGGAGAGGGGAATGTGTGAGAGCAGATGGAGATGGGGCAGGCATGTGTGAGATCAGATGGAGAGGGGAATGTGTGAGATCAGATGGAGAGGGACAGGCATGTGTGAGAGCAGATGGAGAGGGGAATGTGTGAGAGCAGATGGAGAGGGGCAGGCATGTGTGAGAGCAGATGGAGAGGGGAATGTGTGAGAACAGATGGAGAAAGGCAGGCATGTGTGAGATCAGATGGAGAGGGGAATGTGAGAGAACAGATGGAGAGGGGCAGGCATGTGTGAGAGCAGATGGAGAGGGGAATGTGTGAGAACAGATGGAGAGGGGCAGGCATGTGTGAGAGCAGATGGAGAGGGGAATGTGTGAGAGCAGATGGAGATGGGGCAGGCATGTGTGAGATCAGATGGAGAGGGGAATGTGTGAGATAAGATGGAGAGGGGAATGTGTGAGAGCAGATGGAGAGGGGAATGTGAGAGAACAGATGGAGAGGGGCAGGCATGTGTGAGAGCAGATGGAGAGGGGGCAGGCATGTGTGAGAGCAGATGGAGAGGGGAATGTGAGAGAACAGATGGAGAGGGGCAGGCATGTGTGAGAGCAGATGGAGAGGGGAATGTGAGAGAACAGATGGAGAGGGGCAGGCATGTGTGAGAGCAGATGGAGAGGGGAATGTGTGAGAACAGATGGAGAGGGGCAGGCATGTGTGAGAGCAGATGGAGAGGGGAATGTGTGAGAGCAGATGGAGAGGGGAATGTGTGAGAGCAGATGGAGAGGGGAATGTGTGAGAGCAGATGGAGATGGGGCAGGCATGTGTGAGATCAGATGGAGAGGGGAATGTGTGAGAGCAGATGGAGAGGGGAATGTGTGAGAGCAGATGGAGAGGGGAATGTGTGAGAGCAGATGGAGAGGGGCAGGCATGTGTGAGAGCAGATGGAGAGGGGAATGTGTGAGAACAGATGGAGAGGGGCAGGCATGTGTGAGAGCAGATGGAGAGGGGAATGTGTGAGAACAGATGGAGAGGGGCAGGCATGTGTGAGAGCAGATGGAGAGGGGAATGTGTGAGAGCAGATGGAGAGGGGCAGGCATGTGTGAGAGCAGATGGAGAGGGGCAGGCATGTGTGAGAGCAGATGGAGAGGGGAATGTGAGAGAGCAGATGGAGAGGGGCAGGCATGTGTGAGAGCAGATGGAGAGGGGAATGTGTGAGAACAGGTGGAGAGGGGGCAGGCATGTGTGAGAGCAGATGGAGAGAGGAATGTGTGAGAACAGATGGAGAGGGGCAGGCATGTGTGAGAGCAGATGGAGAGGGGAATGTGAGAGAACAGATGGAGAGGGGCAGGCATGTGAGAGCAGATGGAGAGGGGAATGTGAGAGAGCAAATGGAGAGGGGCAGGCATGTGTGAGAGCAGATGGAGAGGGGAATGTGAGAGAGCAGATGGAGAGGGGAATGTGTGAGAGCAGATAGAGAGGGGCAGGCATGTGTGAGAGCAGATGGAGAGGGGAATGTGTGAGAACAGATGGAGAGGGGCAGGCATGTGTGAGAGCAGATGGAGAGGGGAATGTGTGAGAACAGATGGAGAGGGGCAGGCATGTGTGAGAGCAGATGGAGAGGGGAATGTGAGAGAGCAGATGGAGAGGGGAATGTGTGAGAACAGATGGAGAGCGGGCAGGCATGTGTGAGAGCAGATGGAAAGGGGAATGTGTGAGAACAGATGGAGAGGGGCAGGCATGTGTGAGAGCAGATGGAGAGGGGAATGTGAGAGAACAGATGGAGAGGGGAATGTGTGAGAACAGATGGAGAGCGGGCAGGCATGTGTGAGAGCAGATGGAGAGGGGAATGTGTGAGAGCAGATGGAGAGGGGAATGTGTGAGAACAGATGGAGAGAGACAGGCATGTGTGAGATCAGATGGAGAGGGACAGGCATGTGTGAGAGCAGATGGAGAGGGGAATGTGAGAGAACAGATGGAGAGGGGAATGTGTGAGAACAGATGGAGAGCGGGCAGGCATGTGTGAGAGCAGATGGAGAGGGGAATGCGTGAGAGCAGATGGAGAGGGGAATGTGTGAGAACAGATGGAGAGAGGCAGGCATGTGTGAGAACAGATGGAGAGGGGCAGGCATGTGTGAGAGCAGATGGAGAGGGGAATGTGAGAGAACAGATGGAGAGGGGAATGTGTGAGAACAGATGGAGAGCGGGCAGGCATGTGTGAGAGCAGATGGAGAGGGGAATGTGTGAGAGCAGATGGAGAGGGGAATGTGTGAGAACAGATGGAGAGAGGCAGGCATGTGTGAGATCAGATGGAGAGGGGCAGGCATGTGTGAGATCAGATGGAGAGGGGCAGGCATGTGTGAGATCAGATGGAGAGGGGCAGGCATGTGTGAGATCAGATGGAGAGAGGCAGGCATGTGTGAGATCAGATGGAGAGGGGAATGTGTGAGAACAGATGGAGAAAGGCAGGCATGTGTGAGATCAGATGGAGAGGGGAATGTGAGAGAACAGATGGAGAGGGGCAGGCATGTGTGAGAGCAGATGGAGAGGGGAATGTGTGAGAGCAGATGGAGATGGGGCAGGCATGTGTGAGAGCAGATGGAGAGGGGAATGTGTGAGAACAGATGGAGAGGGGCAGGCATGTGTGAGAGCAGATGGAGAGGGGAATGTGTGAGAGCAGATGGAGATGGGGCAGGCATGTGTGAGATCAGATGGAGAGGGGAATGTGTGAGATAAGATGGAGAGGGGAATGTGTGAGAGCAGATGGAGAGGGGAATGTGAGAGAACAGATGGAGAGGGGCAGGCATGTGTGAGAGCAGATGGAGAGGGGGCAGGCATGTGTGAGAGCAGATGGAGAGGGGAATGTGAGAGAACAGATGGAGAGGGGCAGGCATGTGTGAGAGCAGATGGAGAGGGGAATGTGAGAGAACAGATGGAGAGGGGCAGGCATGTGTGAGAGCAGATGGAGAGGGGAATGTGTGAGAACAGATGGAGAGGGGCAGGCATGTGTGAGAGCAGATGGAGAGGGGAATGTGTGAGAGCAGATGGAGAGGGGAATGTGTGAGAGCAGATGGAGAGGGGAATGTGTGAGAGCAGATGGAGATGGGGCAGGCATGTGTGAGATCAGATGGAGAGGGGAATGTGTGAGAGCAGATGGAGAGGGGAATGTGTGAGAGCAGATGGAGAGGGGAATGTGTGAGAGCAGATGGAGAGGGGCAGGCATGTGTGAGAGCAGATGGAGAGGGGAATGTGTGAGAACAGATGGAGAGGGGCAGGCATGTGTGAGAGCAGATGGAGAGGGGAATGTGTGAGAACAGATGGAGAGGGGCAGGCATGTGTGAGAGCAGATGGAGAGGGGAATGTGTGAGAGCAGATGGAGAGGGGCAGGCATGTGTGAGAGCAGATGGAGAGGGGCAGGCATGTGTGAGAGCAGATGGAGAGGGGAATGTGAGAGAGCAGATGGAGAGGGGCAGGCATGTGTGAGAGCAGATGGAGAGGGGAATGTGTGAGAACAGGTGGAGAGGGGGCAGGCATGTGTGAGAGCAGATGGAGAGAGGAATGTGTGAGAACAGATGGAGAGGGGCAGGCATGTGTGAGAGCAGATGGAGAGGGGAATGTGAGAGAACATATGGAGAGGGGCAGGCATGTGAGAGCAGATGGAGAGGGGAATGTGAGAGAGCAAATGGAGAGGGGCAGGCATGTGTGAGAGCAGATGGAGAGGGGAATGTGAGAGAGCAGATGGAGAGGGGAATGTGTGAGAGCAGATGGAGAGGGGCAGGCATGTGTGAGAGCAGATGGAGAGGGGAATGTGTGAGAACAGATGGAGAAAGGCAGGCATGTGTGAGATCAGATGGAGAGGGGAATGTGAGAGAACAGATGGAGAGGGGCAGGCATGTGTGAGAGCAGATGGAGAGGGGAATGTGTGAGAACAGATGGAGAGGGGCAGGCATGTGTGAGAGCAGATGGAGAGGGGAATGTGTGAGAGCAGATGGAGATGGGGCAGGCATGTGTGAGATCAGATGGAGAGGGGAATGTGTGAGATAAGATGGAGAGGGGAATGTGTGAGAGCAGATGGAGAGGGGAATGTGAGAGAACAGATGGAGAGGGGCAGGCATGTGTGAGAGCAGATGGAGAGGGGGCAGGCATGTGTGAGAGCAGATGGAGAGGGGAATGTGAGAGAACAGATGGAGAGGGGCAGGCATGTGTGAGAGCAGATGGAGAGGGGAATGTGAGAGAACAGATGGAGAGGGGCAGGCATGTGTGAGAGCAGATGGAGAGGGGAATGTGTGAGAACAGATGGAGAGGGGCAGGCATGTGTGAGAGCAGATGGAGAGGGGAATGTGTGAGAGCAGATGGAGAGGGGAATGTGTGAGAGCAGATGGAGAGGGGAATGTGTGAGAGCAGATGGAGATGGGGCAGGCATGTGTGAGATCAGATGGAGAGGGGAATGTGTGAGAGCAGATGGAGAGGGGAATGTGTGAGAGCAGATGGAGAGGGGAATGTGTGAGAGCAGATGGAGAGGGGCAGGCATGTGTGAGAGCAGATGGAGAGGGGAATGTGTGAGAACAGATGGAGAGGGGCAGGCATGTGTGAGAGCAGATGGAGAGGGGAATGTGTGAGAACAGATGGAGAGGGGCAGGCATGTGTGAGAGCAGATGGAGAGGGGAATGTGTGAGAGCAGATGGAGAGGGGCAGGCATGTGTGAGAGCAGATGGAGAGGGGCAGGCATGTGTGAGAGCAGATGGAGAGGGGAATGTGAGAGAGCAGATGGAGAGGGGCAGGCATGTGTGAGAGCAGATGGAGAGGGGAATGTGTGAGAACAGGTGGAGAGGGGGCAGGCATGTGTGAGAGCAGATGGAGAGAGGAATGTGTGAGAACAGATGGAGAGGGGCAGGCATGTGTGAGAGCAGATGGAGAGGGGAATGTGAGAGAACAGATGGAGAGGGGCAGGCATGTGAGAGCAGATGGAGAGGGGAATGTGAGAGAGCAAATGGAGAGGGGCAGGCATGTGTGAGAGCAGATGGAGAGGGGAATGTGAGAGAGCAGATGGAGAGGGGAATGTGTGAGAGCAGATGGAGAGGGGCAGGCATGTGTGAGAGCAGATGGAGAGGGGAATGTGTGAGAACAGATGGAGAGGGGCAGGCATGTGTGAGAGCAGATGGAGAGGGGAATGTGTGAGAACAGATGGAGAGGGGCAGGCATGTGTGAGAGCAGATGGAGAGGGGAATGTGAGAGAGCAGATGGAGAGGGGAATGTGTGAGAACAGATGGAGAGCGGGCAGGCATGTGTGAGAGCAGATGGAAAGGGGAATGTGTGAGAACAGATGGAGAGGGGCAGGCATGTGTGAGAGCAGATGGAGAGGGGAATGTGAGAGAACAGATGGAGAGGGGAATGTGTGAGAACAGATGGAGAGCGGGCAGGCATGTGTGAGAGCAGATGGAGAGGGGAATGTGTGAGAGCAGATGGAGAGGGGAATGTGTGAGAACAGATGGAGAGAGACAGGCATGTGTGAGATCAGATGGAGAGGGACAGGCATGTGTGAGAGCAGATGGAGAGGGGAATGTGAGAGAACAGATGGAGAGGGGAATGTGTGAGAACAGATGGAGAGCGGGCAGGCATGTGTGAGAGCAGATGGAGAGGGGAATGCGTGAGAGCAGATGGAGAGGGGAATGTGTGAGAACAGATGGAGAGAGGCAGGCATGTGTGAGAACAGATGGAGAGGGGCAGGCATGTGTGAGAGCAGATGGAGAGGGGAATGTGAGAGAACAGATGGAGAGGGGAATGTGTGAGAACAGATGGAGAGCGGGCAGGCATGTGTGAGAGCAGATGGAGAGGGGAATGTGTGAGAGCAGATGGAGAGGGGAATGTGTGAGAACAGATGGAGAGAGGCAGGCATGTGTGAGATCAGATGGAGAGGGGCAGGCATGTGTGAGATCAGATGGAGAGGGGCAGGCATGTGTGAGATCAGATGGAGAGGGGCAGGCATGTGTGAGATCAGATGGAGAGAGGCAGGCATGTGTGAGATCAGATGGAGAGGGGAATGTGTGAGAACAGATGGAGAAAGGCAGGCATGTGTGAGATCAGATGGAGAGGGGAATGTGAGAGAACAGATGGAGAGGGGCAGGCATGTGTGAGAGCAGATGGAGAGGGGAATGTGTGAGAGCAGATGGAGATGGGGCAGGCATGTGTGAGAGCAGATGGAGAGGGGAATGTGTGAGAACAGATGGAGAGGGGCAGGCATGTGTGAGAGCAGATGGAGAGGGGAATGTGTGAGAGCAGATGGAGATGGGGCAGGCATGTGTGAGATCAGATGGAGAGGGGAATGTGTGAGATAAGATGGAGAGGGGAATGTGTGAGAGCAGATGGAGAGGGGAATGTGAGAGAACAGATGGAGAGGGGCAGGCATGTGTGAGAGCAGATGGAGAGGGGGCAGGCATGTGTGAGAGCAGATGGAGAGGGGAATGTGAGAGAACAGATGGAGAGGGGCAGGCATGTGTGAGAGCAGATGGAGAGGGGAATGTGAGAGAACAGATGGAGAGGGGCAGGCATGTGTGAGAGCAGATGGAGAGGGGAATGTGTGAGAACAGATGGAGAGGGGCAGGCATGTGTGAGAGCAGATGGAGAGGGGAATGTGTGAGAGCAGATGGAGAGGGGAATGTGTGAGAGCAGATGGAGAGGGGAATGTGTGAGAGCAGATGGAGATGGGGCAGGCATGTGTGAGATCAGATGGAGAGGGGAATGTGTGAGAGCAGATGGAGAGGGGAATGTGTGAGAGCAGATGGAGAGGGGAATGTGTGAGAGCAGATGGAGAGGGGCAGGCATGTGTGAGAGCAGATGGAGAGGGGAATGTGTGAGAACAGATGGAGAGGGGCAGGCATGTGTGAGAGCAGATGGAGAGGGGAATGTGTGAGAACAGATGGAGAGGGGCAGGCATGTGTGAGAGCAGATGGAGAGGGGAATGTGTGAGAGCAGATGGAGAGGGGCAGGCATGTGTGAGAGCAGATGGAGAGGGGCAGGCATGTGTGAGAGCAGATGGAGAGGGGAATGTGAGAGAGCAGATGGAGAGGGGCAGGCATGTGTGAGAGCAGATGGAGAGGGGAATGTGTGAGAACAGGTGGAGAGGGGGCAGGCATGTGTGAGAGCAGATGGAGAGAGGAATGTGTGAGAACAGATGGAGAGGGGCAGGCATGTGTGAGAGCAGATGGAGAGGGGAATGTGAGAGAACATATGGAGAGGGGCAGGCATGTGAGAGCAGATGGAGAGGGGAATGTGAGAGAGCAAATGGAGAGGGGCAGGCATGTGTGAGAGCAGATGGAGAGGGGAATGTGAGAGAGCAGATGGAGAGGGGAATGTGTGAGAGCAGATGGAGAGGGGCAGGCATGTGTGAGAGCAGATGGAGAGGGGAATGTGTGAGAACAGATGGAGAAAGGCAGGCATGTGTGAGATCAGATGGAGAGGGGAATGTGAGAGAACAGATGGAGAGGGGCAGGCATGTGTGAGAGCAGATGGAGAGGGGAATGTGTGAGAACAGATGGAGAGGGGCAGGCATGTGTGAGAGCAGATGGAGAGGGGAATGTGTGAGAGCAGATGGAGATGGGGCAGGCATGTGTGAGATCAGATGGAGAGGGGAATGTGTGAGATAAGATGGAGAGGGGAATGTGTGAGAGCAGATGGAGAGGGGAATGTGAGAGAACAGATGGAGAGGGGCAGGCATGTGTGAGAGCAGATGGAGAGGGGGCAGGCATGTGTGAGAGCAGATGGAGAGGGGAATGTGAGAGAACAGATGGAGAGGGGCAGGCATGTGTGAGAGCAGATGGAGAGGGGAATGTGAGAGAACAGATGGAGAGGGGCAGGCATGTGTGAGAGCAGATGGAGAGGGGAATGTGTGAGAACAGATGGAGAGGGGCAGGCATGTGTGAGAGCAGATGGAGAGGGGAATGTGTGAGAGCAGATGGAGAGGGGAATGTGTGAGAGCAGATGGAGAGGGGAATGTGTGAGAGCAGATGGAGATGGGGCAGGCATGTGTGAGATCAGATGGAGAGGGGAATGTGTGAGAGCAGATGGAGAGGGGAATGTGTGAGAGCAGATGGAGAGGGGAATGTGTGAGAGCAGATGGAGAGGGGCAGGCATGTGTGAGAGCAGATGGAGAGGGGAATGTGTGAGAACAGATGGAGAGGGGCAGGCATGTGTGAGAGCAGATGGAGAGGGGAATGTGTGAGAACAGATGGAGAGGGGCAGGCATGTGTGAGAGCAGATGGAGAGGGGAATGTGTGAGAGCAGATGGAGAGGGGCAGGCATGTGTGAGAGCAGATGGAGAGGGGCAGGCATGTGTGAGAGCAGATGGAGAGGGGAATGTGAGAGAGCAGATGGAGAGGGGCAGGCATGTGTGAGAGCAGATGGAGAGGGGAATGTGTGAGAACAGGTGGAGAGGGGGCAGGCATGTGTGAGAGCAGATGGAGAGAGGAATGTGTGAGAACAGATGGAGAGGGGCAGGCATGTGTGAGAGCAGATGGAGAGGGGAATGTGAGAGAACAGATGGAGAGGGGCAGGCATGTGAGAGCAGATGGAGAGGGGAATGTGAGAGAGCAAATGGAGAGGGGCAGGCATGTGTGAGAGCAGATGGAGAGGGGAATGTGAGAGAGCAGATGGAGAGGGGAATGTGTGAGAGCAGATGGAGAGGGGCAGGCATGTGTGAGAGCAGATGGAGAGGGGAATGTGTGAGAACAGATGGAGAGGGGCAGGCATGTGTGAGAGCAGATGGAGAGGGGAATGTGTGAGAACAGATGGAGAGGGGCAGGCATGTGTGAGAGCAGATGGAGAGGGGAATGTGAGAGAGCAGATGGAGAGGGGAATGTGTGAGAACAGATGGAGATCGGGCAGGCATGTGTGAGAGCAGATGGAAAGGGGAATGTGTGAGAACAGATGGAGAGGGGCAGGCATGTGTGAGAGCAGATGGAGAGGGGAATGTGAGAGAACAGATGGAGAGGGGAATGTGTGAGAACAGATGGAGAGCGGGCAGGCATGTGTGAGAGCAGATGGAGAGGGGAATGTGTGAGAGCAGATGGAGAGGGGAATGTGTGAGAACAGATGGAGAGAGACAGGCATGTGTGAGATCAGATGGAGAGGGACAGGCATGTGTGAGAGCAGATGGAGAGGGGAATGTGAGAGAACAGATGGAGAGGGGAATGTGTGAGAACAGATGGAGAGCGGGCAGGCATGTGTGAGAGCAGATGGAGAGGGGAATGCGTGAGAGCAGATGGAGAGGGGAATGTGTGAGAACAGATGGAGAGAGGCAGGCATGTGTGAGAACAGATGGAGAGGGGCAGGCATGTGTGAGAGCAGATGGAGAGGGGAATGTGAGAGAACAGATGGAGAGGGGAATGTGTGAGAACAGATGGAGAGCGGGCAGGCATGTGTGAGAGCAGATGGAGAGGGGAATGTGTGAGAGCAGATGGAGAGGGGAATGTGTGAGAACAGATGGAGAGAGGCAGGCATGTGTGAGATCAGATGGAGAGGGGCAGGCATGTGTGAGATCAGATGGAGAGGGGCAGGCATGTGTGAGATCAGATGGAGAGGGGCAGGCATGTGTGAGATCAGATGGAGAGAGGCAGGCATGTGTGAGATCAGATGGAGAAGGGCAGGGTAAGAGAATCAGCACAGACATGTGTCCCTGACTGTAGGTCTGGAAGTATCCACATGTCAACTCACCAGGCCGTGCCAGGTAGAATGTTGCTGGCAAAGTTCAGTGGCAGATCTTCTGATGCCAACATCATTCAATGATCAATCAGGAAGTGTACAAACTCAGAGGTAAATATATTGGCAGAATGAATGCTAAAGTTGGAAACCAACAAGATGGTTGCACGGTAGGTAATTATGGGTGAGATAAGCATAAAGAAAGAGTAGGTAGAGTTTCAGAGTGGTAAAATTGTTGGAAACACCTGGCATCAGCAACATCCAAGAAGATGGACATAGAACAGCCCTGACAATCAGATCAGAAACCAGAATCTTTGCCAACAAAATGTTACAATGCCCTGACAATCAGATCAGAAACCAGAATCTTTGCCAACAAAATGTTACAATGCCTGAGAAGTTAACGGATGACAAATTCAACACAGAAATAGAGAACAGATGTGAGACATTGTCTGAGCCAGAAATTACATTTCAAGATGTCAATGGCCAGTGGGAAATATTGAAGAACTCAGACAGGCTGCAGAAACAACTCTCCCACAATTGAAGATGACAGGCCGCAGGGTAAAACAAATAGACCCAGCCCCCTTAACACACAGAGATGGATCATATGGGGAGGGCATGGACGGGGCTGTGTGGGGCAGCCAAGGATAGGAGGGTTAGGAGTGAGTGGGCTGAGGGCCCCATGGCGGATATTGAGGGCCCCATAGGGGATACACGGTGACCAGACAGACATAAGACACCGATCTGCTATAGACTGACAATCTCAGACACAACACAGCAACATGCACAATGTTCCTGGTGTATGATCAACATGTTTTATTAGAATTAAATCCACTACATGGACGAAACATGCAGTTGACAACACAACATAACAAGTGGCATCTTGGTATCACAATGTGTAGAGAGCTATCCCAGCATGCATAGAGGAATACTGTCAGACTGTGTGTGTTGTATAAGGCACTTGTACAGACAGACCAGAGTGTCAGACTGTGTTTGTTGTATAAGGCACTTGCGCAGACAGACCAGAGTGTCAGACTGTTGAGTGTTGTATAAGGCACTTGTACAGACAGACCAGCGTGTCAGTCTGTTCTAAGGCACTTGCACAAAGAAGCAAACAATACATGCATACAGTAACCATCACCGCCCCTGGGGCCCTGACCAGGGATAGTGCGGACAGAAGCCAACCTGATGTGTGCCTGCGGTCAGCAATGACTTGGCCAGTCATGTGCTATTGTTATTGTTATGCTGTTAGCTGGGAGTGACTGAACATATGATTGCTGTTGTTCATGAGAGGAACTATTTGTATCTACTGATGTTTGAGACAGAGAGCGAGAGAGGTATGCAAGTAGAGGTGTCACTGGTGAGTTCTGTCCGCCCAGCTGTACACACCAACAGCAGCGAGACCACACTCACATTCAACATACATGTCTAACCACCTCGTACACTCACATTCAACATGCATGTCTAACCACCTCGTACACTCACATTCAACATGCATGTCTAACCACCTCGTACACTCACATTCAACATGCATGTCTAACCACCTCGTACACTCACATTCAACATGCATGTCTAACCACCTCGTACACTCACATTCAACATGCATGTCTAACCACCTCGTACACTCACATTCAACATGCATGTCTAACCACCTCGTACACTCACATCCAACATGCATGTCTAACCACCTCGTACACTCACATTCAACATGCATGTCTAACCACCTCGTACACTCACATTCAACATACATGTCTAACCGCCTCATACACTCACATTCAACATGCATGTCTAACCACCTCGTACACTCACATTCAACATGCATGTCTAACCACCTCGTACACTCACATTCAACATACATGTCTAACCACCTCGTACACTCACATTCAACATGCATGTCTAACCACCCCGTACACTCACATTCAACATGCATGTCTAACCACCTCGTACAGTCACATTCAACATACATGTCTAACCGCCTCGTACACTCACATTCAACATACATGTCTAACCACCTCGTACACTCACATTCAACATGCATGTCTAACCACCTCGTACACTCATTCAACATACATGTCTAGCCACCTCGTACACTCACATTCAACATGCATGTCTAACCACCTCGTACACTCACATTCAACATGCATGTCTAACCACCTCGTACACTCACATTCAACATACATGTCTAGCCACCTCGTACACTCACATTCAACATGCATGTCTAACCAACTCGTACACTCACATTCAACATGCATGTCTAACCACCTCGTACACTCACATTCAACATGCATGTCTAACCACCTCGTACACTCACATTCAACATGCATGTCTAACCACCTCGTACACTCACATTCAACATGCATGTCTAACCACCTCGTACACTCACATTCAACATGCATGTCTAACCACCTCGTACACTCACATTCAACATACATGTCTAACCACCTCGTACACTCACATTCAACATGCATGTCTAACCACCTCATACACACATTCAACATACATGTCTAGCCACCTCGTACACTCACATTCAACATGCATGTCTAACCACCTCGTACACTCACATTCAACATGCATGTCTAACCACCTCGTACACTCACATTCAACATACATGTCTAGCCACCTCGTACACTCACATTCAACATGCATGTCTAACCACCTCGTACACTCACATTCAACATACATGTCTAACCACCTCGTACACTCACATTCAACATGCATGTCTAACCACCTCGTACACTCACATTCAACATACATGTCTAACCACCTCGTACACACATTCAACATGCATGTCTAACCACCTCGTACACTCACATTCAACATACATGTCTAACTGCCTCGTACACTCACATTCAACATGCATGTCTAACCACCTCGTACACTCACATTCAACATGCATGTCTAACCACCTCGTACTCACATTCAACATGCATGTCTAACCACCTCGTACACTCACATTCAACATACATGTCTAACCACCTCGTACACTCACATTCAACATGCATGTCTAACCACCTCATACACTCACATTCAACATGCATGTCTAACCACCTCGTACACTCACATTCAACATACATGTCTAACCACCTCGTACACAACTGTCCATGCTCAGGTAACTGATCTCTACACAAAACATTTCTTCCACAGGACAGTGCTCACACACAAAGCACTCAACACCACCTAAAATGCAACAAACTGTGAGTGATCTGTGGACATTCTGCTGCACTGAGTGCAAGCATCCTGCTCAAACAGATGTTCTCTAGAAATGCAACACATGACAACAGCACCAGCCAACAATATTTACAACAGCACCATCCAACAACATTTACAACAGCACCATCCAACAACATTTACAACAGCGCCATGCAACATCTAAAATGTGTGGAAAAGTCAGTGATCTGTCGCCATTCTGCTGTACTGAATGCAAGCATCCTGCTCAAACAGATGGTATCTAGAAATGCAACACAAAAGCGCCCTCCAACATCTAAAATGCAACAAACTGAGTGATCTGTGGCCATTCTGCTGCACTGAGTGCAAGCATCCTGCTCAAACAGATGGTCTCTAGAAATGCAACATAACAGCGCCATCCAATAACATCTACAACATCTAAAATGCAACAAAGAGTGGGTGACCTGTGGACAGTCTGTGCACAAACAAGTGTTCTCCAGAAGTGACAACAGAATCAACAGTGGCCAGACAAGTGCTGCCAGAGACAGCACACCAACTGGCACACACAGTTCAATGTTATTGTTGTTCAAAACAACACAAATGAGCATTATAGAAGGAAGCCAGCTTTAGACAAATGGAGGCTTTCTAAACTAAACATGTGTACATTCAAAACAATATTTTCCCATAGTAAATGTCAACCAAGAAGACACAAACAACAGGTTGCACAACTGACTGCCCGACATATTTCGCTGCACCTTGTTAGGTTTTTTAAGATTTGCTGAAGCAGTTGCGATTCATACAGTTATGCCATGTTTATGTAAACAAAAAAGACATGATAGTTTAAAATTACCATGGTAGACAATTCAAAGGACAGTGGGAATATGTGTGTTGTAGATTTCAGCTGGAAGGATTTGTCTTATGATGTGTGACTTCTACAATATGCAGTGAAACATGCCAGGCAATCAACTGACAGACACACACAGCCAGGCTTTGTTATCTAAGCCAGGGTGTACCATACATTTCAATGACAAGTACAACATGCGTACAAGAACCAGTGACTGACTGGATGCCAGCACTAGTGACTGACGATGCAGACAATTACACCAACACCTGGGTACTTCATCCAGAATATTGTTTGGACGTAACTGCATTGTGTCTGTTTACAGAGCTGCCATATTTGCACCTTTAGGTCAACACATCCGACTTCTGTGGGCATTTGTTGGCCGGGGTAACCTTCCTGGGACATCTGGGTACAAGCTTTGACTGGATGTGGGCAATTACACCAACACCATGGGTACAAGCACTGACTGGATGTGGACAATTACATCCACACCCTGGGTACAAGCACTTGCTGGATGTGGACAATTACACCAACACCATGAGTACAAGCACAAGTACTGACTGGATGTGGACAATTACACCAACACCATGGGTACAAGCACTGACTGGATGTGGACAATTACACCAACACCATGGGTACAAGCACTGATTGGATGTGGACAATTACACCAACACCATGGGTACAAGTGCTGGCTGGATGTGGACAATTACACCAACACCATGGGTACAAGTGCTGGCTGGATGTGGACAATTACACCAACACCATGGGTACAAGTGCTGGCTGGATGTGGACAATTACATCAACACTGTACATGGGATGTCAGTGTGAACGGCAAATTGCAAGACTAATCTACTACAAGGTGTTCGATGCTAACAACTATACTATACTATACTCATCTATCACTGATAATATCTGCATCCAGCCAGCAAGGTGTTCAGTGCTAAAACTATACTATACTATACACATCTATCACTGATAATATCTGCATCCAGCCTACAAGGTGTTCAGTGCTAACAACTATACTATACTATACTCATCTATCACTGATAATATCTGCATCCAGCCTACAAGGTGTTCAGTGCTAACAACTATACTATACTATACTCATCTATCACTGATAATATCTGCATCCAGCCTACAAGGTGTTCAGTGCTAACAACTATACTATACTATACACATCTATCACTGATAATATCTGCATCCAGCCTACAAGGTGTTCAGTGCTAACAACTATACTATACTATACTCATCTATCACTGATAATATCTGCATCCAGCCTACAAGGTGTTCAGTGCCTATACTATACTATACTATACACATCTATCACTGATAATATCTGCATCCAGCCTACAAGGTGTTCAGTGCTAAAACTATACTATACTCATCTATCACTGATAATATCTGCACCCAGCCAAGAAAACAACTGTTTCCACTGACAAACGAAGTGATTAGAGCCCTAATGTAATATCCATACAGTAGTTGACATGTGCCTGGTGTGTCTGCTGACACCCATCACCACAATATACAATATCACTGCTCTCTGCCTCACATGTGCATCTTCATCCACGTATAAAAACTGCGTCACAGATACAGAAAAAGACAGCTGGAATAAATAATGATAACTGTTGTACAAGGTCAGATATACATGTCTGTTATTGCAAACAATGACCAGTGGAGTGCCTCCTGCTCGCCGGAAACCTCTACTGGTAGTGAAAGTATGACAGATGACTACAAGCTGGTCACTGCCGACTGAAGGCAACTGGAAGCAATGTCATGAATACCTGGTGCTGGCCCTTCACAAAATTGTGCACACTTTCTTAGGCTTGAACGGATTGACTTTGTCTGGATATATCAACAGATCATTGTGTACACTGCCCTGCACATACGACACCAGCTCTCCAATGGTGGCTGAGGTTTTGTGCCTTTTCATAGAAGCCTGAATTTGAAGGCTCTGAAGCTCCATTTTGGCTCTGCGAACGGCCTCAGCCTCACGTGCATTAGTGTAGGCGGGCATGCTGGGATAGACAAACAAGTGTCAGCAACATCATCAGCGAGACACATGGCACTACTGGCTACAACAGAAGACATGACAGTTGCTCACACAGAAGCATGCAAGGCACGAGTCAGCACACAGAACCAATCAAGCATGACATGAGACAATATACACTGCCAAACATCAACAATGCCACACTGACAGTCAATTTACAGAATCAGGGTAGCCCAGATCTCCATCATGTGCTTGTTACATGAACATTATGGTCGTTCTAAATGTCACAAGCAACAAAGTCCAGTAGTTGTCACATGTGACAACTGACATGGAGTACTTGGCCAAATGTTCACTCTAAACTGGCACTTTGACTACAGGCATTGTCTGCATAAGGCATCCGATATGTTCACTCTAACCTGGTACTTTGACAACAGGCATTGTCTGCATAAGACATCCGGTATGTTTACCCTAACCTGGCACCTTGACTACAGGTATTGTCTGCATAAGACATCCGGTATGTTCACTCTAACCTGTTACTTTGACTACAGGCATTGTCTGCATAAGACATCCAGTATGTTCACTTTAACCTGGCACCTTGACTACAGGTATTGTCTGCATAAGACATCCGGTATGTTCACTCTAACCTGGCACTTTGACTACAGGCATTGTCTGCATAAGACATCCGGTATGTTCACCCTAACCTGGCACCTTGACTACAGGCATTGTCTGCATAAGACATCCGGTATGTTCACCTTAACCTGGCACCTTGACTACAGGCATTGTCTGCATAAGACATCCGGTATGTTCACCTTAACCTGGCACCTTGACTACAGGTATTGTCTGCATAAGACATCCGGTATGTTCACTCTAACCTGGCACTTTGACTACAGGCATTGTCTGCATAAGACATCCGGTATGTTGACTCTAACCTGGCACCTTGACTACACGTATTGTCTGCATAAGACATCCGGTATGTTCACCTTAACCTGGCACCTTGACTACAGGCATTGTCTGCATAAGACATCCGGTATGTTAACCGTAACCTGGCACCTTGTCTACACGTATTGTCTGCATAAGACATCCGGTATGTTCACTCTAACCTGGCACCTTGACTACAGGCATTGTCTGCGTAAGACATCCGGTATGTTCACTCTAACCTGTTACTTTGACTACAGGCATTGTCTGCATAAGACATCCAGTATGTTCACCCTAACCTGGCACCTTGACTACAGGCATTGTCTGCATAAGACATCCGGTATGTTCACCTTAACCTGGCACCTTGACTACAGGCATTGTCTGCATAAGACATCCGGTATGTTCACCTTAACCTGGCACCTTGACTACAGGTATTGTCTGCATAAGACATCCGGTATGTTCACTCTAACCTGGCACTTTGACTACAGGCATTGTCTGCATAAGACATCCGGTATGTTGACTCTAACCTGGCACCTTGACTACATGTATTGTCTGCATAAGACATCCGGTATGTTCACCTTAACCTGGCACCTTGAATACAGGCATTGTCTGCATAAGACATCTGGTATGTTAACCGTAACCTGGCACCTTGTCTACACGTATTGTCTGCATAAGACATCCGGTATGTTCACTCTAACCTGGCACCTTGACTACAGGCATTGTCTGCATAAGGCATCCGGTATGTTCATGTAACCAGCAAATACCTGGCTCCATCAGACTGTGCATGTAAACAAGACAACAACAAACAGGCAAACATGGATGTGCAAGAACTAATGTGCTTGTCTAGTCACAGTAAACTGGTGCAACAAATATCCAGTGAAAACCAAAATAAAACATACATGCAGCAAAAAAAAAAAAAACACACAAGCACAAATACTACAACAAGCAGAAACAGACAGTTAATTGTGTGTGGATTCAACTCTGTAATGCCAGAATAAAGACAGCAAGCATTGTGAGAATCATGGAAATATAGTCAACATTGAACCAACAGCATGGCCTGGTGTTTGTGGGATTATCAGTGTGTACCAAGGATATTTCAACCATGGGTACTGCTGACAAAAACACACTCGTGCGTGCCGCAAACTGTTCATAACTGTACCAGGCCAAGGGCACAAACTATAGTTCTGTAAGATGTAAATATTGTTGACAGACTGTGAATCACTGCTACAGACTAAAGTGTTGAAAGCAGACACATCACATCAGACATGCCAGCATATATCCTAATGGGGAAGCAGACTCCAAGACAGATATAAGTGCTGCATTGTGTTTGTCCATCATTTCATCCAGTGGGGTTGATAGAGTGAAGCTGTGAGTTCTAAGATGGCTGGTAAGGGCTATTTTGTCCAATTCAATACAACTGCTACCTTATAGATAAACAACAGCAGGCTACAGAAGCTGCAAACCAGAGACAGACAGACACCTGGTGAAACAATGCCATCAACACTGAGACCATGAACAGGAAACTAACCACCACAGATCTATCCAGCAGAAGCCAGGAGGGACACTGTCATTCAGTGACTAGCCATGTGTTGTGCTGACGGCATCCATGAACAGGAAACATAACCACCACAGATCTATCCAGCAGAAGCCAGGAGGGACACTGTCATTCAATGACTAGCCATGTGTCATGCTGACGGCAACCATGAACAGGAAACTAACCACCACAGATCTATCCAGCAGAAGCCAGGATGCTTTAATTCAGTGACTAGCCATGTGTTGTGCTGACGGCAACCATGAACAGGAAACTAACCACCACAGATCTATCCAGCAGAAGCCAGGATGCTTTAATTCAGTGACTAGCCATGTGTTGTGCTGACGGCAACCATGAACAGGAAACTAACCACCACAGATCTATCCAGCAGAAGCCAGGAGGGACACTGTCATTCAATGACTAGCCATGTGTCATGCTGACGGCAACCATGAACAGGAAACTAACCACCACAGATCTATCCAGCAGAAGTCAGGATGCTGTCATTCAGTGACTAGCCATGTGTCGTGCTGACGGCATCCATGAACAGGAAACTAACCACCACAGATCTATCCAGCAGAAGCCAGAAGGGACACTGTCATTCAATGACTAGCCATGTGTCATGCTGACGGCAACCATGAACAGGAATCTAACCACCATAGATCTATCTAGCAGAAGCCAGGAGGGACACTGTCATTCAGTGACTAGCCATGTGTCATGCTGACGGCAACCATGAACAGGAAACTAACCACCACAGATCTATCCAGCAGAAGCCAGGAGGGACACTTTCATTCAGTGACTAGCCATGTGTCATGCTGACGGCAACCATGAACAGGAAACTAACCACCACAGATCTATCCAGCAGAAGCCAGGATGCTTTAATTCAGTGACTAGCCATGTGTTGTGCTGACGGCAACCATGAACAGGAAACTAACCACCACAGATCTATTCAGCAGAAGCCAGGAGGGACACTGTCATTCAATGACTAGCCATGTGTCATGCTGACGGCAACCATGAACAGGAAACTAACCACCACAGATCTATCCAGCAGAAGCCAGGAGGGACACTTTCATTCAGTGACTAGCCATGTGTCATGCTGATGGCAACCATGAACAGGAAACTAACCACCACAGATCAGATCTATCCAGCAGAAGCCAGGAGGGACACTGTCATTCAGTGACTAGCCATGTGTCATGCTGACGGCAACCATGAACAGGAAACTAACCACCACAGATCTATCCAGCAGAAGCCAGGAGGGACACTGTCATTCAGTGACTAGCCATATGTTGTGCTGACGGCAACCATGAACAGGAAACTAACCACCACAGATCTATCCAGCAGAAGCCAGGATGCTGTCATTCAGTGACTAGCCATATGTCATGCTGACAGCAACCATGAACAGAAAACTAACCACCACAGATCTATCCAGCAGAAGCCAGGATGCTGTCATTCAGTGACTAGCCATATGTCGTGCTGACGGCAACCATGAACAGAAAACTAACCACCACAGATCTATCCAGCAGAAGCCAGGATGCTGTCATTCAGTGACTAGCCATATGTCGTGCTGACGGCAACCATGAACAGAAAACTAACCACCACAGATCTATCCAGCAGAAGCCAGGAGGGACACTGTCATTCAGTGACTAGCCATGTGTCATGCTGACGGCAAGCATGAACAGGAAACTAACCACTACAGATCTATCCAGCAGAAGCCAGGAGGGACATCATTCAGTGACTAGCCATGTGTCATGCTGACGGCAACCATGAACAGGAAACTAACCACCACATATCTATCCAGCAGAAGCCAGGATGCTGTCATTCAGTCATGCGCCGTGCTGACGGCATCCGCTGATGTCAGAAAATGCTGACTGTAGAGCCAGGACACATATTCAAACAACCAGATATGAGTTCTCGATATCGGCAAAATAGACAAATGACATTCACCATTGTTGTATGTCCTCACGATGAAACAAAATCGCACTCAATAGCACACCACCAACCAACTCTGTCTGTCTGTCTAATATGTTTGTGTGTGTGTGTGCGTGTGTGTACACACACGCACGCACACACACACTTGCTATTTAGCTAACCTGTGGGGGTGTTACAGGACAAGCTAGACATATGGTGCTAAAATCAATGGCTGGAGCTGAATTCCATCAACTCTCATGGCTGCTAGTTGACTACTAGACTGAGTGTCTCACTAGCTGGGAATTCCATCAACTCTCATGGCTGCTAGTTGACTGCTAGACTGAGTGTCTCACTAGCTGGGAATTCCATCAACTCTCATGACCGCTAGTTGACTGCTAGACCAAGTGTCTTGCTAGCTGGGAATTCAAGTTCAATGCATCTTGGGACAAGACAGCAGCAAGTGTTTCATTTCCCATGTCCCCAGTTTCTTCTCTTGCCATTGTCCACATTTGACACTGCTAGCAAAATATTGCTAGACATATGCTCTCAATAAGTCACTGCATTCACCTGTCCCATTGACTGTATTTCTCTGTGAAGTCTGGCATCTTCTGTGACAAAACTAGCCAAACACTTGGTCGGCAACCCACCATTTTCTGTTGTGTGTGTGTGGTGTCCAAGTGGTGATCTGCATATTTTCACAGTTCCAGTCTTGATTGTGCAAGCTACAGATGATGCTGATTTCCAGTTTTGTACTTTTTCCTCGTCATATATATATATATATATATATATATATATATATATATATATATATATATATATATATATATATATATATATATATATATATATATCACTAATAATACCTTGTCACACTGTCACCTGCATTGAGTGTGTCATTACATCAATTCTCTAGATTTTACATATTTATCATTCATGTGAGGCCATACTGTCTGGCTACTGTTTCTATCATCTCTATTCCTCGCAGCCCATGAGTCCCACATCATTGCTACACATTGTTCTATGCTCATGTGTAACAAGACTAATGTTTGCTATCTGCTGATGGGCTTTCCTTCCTTCTTATGGCCTCGTCGCACTGATTGTCTGCTGATGGGCTTTCCTTCCTTCTTATGGCCTCATCGCACTGATTGTCTGCTGATGGGCTTTCCTTCCTTCTTATGGCCTCGTCGCACTGATTGTCTGCTGATGGGCTTTCCTTCCTTCTTGTGGCCTGGTCACACTGATTGTCTGCTGATGGGCTTTCCTTCCTTCTTATGGCCTCGTCGCACTGATTGTCTGCTGATGGGCTTTCCTTCCTTCTTATGGCCTCGTCGCACTGATTGTCTGCTGATGGGCTTTCCTTCCTTCTTGTGGCCTGGTCGCACTGTTTGTCTGCTGATGAGCTTACTTCCTTCTTATGGCCTGGTCGCACTGTCTGCTGATGGCTTCCTTCTTTCTTGTGGCCTGGTCACACTGTTTGTCTGCTGTCTCTTTTCATCTGCAGTATTTGTCTTGTATTTTTGCATCTCTGATTATTGTTCTTCAATGGTAGTGTCTGTTGGAGACATTTTGTTGGAGATTGAGACACAAAGGAAAGTTGCACATAGAGCATTTTTGTTCAAGATCCCAACGATCAAATGTGAATATCTGCACTTCTAACTGACCTACAGGCATCATTGTGGCACCATTGGATTCGGTTTTTTCAAGGCCTATCTATCTGTGGTGGTATCATTAGTAAATACTCAATTTGAAAAACATCAGTAATTATACCTACTGACTATATTCTAATGTGCTATAAGTAATTCTACTAAAGTAATTTGTAGCTACAATTGTGATATATTTAGCAGCCGTTTAAGCTGCCCAGTAATATTATTAACTAGTCTACTTGTTGTTTGTCCATCAAGAATGATGATGACCATTCGTTTCATCCAGTGGGGTTGAAGGTGTGGAGCCGTGGGTTCTAAGATGGCTGATAAGGCCTATTTTGGCTCGAAATGTTCTTTGACAATGTGGGCAAAGAATGCTTGACGTCTCTGGAGGAGGATTTCCTGCAGTGGTTTTTCTGTCCTGCCTTTTCTTCACAGCTCTTGCAGTCCTGGTTGCCTCACATATGACTGCACCCTTGCGTAATGATGCACGCCACGAATTTCGGTCTCTGGCTGCAGCCTCCCAGGTGTCATGATGAATTCCAAAAGCATTCAGTGAAATTTTCAGAGTGTCTTTAAAACGTTTCCTCTGGCCACCTTGGGAGCGTTTACCACAACGCAGTTCGCTGTAGAAAATTCGTTTAGGGAGCCTGTGATCTGGCATGCGGGTCAGGTGACCAGCCCAGCGAATCTGATTCTTCATCAGTAGAGTGTGGATACTGGACATGGATGCTCTTTCTAGGACTTCAGTGTCTGGAATCTTGTCTTGCCATTTAATCTTCAGTAGCTTCCTTAGGCAGACTGTGTGGAAGTGGTTTAATTTCCTAGCGTGTCGCTGATAAACAGTCCAGGTTTCACAGGCATATAGCAGTGTGGATAATACAACTGCTTTGTAGACTTTTAGCTTTGTTTGCAGGCTTATTCCAGTTCTGTCCCATACATTCTTGTACAGTCTGCCAAAGGCTGCACTGGCCTTGGAGATTCTTGCATTCACTTCGTCATCGATTGTGGCAGCTTGTGACACAGTGCTGCCAAGATAGGTGAATTTGTCCACAACACTTAGTCTATGATCATTCACTTTGATATTCGGCACAGTGTGATTATTCCCTGGAGCTGGCTGGTACATAACTACAGTCTTCTCCAAGTTGATATTGAGCCCAAAGTTGGCACAGGCATGTGAGAAAGCTGAAACATTATGTTGCATGTCCGCCTCTGAGTTGGCGTATAGAGCGCAATCATCAGCAAACAGGAGCTCTCTGACGGTGCCGCTGTCAATTTTGGTTTTAGCTTTCAGCCTTCTGAGATTGAATAACTTTCCATCCATACGGTAGTTGATGTCTATTCCAATGTCGTCGTTCTCGAAGGCATTCATCAACATGGCTGAAAACATGAGGCTGAACAGTGTTGGTGCCAGGACACATCCTTGCTTCACTCCATTGGTTACAGGAAAGGGTTCAGACAGTTCACCATTTTCCTGTACTCTTGCCTGCATGCCGTCATGAAATAGCCGCACTATTTGGACAAACTTTCGTGGACAGCCATATTTTGCCATAATCTTCCACAGTCCTTCTCTGCTGACTGTGTCAAAAGCCTTGGTAAGGTCAATGAAAGTGGAGAACATTTCGCAGTTCTGTTCCTGACATTTCTCTTGCAGCTGCCTTGCAGCGAAAATCATGTCAACAGTTCCACGTTCTTTTCTGAAGCCACATTGACTCTCAGGAAGAAGACCTTGATCGAGATGGGCTGTGAGGCGATTGAGAAGAATTCTGGCGAGTATCTTCCCTGCAATTGAAAGCAAGGAGATGCCTCGGTGGTTGTCACAGGATTGGCGGTTTCCTTTACGTTTGTAAAGGTGGACTATTGACGCGTCCTTAAAATCTTGTGGCATGGTCTCGTTCATCCATATGTTTGTGAAGACTTGGTGAAGCTGCTCTGTTAGGACCGGCCCACCTGCCTTGTATATCTCTGCTGGGATGGAGTCAGGACCAGGTGCCTTGCCGCTGGAGAGTTGCTGGATGGCTTTGTTTATTTCCACTATGGTTGGCAGGTCACCAAGTGTCTCATTGGTGGGAACTTGAGGAAGGCAGTTGATGGTTTCATCATCGAAGAAGGAAGTTGCATTTAAGATTTTGCTGAAATGCTCTGCCCAGCGTTGGAGGATTTCTTTCTTATCGGTGATCAATGTTCCCCCGTCTGCACTGAGGAGGGGAACTATGCCTGGTGATGAAGGACCATAGACCGCTTTCAGTGAGTCGTAGAAGTTTTTCATATCATGTCTGTCAGCAAAGCCCTGAATTTCATCAGCTTTGCTGCTCAGCCAGGAGTCCCGCATGTGCCGAAGTTTCTGCTGCACAACTCTCTGAATGTTCTTGAAAGCATCTTTTTTTGATGTTGACTTTGGGTCATTCAAATGTGCCTTGAGGAGAAGATGTTTCTCGGCCAGCAATTGGTTGATGTCTTCGGAATTTTCATCAAACCAGTCTTTATGCTTTCGGGGGGCTGGACCCAGGATTTCCATAGCAGTGTTATAAATTGTGTCCTTTAGGGCTCTCCATTCTGTTTCTGTATCCTGTTTAGCTTCAGCATTGGGCTTGAGGCGGTCTTCCAGCATATTTTCAAACGACTGCTGCATTTTCTTGCTGTTTAGGCGGGTGACATTTAGCTTTGTTTGCATTTTCGCCCCTTGGGGACGCCGTGGTGGCCTGATGTGGATGTTCATTTTCGAGACAATGAGACGATGGTCTGTCCAACATTCGGCACCACACATGGATTTTGTCACTCGAACGTCTTGTCTGTCACTCCTCCTGACGATGACATAGTCAATGAGGTGCCAGTGTTTCGAGCGAGGGTGCATCCACGATGTCCTATTTCTCATGGGGAGACGGAAAATTGTGTTCGTAATCACGAGATCATGTTCGGCACATGTCTGAAGGAGGCGGAGTCCATTGCTGTTACAATTTCCGACTCCATGCTTTCCAATAATGCCACTCCAAGAGGTGGTGTCCGTGCCTACTCTGGCATTGAAATCCCCAAGGAGTATAAGTTTGTCTCCTTTGGGAACAGATGTTAATACACTGTGCAGGTCCTCATAGAACTTGTTCTTGACATCGTCTTCGTTGGTCATAGTTGGTGCGTAGACACTCGCAATGGTTGCGTGCTTCCTTCCATTCAGCAGAGGCAACTTCATGGTCATGAGCCTGTCGTTTATAGCCTTTGGAAATCCAGCTAATTTGCCGACCAGGGCCGACTTAATGGCAAATCCCACACCAGATTGGCGTCTTTCCTCGCTTTTCCTTCCATTCCAGAAAAATGTGTAGCCGGCACCAATTTCACAGATTTGGCCTTCTTCTGCAAGCCGTGTCTCGCTCAAGGCTGCAATGTCGATGTTGTACCTGCCCAGCTCTCTCCCAATCAGTGCTGTTCGTCTCTCTGTAACTAGTCTACTACATACTGACTGGCTCTCCTATAAGAAGCCTTTTTTTGCGACTGTTTTGAGTTGGGTAGTGCCTGATGTAGTAAACAAATTCTCCGTTTGAGTGCTGAGCTGAAGTGTTCACTATGAGGACACACACACACACGAGTAGTAGCTGTCTGGTTGACTCAATATGAACATTAAAACGCAACTGACTAGCACACTTTTGTTTAAAACTGAATTTAGTAACGGTCCCCGAGTAATGAATCGATGGAATTATAATTTTATATGAGGTGGCTAGCTAAGTGAAGGCGCTGCTGTGAGATGACAACACATCAAAAGAAAACAACACCGCAAGCACTATCTACAAAGAAACAACACTTGGGGGATACTGCTAACCTCTAGTCTGTATACTCCAGAAGTAGAATATATCAGCTCAGGCGAGAAGAAACTGTCACAACTTGAGGGACCAGGGCTGGGCTTGTCCGTCTCCGGCTTGATCGTCCGTTGATTATGGTAATGAGCCTCGTTCTGGCACGCAGGCCAGTTTGTACTTCACATCCCTTGTTGCCAGGTCCCGTCGGTTCACTTCAAACGTCGTATTTGCTTGTTGTATTGTCTAGTTAACGTCGTATTTGCTTGTTGTATTGTCCAGTTAACGTCGTATTTCCTTGTTGTATTGTCTAGCTAACGTCGTATTTGCTTGTTGTATTGTCTAGTTAACGTCGTATGTGCTTGTTGTATTGTCTAGTTAACGTCATATTTTCGTGTTGTATTGTCTAGTTAACGTCGTATTTGCTTGTTGTATTGTCTAGTTAACGTCGTATTTGCTTGTTGTAGTTGAGTTGAGTTAAGAACCGACATCACTGCACTCAGGACATTCCCATACGTGCTCAGTCCCCTCGTTCAACAGCCAGCGAAGAGTCATACTACTAATCGTTCCCACCGCTATCTGCTTGTTGTAGTGCCTAGTTAACGTAGTATTTTTTTCTTGTTGTATTGTCTGGTTAACGTCGTATTTGCTTGTTGTATTGTCTAGTTAACGTCGTATTTGCTTGTTGTATTGTCTAGTTAACGTCGTATTTACTTGTTGTATTGTCTAGTTGCCGGCTTCCTGGCCTAGAGGTTAGCAACTTTTCTCCGTAATCTCGTATACTCTCGTAAGTAACGTGACGACGGTGAGAATCAGCAGTGGTTCGAATCGCGTCGGTAACTTACGGGGTATGTGAGCCGGCCGCTCAGAAAGCAATGGCAAACTACTGAGCGTAATTCTTGCCAAGAAATCAACAATAAGCTGAAAGATGCTGATGTTGACAGCGATGTCCTGTAAAGGATATGCAAAACATTTTTTTAAACATTGTCTAATTAATGTCGTATTTGCTTGTTGTATTGTCTAGTTAAAATTATAAATCTTTAACCCGAGTAATAAGAAAGAACACAAGAAAGGACAAAAACCAGTCATAAAAACTCCGCCGCGGAGCAAATACAGAAGGGGTCTTCTGATCGTCAGAAATGTACCCCCTTCCCCAAGTGGTTTGGCCCATTCCATTATTCTCTTAAAAACTCTCCAGGGGCGGGCCCGTCCGGGTCATGACTCCGGACATCTTTCCCCTGCCGTGGAGACGTTCGGTCAAGTTCGTTGTCCCTGTTGCTGTTCTTGTGTCCACTCTCAAGCCTCCCCTCCCTTAGTGAGGCGAGCCCGTGCTTGCCCCTTAGCACTTGTGGTCGTGGGGAGCCTGCTAAAAATCAATATATACAAGATTGCTATACCAGAATAGAGCAATATCATAAGACTGGAAGAGATTACGAAATGTTCAAAGAAATGAAGTTATTGACAAGAAATGTTCAACTTTAACTGGATGTTATTTGTGACAAGTTGGGAAATACCTTAACAGAATCTAATCATCATCATCATCATCATCATCATCATCATCTTCCACTTCTGCCGTCAAGCGTCGTGGGGAGGAATAATTTGCGTTCCAGCGCCCGGTGGACGGCACTGGATAGTGTCATTCCGTGAGGTTGTACAATGTCTCTGATGTCGTCAATCCATTTTCTTCTTGGACGTCCTCGTGGTCTCGTCGCAGATGATCTTTGATGTAAGGCCAGTGATGGTAGTTGTTGATGTTGCATTCTAATGACATGGCCAAACCACTTGATCTTCTGTCTGTCAATAAATGTGGCACAAGGTGTTGATCCCACAGTCTGTCTGATAGTAGCATTTCTTACTCGGTCTCGGATTGTTAAGTTGGCAGCTCTCTTCAGGCATCTCATTTCGCAGGTGTTGATTTTGCGAAGGTGTAATTTGGATAAAGTCCAGGTTTGAGATTGGTAGCATAAATTCTAGAAATATGGCAGGAGTACTGCAGTGGAATGTATGATATGAATGGTGATGAGGATATGCATGAGATACATGAACCAATGACAGTAGAGACAGAACCTGAACCCTCATTAGATGAAATTGCTTGGGCAATAAAGAACCTGAAGAATGATAAATCACCTGGATGTGATGAGATACCAGTTGACCAGCAATCCGGCTGCTGTAGATGCGGAAGTACAAGCGTTGATCTTCGAGAATTCGCTAGACGGTGATGCTGTCATTTACACAGATAGGTCGGTCGTTCGACGAATGAGAAGTTCATGGCCTTTACAGCTCAGGCCGGAGGGAGAATTGTGAAGGGGGACTCTGGTGCTTTTGCTTTGACCACAAGTAGCCTGACTATGGAGGCCATGGCAGTAGGTAAAGCAATAACATGGCTCTAGACACAAACATTTACTAGAGCATGTGTCCTTAGCGACTCAATGAGCATGCTCAAGAGGATAGAGACGGGGTGGATCCGAAGAGAATGGTTGCTGTCTCTGGAGCGGTCTCGGCTGGCAAAGATTAGTTTCATCTTCGTGCCAGGGCATGCGGGAGTACAAGGAAATGAGCGGGCTGACAAGCTCGCAGGTGAGGCTACTGTGGAAGTAGGACGCGCCATGGACCAAGCTGACATTCTGAATGTTTTACGAGAAGTAAATCTTCGCAAGAACCAAGTGATGACTACGAATCTACAACCATGGTCAGGATGCGAGAACAGCAAATTAAAAGAGGTGTGGCCAAACAAGAGCACTACGCAGGAAGCCAAAGAAGATTAATAAACCAACACAGAACTGGTGTCGTTAGCCGCTACACGCTGCGGGATTTACTGAGGAAGGGATCAGAGCACCTATGGACTGAATAGTTCGATGTGCAATGAGGATGATCTGTCGACTAACTAACTATCTTCATTCCAGTACCAAAAAACGGCAACCTGAAATTATGCACCAACTATAGCACTGTTGCCCTGATCAGTCATAAGAGTAAAATTCTACTAAAAATCATAATGGGAAGACTTCTAAGAAAATGGAAGAATAAATTAATGTGGTTCAAGCTGAATTTATACAAGGAAAAGGAACAAGATATCTCATATTCAACATGCGTTTAATAATAGAGAAGTGCAGAGAATTTAATGTAAACCTATTCTCATGTTTTGTGGATTATTCAAAGGCATTCGACTGTGTACAACATCAGAAACTTTGGGAAATCATGAGGAATATGGGCTTTCCATCACATGTAGTACATCTCATAAAAATGCTCTATCTAGACCAACAAGCAGCAGTTAGAATAGATGGCGAGGCATCAGATTGGTTTGACATCAAGCAAGGAGTCCGTCAGGGCTGCGTGCTGTCACCCTATTTGTTTAACCTGTACGCCGAAAATATAATGAGAAATGTAAGATGGTGTGTCCAGTGTGTGCCGCGTGGTTACACACCCGCTTCACACGCGTGATCCGGGACTGTTTCCGGATCCGGTCAGGGATATGCACTACTGATGAGCTCAAATGAGGGCGAAACTCGAGTATAGTGCTTCCATATTGACGTGGATAGGCCTTAGGTTCATATCAGAATGCAATCGGCGTTGCCAGTAGTGGGTTGTGCTCAATATTTAAATTTCAAATCCCGAAACAACCACATAATCAATTGATTATTGCTCACTGGATTTAGGAGGCCTGGTGTTCCTTGCCAGTGAGAAGTCCTGATCGTTCGGGTCCCATCGATTGACGGACGTCGGTCGCGGCGATTGGGCAATCTTGAGCATAGCCTATGATGGGTAGCGTTGTGGTATTCTGTTGTGATAATTTGGTGTGTCCAGTGTGTGCCGCGTGGTTACACACCCGCTTCACACGCGTGATCCGGGACTGTTTCCGGATCCGGTCAGGGATATGCACTACTGATGAGCTCAAATGAGGGCGAAACTCGAGTATAGTGCTTCCATATTGACGTGGATAGGCCTTAGGTTCATATCAGAATGCAATCGGCGTTGCCAGTAGTGGGTTGTGCTCAATATTTAAATTTCAAATCCCGAAACAACCACATAATCAAGAAATGTAAGAGATGATATAAACAGAGAGCCATATGATGCCCTAAATATCGGCGGTCATGACATACCAGAGATTCGATAGGCTGATGATACAGTATTGTTATCTACAATACAGAATTGTATAGACATCTTAATAACCTCAACCACATAGCAAAAACAAGGATAATGCATACAGATAAAACTAATATGGAGAAAGAAATATATGTTAATGAGGAAAAATTGGAGGTGGTGGAAAATTTTGAATACCTTGGGTCATTGATAACCAACAATGGTGACACAATGAAAGAAATTAAATGACGAATATCTATTGCTCTTCAAAGACTAAAACAACTGGATAAATTGTGGAGAGGGACAGATAGAACTTCAAAAATTAGATTTTTAAGAGCATGCATCTTTCCCATTGCAACATACGCCTGTGAGACATGGACACTTACTAAACAAGCTGAGCAGCGCATAAATGCCTTTGTATATAAATGTTATAGACGAGTTCTAAGAATATCTTGGGTAAAGAAAAGAACAAATGCATCAATACTTCAAGAGCTGAATATTGAAGAAGGTTGGCTATTAAAGATGATAAAACAAAGAAAATTGAAATAGTTTGGTCACTTGAAACGTCATGAAAGTCTGGAGAGGACAATAACGGAGGGAGCCGGTTTCCGTGGCTAAGGTATTGCGGACGCGATTCGTGAGGCCGCTTGCCTGCGTTCGAAACAGCTGCGACCGATTTGGCAGCAGACCGTGTTCCGCTGGTTTTAACGTGATGGTATGGCAGCCGGTCGTTCGGAAAGCAATGGCAAACTAGTGAACGTAAACTTGCCTAGACATCAACAACAGCAGTGCTGGTATTGACAGAGATGTCCTGTAAATAGGATATGAAAAAAAAACAATCCTGGGAAGAGAGGAAGAGGAAGGCCAAAGAGAAGATTGGTGCAGGATGTGGCGGATGATCTCCAGATGGGTGTATCGGACACGGGACATCTTGCTTATGATCGACAAGTTTTCTGGACGGTTGTTATGGGAGCGAGGTTCTGCAAAGGACATGCTACTGAATGAATGAATGAATGAATGAACGAATTGTCTAGTCACCGTCGTATTTGCTTGTATTATCTAGCTAACGTAGTATTTACTTGTTGTATTGTCTAGTTAACGTCGTATTTACTTGTATTGTCTAGTAGAAAAACTAAAAAGTATAAACGGACTGACCCAAACGGATATCTATCATGAAGCCCCATAATCGGGCACTCTCACGATGTTTATACTTCACCTCGACACCGCAAGGTACAATAGGAACATGATGAGATGAGATGAGATGAGAGATTGTCTAGTTAACGTCGTATTTGCTTGTTGTATTATCTAGTTAGCGTCGTATTTACTTGTTCTATTGTATAGTTACCATCGTATGTACTTGTTGTATTGTCTAGTTACCGTTGTATTTGCTTGTTGTATTGTCTAGTTACCGTTGTATTTGCTTGTTGTATTGTCTAGTTAATGTCGCATTTGCTTGTTGTATTCTCTAGTTAACGTCGTAATTACTTGTTGTATTGTCTAATTACATCACATGTATTTGTTGTATTGTCTATTTAACGTTGCATTTACTTCTTATATTGTCTAGTTAACGTCGTATTTGCTTGTTGTATTGTCTAGTTAACGTCGCATTTGCTTGTTGTATTGCCTAGTTAACGTCGTATTTGCTTGTTGTATTGTTTATTTGCCAGTCTCCCTGGTCGAGGAGTTAGCAGCTTTCTCCGTAACCCCGAATATTCTCGTGGTTGACGTGAGCGCACGAGAATTGGAAGCGGTTCGAGTCGTGATAGTGACTTATGAGAGTATGGAGCCGGTCGCTCAGAAAGCAATGGCAAACTACTGAGCGTTATCTTGCCAAGAAATCAACAATCAGCTGAAAGATGCTGATGTTGACAGTGATGTCCTGTAAAGGATATGCAAAACATTTTATTATTGTTTAGTTAACGTCGTATTTGCTTGTTGTATTGTCTAGTTATCATCTAAAAGTACTTGAGAGTTTTGGTCACAGACCATAACTTTATGAAGGGAAAATCCCAACTGCCCCTCCCCGCGGTAGAGGATGGAAACACACTACGGTGTGGCTAACACAGCTCTGGGGACCGAGTATCCACCGGAATAAGTGGACAACTCTGCAGCTGAGCAGAGCAGGGCACTCACTTGTCCTTACAGTCGGAAATGGCTGTCAAAGGCAGAGGTAAAAAGACCACCATGTGAATGTGGAAGGCAAGGGGAAACCACCACATTATCTTCCCAAGACTTCATGGCAAAACATATATCAGAGTTAGTGAACGAAGTTAATGGCTGTCTTAGGACATCCTCGTCCGGTAGGAACAGTCATGAGCTACAGGTGACACCAGACTGTCATCCAGCTACTGATGGCAAAATCATAACTAAAATAAATAAATTTAGAGTAGGGACATGGAATGTTAGGACATTAAATGAGCTAGGAAAGTTGACCAATGTTTTAAGAGCGATAGACAGCATGAAAATGAATACACTAGGCGTTAGTGAGATGAGATGGAAGGGATCAGACAAAATTATAGCTGACAATCACACAATAATTTATTCTGGAGGGGATACACATGAAAAAGGTGTAGGAATAATATTAGACGAAAAAACAGCCAAGTCAATTAATGAATACTGGTGTATTTCAGATAGAGTTATTATGGTAAAAATCCAAGGCAAACCAATAGACATAAATATTATACAAGTATATGCACCAACAGCAAGCAGTAGTGATGAAGAAATACAACACTTTTACGACGAAATAGAAATGGTGATGGCTCAAATTGGATCACAAGAAATAAAAATAATACTTGGTGATTTTAATGCAAAAGTAGGAAAGGGAAAAATGGAGGATGTAGTGGGGAATTATGGTTTAGGTACAAGAAATGAAAGAGGGGAAAAGCTAATAGAATGGGCAAATATCAATGATATGATAATTGGAAACACATGGTTTAAACACCATAAAAGACGACTGTACACATGGAAAAGCCCTGATAAGAAAATACGCAACCAAATTGACTACATACTAATTAATAAAAGATATAGAAATGCTTTAATTAATGTAAAGACAATACCTGGTGCTGACTGTAATAGTGATCATGTACCACTATGTGGACAAATAAAAGTAAGATTAAAGAGAGGGGAAAAAATGGTTAAGAACATGAGAATTAATAAAGAGATTCTGAAAATAGATAAAGAACTGCAAGAACAATACAGAGTGACTGTGAAAAATAGGTACAATGCTGATAGGCTGGCAGGGAATGCACCTCTTGGTGGTAGTTTGCCTATGGACAAGGGGGAGGTGGTCGTGCGCTTGTGGGACCAGGTGGAGAAGGCGGAGGAACAGATTGAGAACCCCTATGTGGAAAGAATGAGATTGCAGGGGGTCGGCAGGGGTTCTGGAAGAATCTCAAAACTGAGAGGGAAGACCAGGAGAACATTTAATCAGATAGCGGTGGGAACGATTAATAGTATGACTCTTCGCTGGCTCTTGAACGAGGGTACTGAGCACGTATGGGAATGTCCTGAGTGCAGTGATGTCGGTTCTTAACTCAACTGTTGTATTATCTAGTTAACGTTGTATTTCCTTGCTCTCGCAGTCATCCGCCAGCCCATCTCTTGAAGTAAACAGCCCACATGTAAACGTTGCCTTCCTCTCGCAGTCTTCCACACAATCCCCCCTCCCCAGCCCATCTCCTAATGCAGACCACCCCCACGTAATGTCGTCACCTTCCTCTCGCAGTCTTCCCACCCCCTCCCGCCATCTCTTGATGTACATCGCTCACATGTAACATTACCTTCCTCTCGCAGTCTCCCCCCCCCCACCCCCATCTCTTGACGTCACCGCCCACACGTAACATCGTCACCTTCCTCTCGCAGTCTCCCCCCCCCCCATCTCTTGACGTCACCGCCCACACGTAACATCGTCACCTTCCTCTCGCAGTCTCCCCCCCCGTCTCTTGACGTCACCGCCCACACGTAACATCGTCACCTTCCTCTCGCAGTCTCCTCCCCCCACCCCCATCTCTTGACGTCACCGCCCACACGTAACATCGTCACTTTCCTCTCGCAGTCTCCCCCCCCCATCTCTTGACGTCACCGCCCACACGTAACATCGTCACCTTCCTCTCGCAGTCTCTCCCCCCCCCCATCTCTTGACGTCACCGCCCACACGTAACATCGTCACCTTCCTCTCGCAGTCTCCCCCCCCCCATCTCTTGACGTCACCGCCCACACGTAACATCGTCACCTTCCTCTCGCAGTCTCCCCCCCCCGTCTCTTGACGTCACCGCCCACACGTAACATCGTCACCTTCCTCTCGCAGTCTCCTCCCCCCCCCCACCCCCATCTCTTGACGTCACCGCCCACACGTAACATCGTCACTTTCCTCTCGCAGTCTCTCTCCCCCCCCCCATCTCTTGACGTCACCGCCCACACGTAACATCGTCACCTTCCTCTCGCAGTCTCCCCCCCCCATCTCTTGACGTCACCGCCCACACGTAACATCGTCACCTTCCTCTCGCAGTCTCCCCCCCCATCTCTTGACGTCACCGCCGACACGTAACATCGTCACCTTCCTCTCGCAGTCTCCCCCCCCCCCCATCTCTTGACGTCACCGCCCACACGTAACATCGTCACCTTCCTCTCGCAGTCCCCCCCCCCCCATCTCTTGACGTCACCGCCCACAAGTAACATCGTCACCTTCCTCTCGCAGTCCCCCCCCCCATCTCTTGACGTCACCGCCCACACGTAACATCGTCACCTTCCTCTCGCAGTCTCCCCCCCCCATCTCTTGACGTCACCGCCCACACGTAACATCGTCACCTTCCTCTCGCAGTCCCCCCCCCCCCCCCATCTCTTGACGTCACCGCCCACACGTAACATCGTCACCTTCCTCTCGCAGTCTCTCTCCCCCCCCATCTCTTGACGTCACCGCCCACACGTAACATCGTCACCTTCCTCTCGCAGTCCCCCCCCCCCCCCCTCTCTTGACGTCACCGCCCACACGTAACATCGTCACCTTCCTCTCGCAGTTTTTCACCCCCCCCCCCCCACCAGCCCATCTCTTGATGTAGATCACATACACACTTCTTTCCTTTCACTATTTTTACAATTAGCTTTCTACTTTGTTGATAATCATAGTTTAAACATGTTTTTGTTTAATCCACTTTCATGACTTAGTTCTTGTGTTTAGTTTGCTTGTTATTTGGCGATCCTGTTTCAGCCCTGAAAAAAAAAAAAAAACGGTATCGTCTGGTTGTCTTTTGTTGTTGATTGATTTCCCTCCAGCGTTGAGTCTTGATCTTTTCTCTGTCTGTCTGAATATATTCTCTGAATAAATATTGTACAGGCATGCACACACCCTTATCTGGCACCTACCTCTCTTTATAACTAACTAAAAGAGATTTTATACCTTTCCTGATTGTTCTTTGGCTTTTTGTTCCCGGTGTAAGATTGTTGTGAAACTTCTGTCCTTGCCAACAATACCTACTTCATCAGACATTTAATTCATTTGTCATGGCTAACTCTGTTAGCGATAGATGGTAGAAATGTCAGCAGAGAGAACAAACTGAAGTATCTGGGGATCACATTTGACAGGAGCCTATCCTTCAAGAACCATGTGGAGACGGTTGTGACAAGATCTCAAAAGGGACTCAGTGCACTTAAAACTATGGCTGCAATGGACACAGAGCAGAGAATGCTTTTCACACTATACCAGCACTTGATCCTCTCAGTAATTGATTATGGATTAGGACTGTTCACTGTCTCAGGGTCAGCTGGTGAAGTTAGAGCGCTTACAGAATGAAGCTATGCGGGTCATTCTGGGATGCACCAGAGACACCCCAGTTGTGTGTATGCGTTACATCCTTGGTCTGCCGACTGTTGCTGGTAGGCTCAAAGTGATGCAGGCGAAGACATACCTCAGAGTAGCTGCAGACACAGACCACCCACTGCATGAGGCGCTGGACGTAGTTAAGGGTCAGAGACTGATAAGAGGGAAATCATGGATGGCTCAGGCGGAGGATACGATCAGACAGGTGTGCCCCTTGGAGAACATTAGGCGTGGAGAGGAGTGGGTCAGAGTGCCAGCGGAGCAGTCAGACTTGTGCAGAATTATATTCACATTAAGCCGGGAGTGCAGGGAGTGGCCAGCAGGGGCCACGAAAGTGGAAATCCAGCAACTAATTCAGGACAATGCTCACTCGAGTGATGTGATTATCTACACAGATGGTTCGGTGTCAAGAGGTGAGAGAAGTGGCTGGGGGTTCATAGCCAAAGCTAATGGTCGACATTTGGTGCAGGAGAGCCTGGCATATGATACCACAACAAGCTTAAGAATAGAGGTGGAGGCGGTCAGCGCAGCTTTCTGCTGGATGGAGAATACGATACACACACACATCGTGATTGTAACTGACTCAGAAAGCATGCTGAGGAGGGTGAGAACAGGCAAGCTTCGTGCGGAGTGGCTTGCTTCGCTTCGGAGGTCACGGGTGACAAGTATCGCCTGGATATTTTCTCCGGGGCATGCCGGTGTGCTGGGAAATGAACAGGCGGACAGATTGGCTGGCTCTGCAGAACTTGGTGAAGTATTGATACATGACAAGGCAGACGTGGTTACGGCCTTGTGGGAGCACGTATACACTTCGGAGGAGCAAATGGATCACCATGGTCTGGCAAGAACGAGACAGCAAGGAGTGACGAGGGGATCTGGCCGACGCTCAATGCTCAGAGGAAAGGTGAGACGCACATATAATCAGATTGCTACTGGTACTATTGGTGTTGGAACTCTTCGCTGGCTGCTGAGGATGGGGACAGAGCGCTTATGGGAATGCCCTGAATGCTGTGATGTCGATTCCTAAATCAATCAATCTGTTGAGTGCTTTTATTAAATACAGATATGGCCTCTATACATTTTTCTGCCATTGGTCTCAAACAAAATATTACTTCTCGTGTTCCATTTTTATTTTGAAACTTATAAGTATCTTATTCTGTGGTCTCTCATGTATAGTCTTGGGCAGTATTTTTTGTGTGTGACTTTCTCCACATCTGAACACTCAAAAGTTCTGCATTTTTCGGGGGAAGGTTATGAATGTTGTTCCAAGTAAGTCAGTCGCAGATTGGCCAGGGCAATGCAGAGATTAAATATAAGTAAGTCTGTCGCAGGCTGGCCAGGGCAATGCAGAGATTAAACAGATGCAAGTATCTCGCAGGTTGGCCAGGGCAATGCAGAGATTAAATATAAGTAAGTCTGTCGCAGGCTGGCCAGGGCAATGCAGAGATTAAACAGAATTACAAACCTATAGCAGAACACCAGCAAACAAGGTAAAAACTAAAAACAACAGCCAGAAAGAGTCAACAAAAATTAACAGTCAGGAAGAGACAACAGTGCATGTATTCTGTAAAATTTGTTGTTTAATAGTTTCTGAAACTGACCATACACAGCTGATGTGTTGTGATCACTCAACACGTAAAACAATATATAATGAATACAAATGTATTGTTTTTATGATATGGAATCAGCAGACACAAGGGAATGTACTCATATAAGCATAGAGGCTGTAAGACAGACGGAGACCATGAGTAGACCACACATTAGAAGCTGACCATGAGTGGACCACACAGTAGAAGCAGATCGACCAAATCTGCAAATTTCCCCACAAAAACACATCATGAACACATACAGTATACACAACAGTGTGTTCGGTCCCGCTACACCAGGCACAGGTCGACATATTATGCTAAAGTGGTGGCAACATCAGAGCAGGTGTACAGCGTGGATACATTCTGTATATTGCATGTACATGCCTTTCATTATTGTATGATCATATCAAGGTTCTTCGCTGGAAACACAAAGGTAGATATTTTTGCTTGAGAATACCACTGTTATGAAGATGAAATAAATGATAATGAATGTTAAAAATAATAACATGAATATATAAATGATAATATGATTATGTGATCGTACAAGTTTACACAACCTTCATATTAGAGTATTTGCTTTCCAAACACCAGTCTCACATACATATCAAATGTGCACATTAAACAAATCAAAGGTATAAACTTACAATCAAATGTCCACATACCATCAAATGTCCACACATACAATCAAATGGACATCAGCACACACCAAATGTCCACACATTCTAATAAAACACACACACATATACACAACAAATGTACAAGTACATACAGAGAGCAATACTGCTACATGTCATATAGTGACCTTGTACTGACACCACAAACCATAAACTCTTACATTACTGACACTATAAACTACTACATTACTGACACAACAAACCCTTACATTACTGACACCATAAACCCTTACATTACTGACACCACAAACCATAAACCCTTACATTACTGACACCACAAACCATAAACCCTTACATTACTGACACCACAAACCATAAACCCTTACATTACTGACACCACAAACCATAAACCCTTACATTACTGACACCACAAACCATAAACCCTTACATTACTGACACTATAAACTACTACATTACTGACACAACAAACCCTTACATTACTGACACCATAAACCCTTACATTACTGACACCACAAAATACTACATTACTAACACCACAAACCCTTACATCACAAACCACTATATTACTGAACTTCAGTACAGATACCGCTGACCTTCAACCTTCAGTACCAATACTTATAACCTTCAGCGACGGTACCATTGACATTATCAACCTATGACCTTTGCTATTGACCATACTGACCTTGAGCTTTAATTATTGACAAAACCAATTCTCAATATTTTCATTCACTAGACTAAAATGCAGACAGACTCAAACATTAAGACTGGATAATCAATGTATAGAAAACTTGTTCTCTGTGAACTTCTAGAGTAAAGATGTCACTATTCTGCAACAAACAAAGAGAAACAGCTCTGCTCAAAGGTCAGCTTTGCTAAAATCTGGCCAACTCTTATTTCCAATGAACTCTTTTTATTTTGCACTAAAAAATCTGCTCAACTCCACACACAATGAACTCTTTATTCACTCCCCAAATCCTCTGAACTCCATGCACGATGAACAGTTTACTGACTCCAAAGTCTGGTTACCTCCATGCAAAGTGAACTCCAGAAATAATGAATATCACATTTGCTGGTTAACGTTGTGCACAGGCCCTCTGTACGTGTGTGTGGTTCCCTGTCACGTACTTGGCACAAACCACACTTGACAAACTCACATACTTTACCACAGACTACAGGGTTTGTGTGGTCAGAAGTCTGCACAACTCTTTGTTTGTCAATGGCATCTCTTAATCGCTTCAGAATGATCACACTTCATATTTTTCCAGGATTGAACAATATTATTACTAATCTATAACTTTTTCACTCCTGCAAATCTACTTTCTTTGGCAGCTTCACCAAATATGCTTCTCTTTAGTTTGCTGGTTTCTTTGATCTCCCCGACTCTGCTAAATAATGTGTGCAGTAATTCAGCTGAGATGTTTATGATGGTTTTTATAGCATTTACTGGGATACTATTTGGACCACATTAATTCTGATGAAAAAGTCATTCTGATAAAACTGATGCACACTAAAGAATCTGTGTGTATGTAAAACACTAACAATTTTCTGGGAAACGTAAATTTATGGATTAAAACATAGAAACCTGTCACAAGGCTACATCACAGCAAAGAACTTTTTATGGATGAAATACCAGCCCTAGGATGTCACAGTACAATCTTTTATATGGATTAAATACCAGCCCTAGGATGTCAGAGTACAATGTTTTTATGGGCCTAGAGTGTCACAGTACAATGTTCTTATGGATGAAATACCTGCCTTGGGATGTCACAGCAAGTATTTCCTGTGGGTAAAAAAAAAATTTAAAAAGACCAGCATGTGAATATTTCAGAAGCTAGTAAAATGAAAAGCAAGCACAAACATGAATGGACACACACATGCCTACATGATTTAATGAATACAAATGGCATAAACACAGAACAGGCAGATTGGAGGCAAGCGTCACTTGTTCTGACATGAAGCCGTTTGACTGACCACAAGGATAATGAATACATACAGAATCATATTAACAGTTTTATATACATATTCTTCAAAAGCAGCAACGCTTGTGTGAACACACACAAACAACAGACGACCTTGTGTTGACAACATCAGACGACCTTGTCTGGGAAGGTTAACCCGGTCAACAAATGCCCGCAGAAGTCGGATGTGTCGGCCTAACGGCGCAAGAACGCAGCTCTGCTGTAAACAGGCACAACGCAATCACATCCGAAAAAAAAACTCCGGATGAACGAAGAAGAAGAAGAAGACGACCTTGTGTTGACAACATCAGCACGCGACCTCGTGTTGACAATAGCAGACGACCTCGTGTTGACACCATCAGCAGACGACCTCATGTTGACACCACCAGCAGACGACCTTATGTTGACACCAACATCAGATGACCTTGTGTTGACACCAAAAGCAGTGTCTCTGTGTGCTACAGACCTGGTCCACAACTCGGCCGAGTCTCTCCACAGATGTTCAGTTCTAGTACTGTAACGCAATCCCTGGAGAGAAGATCCTTCAGTTCTGGGTTCAAGAGGCAAGTTCCTACAATAGATTACTTTAAACAGATGGAAGCCCCTTTCATGGCTCAGATAACATCAGTGCACCAAACTAAGACTTCAAACTCAAGCCCTCCAGAGGATTTTCACTTTTGAAATGACCAATAAAAGTGTCATTAGAACTCAGCAAAACATGAGAACAACTTTTACCATTTCATCGGTGAAATGTTCCCATGGGTTCCCAGAACCAGCTCCAAGATTTAAGTAACTGGCAGAAGGAAACAGGAAGCAACCTCAGACATTGTCCCAGCTGAGTGGATTATAATGACCAAATGGAAATCTGTCCCGTGAAGTTTGTGATGTCCCTAGATGTGATCAGTCATGGAATCAGGCCTGGGGAGCTAACTGATGTTAACAAATTCACTGCTGTTACGTTTACATAATAAACAATCCAAGATAAATCACAGAATGAAAACAAAGCATGAAAGAACAACCTGTTTAGTGAACATATCCATTTAGTTGACATTTTCCTTTAAAATATTTCACTAATTTTAAAACAGACACACAATTAAGACATGGAAATAACTCACTAAATATAAAACCAGAGTTTAGCAAATAAAAACGAATGATGAAATATGCTAAAAATTGACACGATGAAAAACATTAAAAACTGAAGACTACAAAACTCAAATAAAAGGCAATTGTCATTTCACACATCAGTGATGATCTATCCATGACCATAAAACAATTTACCAATGATTAAAACAACGTTGTAAATACTTTTTACACAATAAGGCATCTGGCAGCCAAACAAATGTTCTAGATATGTCTACATGTATGGCATTTTGCTGACAAACAAATGTTCTAGATATGTCTACACGTATGGCATTTTGCTGACAAACAAATGTGAACTAACGGGCTGCCTATATTTTATGTACATTACAAGAATCTTCCAGTGCTAGCCTCGCTTGGCTATACCTGTCACTCAACCGTCAGATCACTGACATCATGTCACAGCAATACAAGCCAACTGTCATACCCTGTAGCTCATACAGCCAGCACTAATGTAACAAATCACAGGCAGAGAGCTTCACGGTGCTACAGATCCTGGCAGAGAGCTTCACGGTGCTACAGATCCTGGCAGAGAGCTTCACGGTGCTACAGATCCTGGCAGAGAGCTTCACGGTGCTACAGATCCTGGCAGAGAGCTTCATAGTGCTACAGATCCTGGCAGAGAGCTTCATAGTGCTACAGATCCTGGCAGAGAGCTTCATAGTGCTACAGATCCTGGCAGAGAGCTTCATAGTGCTACAGATCCTGGCAGAGAGCTTCATAGTGCTACAGATCCTGGCAGAGAGCTTTATAGTGCTACAGATCCTGGCAGAGAGCTTCATAGTGCTACAGATCACTGACAGAGAGCTTCATAGTGCTACAGATCCTGGCAGAGAGCTTCACGGTGCTACAGATCCTGGCAGAGAGCTTCATAGTGCTACAGATCCTGGCAGAGAGCTTCATAGTGCTACAGATCCTGGCAGAGAGCTTCATGGTGCTACAGATCCTGACAGAGAGCTTCATAGTGCTACAGATCCTGACAGAGAGCTTCATAGTGCTACAGATCCTGGCAGAGAGCTTCATAGTGCTACAGATCCTGACAGAGAGCTTCACGGTGCTACAGATCTTGACAGAGAGCTTCATGGTGCTACAGATCCTGACAGAGAGCTTCATAGTGCTACAGATCCTGACAGAGAGCTTCATGGTGCTACAGATCCTGACAGAGAGCTTCATTTTGCTACAGATCCTGGCAGAGAGCTTCATGGTGCTACAGATCCTGGCAGAGAGCTTCATTGTGCTACAGATCCTGGCAGAGAGCTTCATGGTGCTACAGACCACTGACAGAGAGCTTCATAGTGCTACAGACCACTGACAGAGAGCTTCATGGTGCTACAGATCCTGGCAGAGAGCTTCACACTGCTACAGATCCTGACAGAGCTTCATAGTGTTACAGATCCTGACAGAGAGCTTCATAGTGCTACAGATCCTGACAGAGAGCTTCATGATGCTACAGATCACTGACAGAGAGCTTCACGGTGCTACAGATCCTGGCAGAGAGCTTCATTGTGCTACAGATCACTGACAGAGAGCTTCATAGTGCTACAGATCCTGGCAGAGAGCTTCATAGTGCTACAGATCCTGGCAGAGAGCTTCATAGTGCTACAGATCCTGACAGAGAGCTTCACGGTGCTACAGATCTTGACAGAGAGCTTCATGGTGCTACAGATCCTCACAGAGAGCTTCATGGTGCTACAGATCCTGACAGAGAGCTTCATTTTGCTACAGATCTTGACAGAGAGCTTCATGGTGCTACAGATCCTGGCAGAGAGCTTCACACTGCTACAGATCCTGGCAGAGAGCTTCATAGTGCTACAGATCCTGGCAGAGAGCTTCATAGTGCTACAGATCCTGACAGAGAGCTTCACGGTGCTACAGATCTTGACAGAGAGCTTCATGGTGCTACAGATCCTGACAGAGAGCTTCATGGTGCTACAGATCCTGACAGAGAGCTTCATTTTGCTACAGATCCTGGCAGAGAGCTTCATGGTGCTACAGATCCTGGCAGAGAGCTTCATTGTGCTACAGATCCTGGCAGAGAGCTTCATGGTGCTACAGACCACTGACAGAGAGCTTCATAGTGCTACAGACCACTGACAGAGAGCTTCATGGTGCTACAGATCCTGGCAGAGAGCTTCACACTGCTACAGATCCTGACAGAGAGCTTCATAGTGCTACAGATCCTGACAGAGAGCTTCATAGTGCTACAGATCCTGACAGAGAGCTTCACGGTGCTACAGATCTTGACAGAGAGCTTCATGGTGCTACAGATCCTGACAGAGAGCTTCATGGTGCTACAGATCCTGACAGAGAGCTTCATTTTGCTACAGATCCTGGCAGAGAGCTTCATGGTGCTACAGATCCTGGCAGAGAGCTTCATTGTGCTACAGATCCTGGCAGAGAGCTTCATGGTGCTACAGACCACTGACAGAGAGCTTCATAGTGCTACAGACCACTGACAGAGAGCTTCATGGTGCTACAGATCCTGGCAGAGAGCTTCACACTGCTACAGATCCTGACAGAGAGCTTCATAGTGCTACAGATCCTGACAGAGAGCTTCATAGTGCTACAGATCCTGACAGAGAGCTTCATGATGCTACAGATCACTGACAGAGAGCTTCACGGTGCTACAGATCCTGGCAGAGAGCTTCATTGTGCTACAGATCACTGACAGAGAGCTTCATAGTGCTACATATCCTGACAGAGAGCTTCATAGTGCTACAGATCCTGACAGAGAGCTTCATGATGCTACAGATCACTGACAGAGAGCTTCATAGTGCTACAGATCCTGGCAGAGAGCTTCATTGTGCTACAGATCCTGGCAGAGAGCTTCATTGTGCTACAGATCCTGGCAGAGAGCTTCATGATGCTACAGATCACTGACAGAGAGCTTCATGGTGCTACAGATCACTGACAGAGAGCTTCATTGTGCTACAGATCCTGGCAGAGAGCTTCATGGTGCTACAGATCATTGACAGAGAGCTTCATGGTGCTATAGATCCTGACAGAGAGCTTCATGATGCTACAGATCACTGACAGAGGGCTTCATGGTGCTACAGATCCTGACAGAGAGCTTCACGGTGCTACAGATCACTGACAGAGAGCTTCATGGTGCTACAGATCCTGACAGAGAGCTTCATAGTGCTACAGATCACTGACAGAGGGCTTCATGGTGCTACAGATCCTGACAGAGAGCTTCATGGTGCTACAGATCCTGGCAGAGAGCTTCATAGTGCTACAGATCACTGACAGAGGGCTTCATGGTGCTACAGATCCTGACAGAGAGCTTCATGGTGCTACAGATCCTGGCAGAGAGCTTCATGGTGCTACAGATCCTGGCAGAGAGCTTCATAGTGTTACAGATCACTGACAGAGGGCTTCATGGTGCTACAGACCACTGGCAGAGAGCTTCACGGTGCTACAGACCAGCACCAACATTTCCAGTAAACACAAACAACTGGAAGCTGGTAACTAAACATGAGATAAACTGTGCAGATTCTGAAGTGAAGTGTGTACCTGTACAGGATCTAGATCGACACGCTGGGCTGCCCAATGTGTCTCATTTATACAGTATTAAATGCAGTAGTAAAAACACACGAGTCACATACTTGTGTCAGAAAATATACGGATTCAACATTCAGATGGCACAATGTCCTTGAATTTGTTCTTGAGTGCATCAACAACAATCTACTCTTCTAATCTTTCCTTTAATCTCTCTCTCTCTCTCTTTCTTTGCACTTCTCTCTCTCTTTTTTTGCTTCTCTTACTCTTTTTGCCTCCCTCATTTTCTCTCTCTCTATTTCTCAAACTACTCTCACTGATTCACTCTCTCTCTCTCCATCTCTCTCTCTCTCTAGCCCTCCCTCTTTCTCTAACCCTCTCTCTAACCCTGTCACCCTCTCTCACCCTTTCTCTCTTTTTCTCACCCCCCCCCCCCCCACTCACACTTTACAACAAGTTTACATAAAAACCTCCCTGACAGCTTCTTTTTCCTTTACTTTCTCTTTCTTCGGTGGCTTTTCTGTTTTTGTGAGCTTTTCAGCTTTTGGTGGCTTTTCAGCTTTTGGTGGCTTTTCAGCTTTTGGTGGCTTTTCAGCTTTTGGTGGCTTCTCTGCTTTTGGTGGCTTTTCTGGTTTTGGTGGCTTTTCTGGTTTCTGAATGTGTTAAAAAAAGACAAAACACATTGCAGAATACTGATGTGAAATATGTGATGAATTTGACAGTTCTAGAACTTATAAAACTGAGTCAGAGGGAGACTAACGTGATAATGACATTACTTTGGTCATGAATGTTCACAAATAATCTCTCTGCAGATGTGACACAACAAATGAACATGTCGTGAAGAACTATCTGAAGATGTAGTGATGATGCACTATCTAAAGATGTGCTGAAGAAATATCTAAACATGTAATGAAGACATTCATCTGGCATTCGTTGTCGCAGATGGCAGTGTGAGGTGCACCCAATTGGGAACTTCCCAGCTGACGCAAGTTAGCGAGGCAGGCGTTTTGAGAATGTGACCGCAATCCGAAGCTGGATTCGTGTTTTGAGCGGGCAAAAGAGCAATTATTGTACGAAAGTTCGACTAGGTCTCAATAAGGCCCACTCTCTCTTGATGAGTAGTGGGCCTGCAGTTAGTAAGCTGGCATAGCTTTTCGGTCAGTCCTGCCTGGCGTAGCTTGAAAGCTCGTCGGTAGGCGTTCAGTGGTTTTTGCATGTATCACCGGGTACTGAGGGAGTGTGCTGAGCGATTACTACTCTTGGTCTGCATGTGCATGAATAGTCCGTCTGTGCTATAGATATCTGGTTGATCCTGCAGTAGTCATATACTTGTCTCAAAGATTAAGCCATGCATGTCTAAGTTCACACTGTCTCACGGTGAAACTGCGAATGGCTCATTAAATCAGTCAGGGTTCCTTAGATGACATGATCCTACTTGGATAACTGTGGCAATTCTAGAGCTAATACATGATTACCAACCTTGTGGAAAGAGTGCTTTTATTAGTTAAAAACCAATCGTCATTGCCCTTCGTGGGGCATGGCGCTCCCACTGGTGACTCTGGATAACTTTGTGCTGATCGCATGACTTACATGCCGGCGACACATCTTTCGAATGTCTGCCCTATCAAATGTCGATGGTACGTGACATGCCTACCATGTTTGTAATAGGTAATGAAGAATCAGGTTTAGATTCCAGAGAGGGAGCATGAGAAACGGCTACCACATCCAAGGAAGGCAGCAGGCGCACAACTTACCCACTCCCGGCACGGGGAGGTAGTGACGAAAAATAACAATACGGGACTCTATCGAGGCCCTGTAACTGGAATGAGTACACTTTAAACCCTTTAACGAGGATCTATTGGAGGGCAAGTCTGGTGCCAGCAGCCATGGTAATTCCAATAGCGTATATTAAAGTTGTTGCAGTTAAAAAGCTCGGAGGTGGATCTCAGGGGCAGACAGGCAGTTCGGCTCACGCCGGTTCACTGCCCGTTGTTGCTGCCCTACCGTGCGCCAGCTCTCTCCTGTGGGTGCTCTTCACTGAGCGTCCTGGATGGCTGGCGTGTTTACTTTGAAAAAATTAGAGTATTCAAAGTAGGCCTCGGCTGCCTGAATAATGGTGCCTGGAATAATGGAATAGATAGGACCTCGGTTCTATTTTATTGGTTTTCTGAACTGGAGGTAATGATTAACAGGGACAAACGGGGGCATTAGAAGTGAAATTCTTGGATCGCCACAAGACGAGCTACTGCAAAAGCATTTGTCAAGAATGTTTTCATTAATCAAGAATGAAAGACAAAAGCACAAAGACGATCAGATACCGTCATAGTTCTGACATAAACGATGCTGACTAGTGACCCCAGTGGGAAAGTGAAGCGAAACGGAATGTGCCATGGCAAGAAAATCCACTGCATATGAAGTCTGAATCATTTGCAAAGTGCCATTTATTGCTTCACTACATGCTTGGTCCAGACACTTGTCCTATGGCTCTCAACCGAGGGACATGGCTGAACACCTCTAAGCCAATATCTCTCGGATGTGAGGGCCTGGCCGTTACTCACCTTCTGCTGCATGGAGGTAAGATGCTGAGCTGGCAGCATCTGCAGCCTACCACGTGAGTGTTACCTAAGGTGGAAAAAGCGTCCCAGGGGCACGCAATGGTTACGATGTAAGTCCGTATCAAAAGCTCATTGAGCATAATCAAAGGTGAAAAACGTTTCATTAACATGAAATGGAACACTTGGCTAGCGAATCCATTATGTGGAAGTCCGAAGCGAAGGCTTGCTGAGTGGATATCGTCTGCAGACTGACCGTCCCTGGTTTGCGTGGAGAGCGGCCAGTAGCGAACGAAATACCTAATATACATAAGTGAAGCAGCCATACGCAGGATGTGACAACCCCTTGGGTGAGCCCAGTACCAGAATGCTATGTGTTGGCTCTGCAATTATGGAAGCCTCCTTGGATGGCGGGGAATCCCCATAATCTGCCCCTGCCTTCCCTTGAGGGTTGACTGTGATGTCTTTGGCCATTCTAACTTGACCAGTTGAGATGTGGGCAACACCACAACAGTGAGAGTCGAATGTCCCTCGAAACACCCAAGAAGGTTAACCTAAGGGCGCAAAACACGGCACAACGCAAAAACATCTGAAAAAACACTCTGGATGAACGCAGAAGAAGAAGAAGAAGAAGAAGAAGAAGAAGAAGAAGAAGAAGAAGAAGAAGAAGAAGAAGAAGAAGAAGAAGACGACGAAGACATGTCTAAACATGTAAGAAAAGAACAATCTAAAGGCGGAGTCAAGAAATAAATTGTCTATCCTAATAGAACTGGTATAGAACAGGTATTGAACTAGGAAAACTGGTATACCTGACACAGATATGTAAACATATCACTCTCAATGTATTATGAAATATGAACACTAAGTAACTACATGAACTAAGTGTATACTGAAATATGAACACTAAGTAGAATAAAAACAGTAAGTGTATACTGAAATATGAACATTAAGGAAATTACATACACTAAATACAGTGCAGACCTGATAACGAGAACTCACCAGGGACTCAAGAAATAGTTCTTATCAGTCAAGCATATGGTAATGCATTTACAACGTATGCTACAATAATGCACTAGCTTTGAAAACGACATATGTATGACACAGAAAATATATTAATCACCAATGGTGTTAATGTACAAAGTTGGCACAAATATTTAGAGAATAATGGCACTTTTTACATTTTGAAATGAAAAAAGCTGCAATTTCCCTCTGTATCTTAGTACCCCTACTTGTGTTAATAAAAATGTCTTTCCATGACTTCCTTAAATTCAAAGAAATGATAAATTAAATTCTAGAGAGGAAATAACTCATATTCTAACACCAATGAGATGCAATTTCCAAAAATAGAGAAACATTTTTACAAGTGTCTAGGTATGTTAAAAAAAAGTTTGCCTTAAGCAGATTAAATTATATAGTTGGAAAACATTTAATCGTTCAGCATATCTTAAAATTATTAATAAACGCATTCTGCTTAACTAGACATCTTTTACAAAGACAAAGAAGAAAAATTTCCAGGGATAAACAAATTGTTCTTTACAACAGAAATTTTCCAGATCAGAGACCACTTCAAGCAGTCTGCACTGTATATACTGAAATATGAACATTAAGGAAACTGCACACAGTAAATATACACTGAAATATGAACATTAAGGAAACTGCACACAGTAAATATATACTGAAATATGAACATTAATGAAACTAAAAAAAAAAATTTAGTTGTATATCCTTTACAGGACGTCGCAGCCAACACCAGCATTTTTTGCTGCTGTGATCTCTTGGCAGCCGGTCTCTCTGGTCTAGAGGTTACACGACTTTCTCCGTAATCTTGTATACTCCCGTAAGACATTGTGCGAGAATTGGTAGCGGTTCTCTCCACGTTGGTAACTTACGGGGTATATGATCCGGTCGCTCAGAAAGCAATGGCAAACTACTGAACGAAATCATGCCAAGAAATCAACAATCAGCTGAAAGATGCTGATGTTGACAGCAATGTTCTGTAAAGGATATGCAAAAAAAAAAAAAAAGATCTCTTGGCAAGTTTACGTTCAGTAGTTTGCCATTGCTTTCTGAATGACCAGCACCCATGCCATTTCGTAAAAAACCGAATCGCCCGCAGTTGTGTTTCGAACGTGGGTATGCGAGATTACAAACTGCGTCCGTAACTCCATTGCCACGGAGCCAGCTTAAGGAAATTACACAAACTAAATATATACTGAAATATTAGCATTAAGGAAACTACACACACTAAATATATACTGAAATATGAACATTAAGGAAATACATACACTAAGTATATACTGAAACATGAACAGTAAGGAAACTGTATACAGTAAATATATACTGAGATATGAACATTAAGGAAACGGCATACAAACACAATTACCTTTGCAACTGGTGGTGGTTTGGCTTTGCCAGGTTTTGGTGCAACTTCAGGCTTTATTGTGATCTTTGGCTCTTCCTCATCTAAATCTACAGAATGAAGACTACCTCTTGGGGTTCTGTCGGATTCGCTGTCTGAGTCTCGCTTTCGTATGGACACACCTAAAGGTGTTGGTACTCCACCGAAGCTCTGATGGTTAGACATAGGTCTCCTCTCTTCTCTTGGGGTTCTGTCGGATTCACTGTCCGAGTCTCGCTTTCGTATGGACATACCTACTGCAGCTAAAGGTGTTGGTACTCCACCCCGGCTCTGATGGTTGGACATAGGTCTCCTCTCTTCTCGTGGTGAATCCTCAGGCCTGTCTGGCATTTCTATGTCCCGGTCTTCATCGCCCTCTTCATATTCTTGTACTGTTGATTGTAGGAAACATGGCTGACAATGTGTACTGATGATTGTAGGAAACATGGCTGATAATGTTTACTGTTGATTGTAGGAAACATGGCTGATAATGTTTACTGTTGATTGTAGGAAACATGGCTGATAATGTTTACTGTTGATTGTAGGAAAAATGGCTGATAATGTTTACTGATGATTGTAGGAAACATAGCTCAAAATGTGTACTGCTGATTGTAGGAAAAATGGCTGATAATGTCTACTGATGATTGTAGGAAACATGGCTCAAAATGTGTATTGATGATTGTAAGAAAACTTGGCTGATAATGTTTACTGTTGATTGCAGGAAACATGGCTGATAATGTGTACTGTTGATTGTAGGAAACATGGCTGATAATGTTTACTGTTGATTGTAGGAAACATCGCTCAAAATGTGTACTGTTGATTGTAGGAAACATGGCTCAAAATGTGTACTGATGATTGTAAGAAAACTTGGCTGATAATGTTTACTGTTGATTGTAGGAAACATGGCTGATAATGTTTACTGATGATTGTAGGAAACATGGCTGATAATGTTTACTGTTGATTGTAGGAAACATGGCTGATAATGTTTACTGTTGATTGTAGGAAACATGGCTGATAATGTGTACTGTTGATTGTAGGAAACATGGCTGATAATGTGTACTGTTGATTGTAGGAAACATGGCTGATAATGTTTACTGTTGATTGTAGGAAACATGGCTGATAATGTGTACTGTTGATTGTAGGAAACATGGCTGATAATGTGTACTGTTGATTGTAGGAAACATGGCTGATAATGTTTACTGTTGATTGTAGGAAACATGGCTGATAATATTTACTGTTGATTGTAGGAAACATGGCTCAAAATGTGTACTGCTGATTGTAGGAAAAATGGCTGATAATGTGTACTGATGATTGTAGGAAACATGGCTCAAAATGTGTACTGATGATTGTAGGAAACTTGGCTGATAATGTTTACTGTTGATTGTAGGAAACATGGCTGATAATGTTTACTGATGATTGTAGGAAACATGGCTGATAATGTTTACTGTTGATTGTAGGAAACATGGCTGATAATGTTTACTGTTGATTGTAGGAAACATGGCTGATAATGTGTACTGTTGATTGTAGGAAACATGGCTGATAATGTTTACTGTTGATTGTAGGAAACATGGCTCAAAATGTGTACTGATGATTGTAGGAAACATGGCTGATAATGTTTACTGATGATTGTAGGAAACATGGCTCAAAATGTGTACTGTTGATTGTAGGAAACATGGCTCAAAATGTGTACTGTTGATTGTAGGAAACATGGCTGATAATGTTTACTGTTGATTGTAGGAAACATGGCTGATAATGTTTACTGATGATTGTAGGAAACATGGCTGATAATGTTTACTGTTGATTGTAGGAAAAATGGCTGATAATGTGTACTGATGATTGTAGGAAACATAGCTCAAAATGTGTACTGCTGATTGTAGTAAAAATGGCTGATAATGTGTACTGATGATTGTAGGAAACATAGCTCAAAATGTGTACTGATGATTGTAGGAAAAATGGCTGATAATGTGTACTGATGATTGTAGGAAACATAGCTCAAAATGTGTACTGATGATTGTAGGAAACATAGCTCAAAATGTGTACTGCTGATTGTAGGAAAAATGGCTGATAATGTGTACTGATGATTGTAGGAAACATGGCTCAAAATGTGCCCTGTTGATTGTAGGAAACATGGCTGATAATGTGTACTGTTGATTGTAGGAAACATGGCTGATAATGTTTACTGTTGATTGTAGGAAACATAGCTCAAAATGTGTACTGTTGATTGTAGGAAACATGGCTCAAAATGTGTACTGATGATTGTAGGAAACATGGCTGATAATGTGCACTGTTGATTGTAGGAAACATGGCTGATAATGTGTACTGATGATTGTAGGAAACATGGCTGATAATGTGTACTGATGATTGTAGGAAACATGGCTGATAATGTGTACTGATGATTGTAGGAAACATGGCTGATAATGTGTACTGTTGATTGTAGGAAACATGGCTGATAATGTTTACTGTTGATTGTAGGAAACATCGCTCAAAATGTGTACTGTTGATTGTAGGAAACATGGCTCAAAATGTGTACTGTTGATTGTAGGAAACATGGCTCAAAATGTGTACTGTTGATTGTAGGAAACATGGCTGATAATGTTTACTGATGATTGTAGGAAACATGGCTGTTAATGTTTACTGATGATTGTAGGAAACATGGCTGATAATGTTTACTGTTGATTGTAGGAAACATGGATGATAATGTGTACTGTTGATTGTAGGAAACATGGCTGATAATGTGTACTGATGATTGTAGGAAACATGGCTCCAAATGTGTACTGTTGATTGTAGGAAACATGGCTGATAATGTTTACTGTTGATTGTAGGAAACATGGCTGATAATGTTTACTGATGATTGTAGGAAACATGACTCAAAATGTGCACTGTTGATTGTAGGAAACATGGCTGATAATGTGTACTGTTGATTGTAGGAAACATGGCTGATAATGTGTACTGTTGATTGTAGGAAACATGGCTGATAATGTGTACTGTTGATTGCAGGAAACATGGCTGATAATGTTTACTGTTGATTGTAGGAAACATGGCTGATAATGTTTACTGTTGATTGTAGGAAACATAGCTCAAAATGTGTACTGCTGATGGTAGGAAAAATGGCTGATAATGTGTACTGATGATTGTAGGAAACATAGCTCAAAATTTGTACTGATGATTGTAGGAAAAATGGCTGATAATGTGTACTGATGATTGTAGGAAACATAGCTCAAAATGTGTACTGATGATTGTAGGAAAAATGGCTGATAATGTGCACTGATGATTGTAGGAAACATAGCTCAAAATGTGTACTGATGATTGTAGGAAACATAGCTCAAAATGTGTACTGCTGATTGTAGGAAAAATGGCTGATAATGTGTACTGATGATTGTAGGAAACATGGCTCAAAATGTGCACTGTTGATTGTAGGAAACATGGCTGATAATGTGTACTGTTGATTGTAGGAAACATGGCTGATAATGTTTACTGTTGATTGTAGGAAACATGGCTGATAATGTTTACTGTTGATTGTAGGAAACATGGCTGATAATGTGTACTGTTGATTGTAGGAAACATGGCTCAAAATGTGTACTGTTGATTGTAGGAAACATGGCTCAAAATGTGCACTGTTGATTGTAGGAAACATGGATGATAATGTGTACTGTTGATTGTAGGAAACATGGCTGATAATGTTTACTGTTGATTGTAGGAAACATGGCTGATAATGTTTACTGTTGATTGTAGGAAACATAGCTCAAAATGTGTACTGTTAATTGTAGGAAACATGGCTCAAAATGTGTACTGTTGATTGTAGGAAACATGGCTGATAATGTTTACTGTTGATTGTAGGAAACATGGCTGATAATGTGTACTGTTGATTGTAGGAAACATGGCTGATAATGTGTACTGATGATTGTAGGAAACATGGCTGATAATGTGTACTGTTGATTGTAGGAAACATGGCTGATAATGTTTACTGTTTGTAGGAAACATGGCTGATAATGTTTACTGTTGATTGTAGGAAACATAGCTCAAAATGTGTACTGTTAATTGTAGGAAACATGGCTCAAAATGTGTAATGTTGATTGTAGGAAACATGGCTGATAATGTGTACTGATGATTGTAGGAAACATAGCTCAAAATGTGTACTGCTGATTGTAGTAAAAATGGCTGATAATGTGTACTGATGATTGTAGGAAACATAGCTCAAAATGTGTACTGATGATTGTAGGAAAAATGGCTGATAATGTGTACTGATGATTGTAGGAAACATAGCTCAAAATGTGTACTGATGATTGTAGGAAACATAGCTCAAAATGTGTAATGCTGATTGTAGGAAAAATGGCTGATAATGTGTACTGATGATTGTAGGAAACATGGCTCAAAATGTGCCCAGTTGATTGTAGGAAACATAGCTCAAAATGTGTACTGTTGATTGTAGGAAACATGGCTCAAAATGTGTACTGTTGATTGTAGGAAACATGGCTCAAAATGTGTACTGTTGATTGTAGGAAACATGGCTCAAAATGTGCACTGTTGATTGTAGGAAACATTGCTGATAATGTGTACTGTTGATTGTAGGAAACATGGCTGATAATGTGCACTGTTGATTGTAGGAAACATGGCTGATGTGTACTGTTGATTGTAGGAAACATGGCTGATAATGTTTACTGTTGATTGTAGGAAACATGGCTGATAATGTTTAACTGTTGATTGTAGGAAACATAGCTCAAAATGTGTACTGTTAATTGTAGGAAACATGGCTCAAAATGTGTACTGTTGATTGTAGGAAACATGGCTGATAATGTGTACTGTTGATTGTAGGAAACATGGCTGATAATGTTTACTGTTGATTGTAGGAAACATAGCTCAAAATGTGTACCTTTGATTGTAGGAAACATGGCTCAAAATGTGTATTGTTGATTGTAGGAAACACGGCTCAAAATGTGTACTGTTGATTGTAGGAAACATGGCTCAAAATGTGCACTGTTGATTGTAGGAAACATGGCTGATAATGTGCACTGTTGATTGTAGGAAACATGGCTGATAATGTTTACTGTTGATTGTAGGAAACATGGCTGATAATGTTTACTGTTGATTGTAGGAAACATAGCTCAAAATGTGTACTGTTAATTGTAGGAAACATAGCTCAAAATGTGTACTGTTAATTGTAGGAAACATAGCTCAAAATGTGTACTGTTGATTGTAGAAAACATTGCTCAAAATGTGTACTGTTGATTGTAGGAAACATGGCTCAAAATGTGTACTGTTGCTTGTAGGAAACATGGCTCAAAATGTGTACTGTTGATTGTAGGAAACATGGCTCAAAATGTGCACTGTTGATTGTAGGAAACATGGCTGATAATGTGTACTGTTGATTGTAGGAAACATGGCTGATAATGTTTACTGTTGATTGTAGGAAACATGGCTGATAATGTGTACTGTTGATTGTAGGAAACATGGCTGATAATGTGTACTGTTGATTGTAGGAAACATGGCTGATAATGTGTACTGATGATTGTAGGAAACATGGCTGATAATGTGTACTGATGATTGTAGGAAACATGGCTGATAATGTGTACTGATGATTGTAGGAAACATGGCTGATAATGTGTACTGATGATTGTAGGAAACATGGCTGATAATGTGTACTGTTGATTGTAGGAAACATGGCTGATAATGTGTACTGATGATTGTAGGAAACATGGCTGATAATGTGTACTGATGATTGTAGGAAACATGGCTGATAATGTGTACTGATGATTGTAGGAAACATGGCTGATAATGTGTACTGTTGATTGTAGGAAACATGGCTGATAATGTTTACTGTTGATTGTAGGAAACATGGCTCAAAATGTGTACTGTTGATTGTAGGAAACATGGCTCAAAATGTGTACTGTTGATTGTAGGAAACATGGCTCAAAATGTGTACTGTTGATTGTAGGAAACATGGCTGATAATGTTTACTGATGATTGTAGGAAACATGGCTGATAATGTTTACTGATGATTGTAGGAAACATGGCTGATAATGTTTACTGTTGATTGTAGGAAACATGGCTGATAATGTTTACTGTTGATTGTAGGAAACATAGCTCAAAATGTGTACTGCTGATGGTAGGAAAAATGGCTGATAATGTGTACTGATGATTGTAGGAAACATAGCTCAAAATTTGTACTGATGATTGTTGGAAAAATGGCTGATAATGTGTACTGATGATTGTAGGAAACATAGCTCAAAATGTGTACTGATGATTGTAGGAAAAATGGCTGATAATGTGTACTGATGATTGTAGGAAACATAGCTCAAAATGTGTACTGATGATTGTAGGAAACATAGCTCAAAATGTGTACTGCTGATTGTAGGAAAAATGGCTGATAATGTGTACTGATGATTGTAGGAAACATGGCTCAAAATGTGCACTGTTGATTGTAGGAAACATGGCTGATAATGTGTACTGTTGATTGTAGGAAACATGGCTGATAATGTTTACTGTTGATTGTAGGAAACATGGCTGATAATGTTTACTGTTGATTGTAGGAAACATGGCTGATAATGTGTACTGTTGATTGTAGGAAACATGGCTCAAAATGTGTACTGTTGATTGTAAGAAACATGGCTCAAAATGTGCACTGTTGATTGTAGGAAACATGGATGATAATGTGTACTGTTGATTGTAGGAAACATGGCTGATAATGTTTACTGTTGATTGTAGGAAACATGGCTGATAATGTTTACTGTTGATTGTAGGAAACATAGCTCAAAATGTGTACTGTTAATTGTAGGAAACATGGCTCAAAATGTGTACTGTTGATTGTAGGAAACATGGCTGATAATGTTTACTGTTGATTGTAGGAAACATGGCTGATAATGTGTACTGTTGATTGTAGGAAACATGGCTGATAATGTGTACTGTTGATTGTAGGAAACATGGCTGATAATGTGTACTGATGATTGTAGGAAACATGGCTGATAATGTGTACTGTTGATTGTAGGAAACATGGCTGATAATGTGTACTGTTGATTGTAGGAAACATGGCTGATAATGTGTACTGATGATTGTAGGAAACATGGCTGATAATGTGTACTGTTGATTGTAGGAAACATGGCTGATGTGTACTGATGATTTTAGGAAACATGGCTGATAATGTGTACTGATGATTGTAGGAAACATGGCTGATAATGTGTACTGTTGATTGTAGGAAACATGGCTGATAATGTGTACTGTTGATTGTAGGAAACATGGCTGATAATGTTTACTGATGATTGTAGGAAACATGGCTGATAATGTGTACTGTTGATTGTAGGAAACATGGCTGATAATGTGTACTGATGATTGTAGGAAACATGGATGATAATGTGTACTGATGATTGTAGGAAACATGGCTGATAATGTGTACTGTTGATTGTAGGAAACATGGCTGATAATGTGTACTGATGATTGTAGGAAACATGGCTGATAATGTGTACTGATGATTGTAGGAAACATGGCTGATAATGTGTACTGATGATTGTAGGAAACATGGCTGATAATGTGTACTGTTGATTGTAGGAAACATGGCTGATAATGTTTACTGTTGATTGTAGGAAACATGGCTCAAAATGTGTACTGTTGATTGTAGGAAACATGGCTCAAAATGTGTACTGTTGATTGTAGGAAACATGGCTCAAAATGTGTACTGTTGATTGTAGGAAACATGGCTGATAATGTTTACTGATGATTGTAGGAAACATGGCTGATAATGTTTACTGATGATTGTAGGAAACATGGATGATAATGTTTACTGTTGATTGTAGGAAACATGGCTGATAATGTTTACTGTTGATTGTAGGAAACATAGCTCAAAATGTGTACTGCTGATGGTAGGAAAAATGGCTGATAATGTGTACTGATGATTGTAGGAAACATAGCTCAAAATTTGTACTGATGATTGTAGGAAAAATGGCTGATAATGTGTACTGATGATTGTAGGAAACATAGCTCAAAATGTGTACTGATGATTGTAGGAAAAATGGCTGATAATGTGTACTGATGATTGTAGGAAACATAGCTCAAAATGTGTACTGATGATTGTAGGAAACATAGCTCAAAATGTGTACTGCTGATTGTAGGAAAAATGGCTGATAATGTGTACTGATGATTGTAGGAAACATGGCTCAAAATGTGCACTGTTGATTGTAGGAAACATGGCTGATAATGTGTACTGTTGATTGTAGGAAACATGGCTGATAATGTTTACTGTTGATTGTAGGAAACATGGCTGATAATGTTTACTGTTGATTGTAGGAAACATGGCTCAAAATGTGTACTGTTGATTGTAGGAAACATGGCTCAAAATGTGCACTGTTGATTGTAGGAAACATGGATGATAATGTGTACTGTTGATTGTAGGAAACATGGCTGATAATGTTTACTGTTGATTGTAGGAAACATGGCTGATAATGTTTACTGTTGATTGTAGGAAACATAGCTCAAAATGTGTACTGTTAATTGTAGGAAACATGGCTCAAAATGTGTACTGTTGATTGTAGGAAACATGGCTGATAATGTTTACTGTTGATTGTAGGAAACATGGCTGATAATGTGTACTGTTGATTATAGGAAACATGGCTGATAATGTGTACTGATGATTGTAGGAAACATGGCTGATAATGTGTACTGTTGATTGTAGGAAACATGGCTGATAATGTTTACTGTTGATTGTAGGAAACATGGCTGATAATGTTTACTGTTGATTGTAGGAAACATAGCTCAAAATGTGTACTGTTAATTGTAGGAAACATGGCTCAAAATGTGTACTGTTGATTGTAGGAAACATGGCTGATAATGTGTACTGATGATTGTAGGAAACATAGCTCAAAATGTGTACTGCTGATTGTAGTAAAAATGGCTGATAATGTGTACTGATGATTGTAGGAAACATAGCTCAAAATGTGTAATGCTGATTGTAGGAAAAATGGCTGATAATGTGTACTGATGATTGTAGGAAACATGGCTCAAAATGTGCCCAGTTGATTGTAGGAAACATAGCTCAAAATGTGTACTGTTGATTGTAGGAAACATGGCTCAAAATGTGTACTGTTGATTGTAGGAAACATGGCTCAAAATGTGTACTGTTGATTGTAGGAAACATGGCTCAAAATGTGCACTGTTGATTGTAGGAAACATGGCTGATAATGTGTACTGTTGATTGTAGGAAACATGGCTGATAATGTTTACTGATGATTGTAGGAAACATGGCTGATAATGTTTACTGATGATTGTAGGAAACATGGCTGATAATGTTTACTGTTGATTGTAGGAAACATGGCTGATAATGTTTACTGTTGATTGTAGGAAACATAGCTCAAAATGTGTACTGCTGATGGTAGGAAAAATGGCTGATAATGTGTACTGATGATTGTAGGAAACATAGCTCAAAATTTGTACTGATGATTGTAGGAAAAATGGCTGATAATGTGTACTGATGATTGTAGGAAACATAGCTCAAAATGTGTACTGATGATTGTAGGAAAAATGGCTGATAATGTGTACTGATGATTGTAGGAAACATAGCTCAAAATGTGTACTGATGATTGTAGGAAACATAGCTCAAAATGTGTACTGCTGATTGTAGGAAAAATGGCTGATAATGTGTACTGATGATTGTAGGAAACATGGCTCAAAATGTGCACTGTTGATTGTAGGAAACATGGCTGATAATGTGTACTGTTGATTGTAGGAAACATGGCTGATAATGTTTACTGTTGATTGTAGGAAACATGGCTGATAATGTTTACTGTTGATTGTAGGAAACATGGCTGATAATGTGTACTGTTGATTGTAGGAAACATGGCTCAAAATGTGTACTGTTGATTGTAAGAAACATGGCTCAAAATGTGCACTGTTGATTGTAGGAAACATGGATGATAATGTGTACTGTTGATTGTAGGAAACATGGCTGATAATGTTTACTGTTGATTGTAGGAAACATGGCTGATAATGTTTACTGTTGATTGTAGGAAACATAGCTCAAAATGTGTACTGTTAATTGTAGGAAACATGGCTCAAAATGTGTACTGTTGATTGTAGGAAACATGGCTGATAATGTTTACTGTTGATTGTAGGAAACATGGCTGATAATGTGTACTGTTGATTGTAGGAAACATGGCTGATAATGTGTACTGTTGATTGTAGGAAACATGGCTGATAATGTGTACTGATGATTGTAGGAAACATGGCTGATAATGTGTACTGTTGATTGTAGGAAACATGGCTGATAATGTGTACTGTTGATTGTAGGAAACATGGCTGATAATGTGTACTGATGATTGTAGGAAACATGGCTGATAATGTGTACTGTTGATTGTAGGAAACATGGCTGATGTGTACTGATGATTGTAGGAAACATGGCTGATAATGTGTACTGATGATTGTAGGAAACATGGCTGATAATGTGTACTGTTGATTGTAGGAAACATGGCTGATAATGTTTACTGATGATTGTAGGAAACATGGCTGATAATGTGTACTGTTGATTGTAGGAAACATGGCTGATAATGTGTACTGATGATTGTAGGAAACATGGCTGATAATGTGTACTGATGATTGTAGGAAACATGGCTGATAATGTGTACTGTTGATTGTAGGAAACATGGCTGATAATGTGTACTGATGATTGTAGGAAACATGGCTGATAATGTGTACTGATGATTGTAGGAAACATGGCTGATAATGTGTACTGATGATTGTAGGAAACATGGCTGATAATGTGTACTGTTGATTGTAGGAAACATGGCTGATAATGTTTACTGTTGATTGTAGGAAACATGGCTCAAAATGTGTACTGTTGATTGTAGGAAACATGGCTCAAAATGTGTACTGTTGATTGTAGGAAACATGGCTCAAAATGTGTACTGTTGATTGTAGGAAACATGGCTGATAATGTTTACTGATGATTGTAGGAAACATGGCTGATAATGTTTACTGATGATTGTAGGAAACATGGCTGATAATGTTTACTGTTGATTGTAGGAAACATGGCTGATAATGTTTACTGTTGATTGTAGGAAACATAGCTCAAAATGTGTACTGCTGATGGTAGGAAAAATGGCTGATGTGTACTGATGATTGTAGGAAACATAGCTCAAAATTTGTACTGATGATTGTAGGAAAAATGGCTGATAATGTGTACTGATGATTGTAGGAAACATAGCTCAAAATGTGTACTGATGATTGTAGGAAAAATGGCTGATAATGTGTACTGATGATTGTAGGAAACATAGCTCAAAATGTGTACTGATGATTGTAGGAAACATAGCTCAAAATGTGTACTGCTGATTGTAGGAAAAATGGCTGATAATGTGTACTGATGATTGTAGGAAACATGGCTCAAAATGTGCACTGTTGATTGTAGGAAACATGGCTGATAATGTGTACTGTTGATTGTAGGAAACATGGCTGATAATGTTTACTGTTGATTGTAGGAAACATGGCTCAAAATGTGCACTGTTGATTGTAGGAAACATGGATGATAATGTGTACTGTTGATTGTAGGAAACATGGCTGATAATGTTTACTGTTGATTGTAGGAAACATGGCTGATAATGTTTACTGTTGATTGTAGGAAACATAGCTCAAAATGTGTACTGTTTATTGTAGGAAACATGGCTCAAAATGTGTACTGTTGATTGTAGGAAACATGGCTGATGTTTACTGTTGATTGTAGGAAACATGGCTGATAATGTGTACTGTTGATTGTAGGAAACATGGCTGATAATGTGTACTGTTGATTGTAGGAAACATGGCTGATAATGTGTACTGATGATTGTAGGAAACATGGCTGATAATGTGTACTGTTGATTGTAGGAAACATGGCTGATAATGTGTACTGTTGATTGTAGGAAACATGGCTGATAATGTGTACTGATGATTGTAGGAAACATGGCTGATAATGTGTACTGTTGATTGTAGGAAACATGGCTGATGTGTACTGATGATTGTAGGAAACATGGCTGATAATGTGTACTGATGATTGTAGGAAACATGGCTGATAATGTGTACTGTTTATTGTAGGAAACATGGCTGATAATGTTTACTGTTGATTGTAGGAAACATGGCTGATAATGTTTACTGTTGATTGTAGGAAACATAGCTCAAAATGTGTACTGTTAATTGTAGGAAACATGGCTCAAAATGTGTACTGTTGATTGTAGGAAACGTGGCTGATAATGTGTACTGTTGATTGTAGGAAACATGGCTGATAATGTGTACTGTTGATTGTAGGAAACATGGCTGATAATGTGTACTGATGATTGTAGGAAACATGGCTGATAATGTGTACTGTTGATTGTAGGAAACATGGCTGATAATGTTTACTGTTGATTGTAGGAAACATGGCTGATAATGTTTACTGTTGATTGTAGGAAACATAGCTCAAAATGTGTACTGTTAATTGTAGGAAACATGGCTCAAAATGTGTACTGTTGATTGTAGGAAACATGGCTGATAATGTGTACTGATGATTGTAGGAAACATAGCTCAAAATGTGTACTGCTGATTGTAGTAAAAATGGCTGATAATGTGTACTGATGATTGTAGGAAACATAGCTCAAAATGTGTACTGATGATTGTAGGAAAAATGGCTGATAATGTGTACTGATGATTGTAGGAAACATAGCTCAAAATGTGTACTGATGATTGTAGGAAACATAGCTCAAAATGTGTACTGCTGATTGTAGGAAAAATGGCTGATAATGTGTACTGATGATTGTAGGAAACATGGCTCAAAATGTGCCCTGTTGATTGTAGGAAACATAGCTCAAAATGTGTACTGTTGATTGTAGGAAACATGGCTCAAAATGTGTACTGTTGATTGTAGGAAACATGGCTCAAAATGTGTACTGCTGATTGTAGGAAACATGGCTCAAAATGTGCACTGTTGATTGTAGGAAACATGGCTGATAATGTGTACTGTTGATTGTAGGAAACATGGCTGATAATGTTTACTGTTGATTGTAGGAAACATGGCTGATGTGTACTGTTGATTGTAGGAAACATGGCTGATAATGTTTACTGTTGATTGTAGGAAACATGGCTGATAATGTTTACTGTTGATTGTAGGAAACATAGCTCAAAATGTGTACTGTTAATTGTAGGAAACATGGCTCAAAATGTGTACTGTTGATTGTCGGAAACATGGCTGATAATGTGTACTGTTGATTGTAGGAAACATGGCTGATAATGTTTACTGTTGATTGTAGGAAACATAGCTCAAAATGTGTACCGTTGATTGTAGGAAACATGGCTCAAAATGTGTATTGTTGATTGTAGGAAACACGGCTCAAAATGTGTACTGTTGATTGTAGGAAACATGGCTCAAAATGTGCACTGTTGATTGTAGGAAATATGGCTGATAATGTGTACTGTTGATTGCAGGAAACATGGCTGATAATGTTTACTGTTGATTGTAGGAAACATGGCTGATAATGTTTACTGTTGATTGTAGGAAACATAGCTCAAAATGTGTACTGTTAATTGTAGGAAACATAGCTCAAAATGTGTACTGTTAATTGTAGGAAACATAGCTCAAAATGTGTACTGTTGATTGTAGAAAACATTGCTCAAAATGTGTACTGTTGATTGTAGGAAACATGGCTGATAATGTGTACTGATGATTGTAGGAAACATGGCTGATAATGTTTACTGTTGATTGTAGGAAACATGGCTCAAAATATGTACTGTTGATTGTAGGAAACATGGCTGATAATGTTTACTGATGATTGTAGGAAACATGGCTCAAAATGTGTACTGTTGATTGTAGGAAACATGGCTGATAATGTGTACTGCTGACTGTAAGAAACATGGCTGATAATGTGTACTGCTGACTGTAAGAAACATGGCTGATAATGTGCACTGATGATTGAAGGAGCAACAATTCATATTGTGCAATGTGTTTACAGGCAAGATGGCTAGCTTCATTGCACCAAGTCTAATCCTCTGGGGTCATTCTCGCTGCACAGCGCAAGCTGTTGACGGCAGTGCAGATAGCAGACACTCTGTAGACCTAGTGATGACCCCCATGGAGTCTCAGGCAGAACTGCACTTGTCAACTGAAAGACACAGTCACAAGCAAATCCACGACTCTAGGAGTGAGAGGCAGGCAATGTGACCATTTCACCATTGAGAATCCCCCAGTACTCCTGGTGTATTCAGTGCTTGTATGAAACATGGTTCTCTGTGTATACAGTCATTGTATGAAACATGGTTCTCTGTGTACTCAGTGGTTGTATGAAACATGGTTCTCTGGGTATACAGTGATAGTATGAAACATGGTTCTCTGTGTACTCAGTGATTGTATGAAACATGGTTCTCTGTGTATACAGTGATTGTATGAAACATGGTTCTCTGTGTACTCAGTGATAGTATGAAACATGGTTCTCTGTGTATACAGTGATAGTATGAAACATGGTTCTCTGTGTATACAGTGATAGTATGAAACATGGTTCTTTGTGTATACAGTGATAGTATGAAACATGGTTCTCTGTGTATACAGTGATAGTATGAAACATGGTTCTCTGTGTATACAGTGATAGTATGAAACATGGTTCTCTGTGTATACAGTGATAGTATGAAACATGGTTCTCTGTGTATACAGTGATAGTATGAAACATGGTTCTTTGTGTACTCAGTGATAGTATGAAACATGGTTCTCTGTGTATACAGTGATAGTATGAAACATGGTTCTCTGTGTATACAGTGATAGTATGAAACATGGTTCTCTGTGTATACAGTGATAGTATGAAACATGGTTCTCTGTGTATACAGTGATAGTATGAAACATGGTTCTCTGTGTATACAGTGATAGTATGAAACATGGTTCTCTGTGTATACAGTGATAGTATGAAACATGGTTCTCTGTGTACTCAGTGATAGTATGAAACATGGTTCTCTGTGTATACATTGATAGTATGAAACATGGTTCTCTGTGTATACAGTGATAGTATGAAACATGGTTCTCTGTGTATACAATGATAGTATGAAACATGGTTCTCTGTGTATACAGTACTTGTATGAAACATGGTTCTCTGTGTATACAGTGATAGTATGAAACATGGTTCTCTGTATATACAGTGATAGTATGAAACATGGTTCTCTGTGTACTCAGTGATAGTATGAAACATGGTTCTCTGTGTATTTAGTGATTGCCTAGTGACCATTGATGAAACAAAAACAATAAATAAAAGCCCTGTCTATTTATCTAGTGACCACTGATGAACTAAGAACAATAAATGAATGTCCAGTCTGTGTATCTAAGTAATGAATGTATGTCTGTCATGTTTATCTAGTGACCATGCAACAAGAAATGAATATCCAGTCTGTGTATCTAAGTAATGAATGTATGTCTGTCATGTTTATCTAGTGACCATGCAACAAGAAATAAATGTCCAGTCTGTGTATCTAAGTAATGAATGTCTGTCTGTCATGTTTATCTAGTTACCATACAACAATAAATGAATGTCCATTCTGTGTATCTAAGTAATGAATGTATGTCTGTCATGTTTATCTAGTGACCATGCAACAAGAAATGAATGTCCAGTCTGTGTATCTAAGTAATGAATGTATGTCTGTCATGTTTATCTAGTGACCATTGATGAACTAAGAACAAGAAATGAATGTCCAGTCTGTGTATCTAAGTAATGAATATATCTCTGTCATGTTTATCTAGTGACCATGCAACAAGAAATGAATGTCCAGTCTGTGTATCTAAGTAATTAACGTATGTCTGTCATGTTTATCTAGTGACCACTGATAACCAAGAACAAGAAATGAATGTCCAGTCTGTTTATCTAAGTAATGAATGTATGTCTTATGTTTATTTAGCAGCCATTTTTGAATCAAAAACAATCAGATTGGGACACTTACTATTGTGCCTGATCACTTCACGAGATATAAACTTTGGAGATTCTTGTCGAGGCAGCGGCGACTGTAGAGGTGTTCGGCTGTCATCAATATGCGCAGGCGGTGCGATGATTCTGTCATGTCTTGCAGTATCGAAAGACATGTTGTGAATATCCATAGCATGTTCAAAATATGGCTCTCGACGTGTATTCACTGGATAAAGACAATCAATGTGCCATTAGCAAAATGTGATTAAATGATCTACTGTTACACTCCCTTTCATCTAGATTTAATACAGTCATACAGGCTGATACAGTGACAGATTGACATGGTGACAGGTTGACAGTGACAGATTGACACTGTGACAGGTTAACAGTGACAGACTGACACAGTGACAGACTGACACAGTGACAGGTTAATGCAGTGACAGGTTGACACGGTGAGAGGTTGACACGCTGACAGGTTGACACAGTGACAGGTTCATGCAGTGACAGATTTACACAGTGACAGGTTGACACAGTGACAGGTTGACACAGTGACAACAGTCAGTTCTGGAGAATGTGTTCCACTCCCACAAGACAATGTGAATGCAAACATGTTCACAATTATGTTCAATCAAATTCTCCAGTCTTCAGGCCAGCTTTCTCAGCTTTGGTACAAGATATCTGCCAGCAAAACTAGGCTGCAAACGTCCTGACTGTTGAGGGGACTCCATGTTCTAGAGCAATATTGTCAACTGATGCCTGCCAGGGACCAATGAGTGTGACTGAAGCTCACACCCACATCACGGCTGAAAGGGCAGATTGCCTCGTGCAAGAAGCATGCTTTCGACCGGGTCCAGGAAAAAAAAAGGTCTCTCCTGGATTTGGCACTTAGAGGATGACCATGGCCGAGAGTGGACCGGTCAGACTCATTGCTGTAATAGCCACATTGTATATGGCCGCCACTTCTTGTTTAATAACTATAGCTATATCAGTGATCAAGTGTTTAATAACTATAGCTATATCAGTGATCAAGTATTGTTTAATAACTATAGCTATATCAGTGATCAAGTGTTGTTTAATAACTATAGCTATATCAGTGATCAAGTGTTGTTTAATAACTATAGCTATATCAGTGATCAAGTGTTGTTTAATAACTATAGCTATATCAGTGATCAAGTGTTTAATAACTATAGCTATATCAGTGATCAAGTGTTTAATAACTATAGCTATATCAGTGATCAAGTGTTTAATAACTATAGCTATATCAGTGATCAAGTGTTGATTAATAACTATAGCTATATCAGTGATCAAGTGTTGTTTAATAACTATAGCTATATCAGTGATCAAGTGTTTAATAACTATAGCTACATCAGTGATCAAGTGTTTAATAACTATAGCTATATCAGATCAAGTGTTTAATAACTATAGCTATATCAGTGATCAAGTGTTGTTTAATAACTATAGCTATATCAGTGATCAAGTGTTGTTTAATAACTATAGCTATATCAGTGATCAAGTGTTGTTTAATAACTATAGCTATATCAGTGATCAAGTGTTGTTTAAAAACTATAGATATATATGTGATCAAAGAGAGTCCAAATAGAACGCCACTCAATAAAATAATAGTTAGCAATCTTGTACCATGAACAGTAAGTAATCATACAAGCCATTACAACTGGTTTAACCCCCAGACAATCATTCATATCACAACAACACCCAAATTCTCGAGCCATGTACCAATATCAGTGTGACTTCTGACAGATTCATAGAGCCATGTACCAATATCAGTGTGACTTCTGACAGATTCATAGAGCCAGGTCCCAATATCAGTGTGACTTCTGACAGATTCATAGAGCCAGGTCCCAATATCAGTGTCACTTCTGACAGATTCATAGAGCCAGGTCCCAATGTGAGAGTGTGATTTCTGACAGACTCACAGAGCCAGGTCCCAATGTGAGAGTGTGATTTCTGACAGATTCACAGAGCCAGGTCCCAATGTGAGAGTGTGACTTCTGACAGATTCACAGAGCCAGGTCCCAATGTCAGAGTGTGATTTCTGACAGAGCTCAGAGCCATGGCAACCTAGTACAAAGCAGATGCCTCTCCCATGACAGTGCCCATTGTCTGGGGCTCTTACCCCTCTGTGAACTGAGACTTTGTGCATGGCCATGTGTGTGAGTGTGTGAGAGAGATAGTGCAAGAGAGATAGTGCAAGAGAGATAGTGCAAGAGAGAGAGAGAGAGAGAGAGAGAGAGAGAGAGAGAGAGAGAGAGAGAGAGAGAGAGAGAGAGAGAGAGAGAGAGAGAGAGAGAGAGAGCAGATGCAAAAAATAAATTCGAAATAGAAAATAACTGTAATATTTGTATATATTGTCTCCAGCCTAAGTGGCTTTTGTCACATGCTCATCTATGAGGGGATGTGTTGTGATGTTCATTGCTGTCCTACGGTTCATGACAAGTACCCCGTCTGTGTGAACCTGGGTTTTATGCTAGAATTAATAGACAATGAGAGACCCTACCACATAGCTATAACCTGAAGGGTGATATTCTAGAACACTCACAATTGTCCTGACTTCTGACTCTGTTATTATTTAAAACTGAGTTCAGTGATTGCCGACTGTGAGTTCTTTCAAAGTGCTTCGAGGGACGGTCAGCCATTGATGCATTCAATCGTGTCTGATATAATGTGCGTCCAGAGTAGCGGTACTTGGAGCCAAACCTGGGCAAGCCAACACGTTTCTTGGCATCATCAGATGACCTGAGTCTTCAGGACAGAAAACATAAAATTAGGTCAGCAAAGTCAGACAAAATCATGTGCTTTAAATCAGATAAAATTATGTTTAAAACTAGATAAAATGATGTGCTGTAGCCAAGGTAAGATGATGTGCTGTAAATCAGGTAAAATGATGTGCTGTAAATAAGGTGAAAGGATGTGCTGTACATAAGGTAAAATGTTGTGCTGTAAATAAGATGAAATGCTATGCTGTAAATATGAGTTGACAGATGACCTCATGAGTTGACAGATGACCTCATGAGTTGACAGATGTCCTCATGAGTTGACAGATGACCTCATGAGTTGACATATAACCCCATGAGTTGACATATAACCCCATGAGTTGACAGATGACCCCATGAGTTGACAGATGACCCCATGAGTTCTCATGTCCTCATGGGTTGACATATGACCCCATGAGTTGACTCCACAAGAGTTGACACATGACCCTATGAGTTGACAGATGACCCCATGAGTTGACAATATGTCCTCATGGGTTGACACATGACCCCATGAGTTAACAGATATCCCCATGAGTTGACAGATGACCCCATGAGTTGACAGATGACCCCATGAGTTGACAGATGTCCATATGAGTTGATACATGATGCCATAAATATACCCCAGCCATAAACATTATATCCCAGTCCATAAACAATATACTCCAACCATAAACAACACACCCCAGCCATAAACAATGTCCTCATGAGTTGACAGATGCCCTCGTCGCCTGCATGGTAACTATCACAACAGCCATCCAGGTCTTTGTGTCCTTGGATATGGCTGGCAGTCATAAGACTGAGCTGACAATATCTGAAATTGAAGATAAAACTGTAGACTAACAAGTCAAATACCTGAGAAATGCATGATGCTCCACAGCAATCTTCCACAGACGTTTGGCCATCTTGTTGTTGGGAAGTCGAAAAGCAATCCAACTTTCAAATGTTTCAAACTGCAAAGTAATCATCAACAACAAATAGTTGATCCTGAATGTTTACAAATCAATGGATGGGGTGTTTTCATGGCTGGGGTGTTTTCATGGCTGGGGTGTTTTCATGGCTGGGGTATGCTACTCATGGCTGGGGTATGCTGTTCATGGCTGGGGTATGCTACTCATGGCTGGGGTATGCTACTCATGGCTGGGGTATGCTACTCATGGCTGGGGTATGCTACTCATGGCTGGGGTATGCTACTCATGGCTGGGGTATGCTACTCATGGCTGGGGTATGCTACTCATGGCTGGGGTATGCTACTCATGGCTGGGGTATGCTACTCATGGCTGGGGTATGCTACTCATGGCTGGGGTATGCTACTCATGGCTGGGGTATGCTACTCATGGCTGGGGTATGCTACTCATGGCTGGGGTATGCTACTCATGGCTGGGGTGATTTCATGGCTGGGGTATGCTACTCATGGCTGGGGTGTTTTCATGGCTGGGGTATGCTACTCATGGCTGGGGTGTTTTCATGGCTGGGGTATGCTACTCATGGATGGGATATGCTACTCATGGCTGGGGTATGCAGTTCATGGCTGGGGTATGCTACTCATGGCTGGGGTATGCTACTCATGGCTGGGGTATGCTACTCATGGCTGGGGTATGCTACTCATGGCTGGGGTATGCTACTCATGGCTGGGGTATGCTGTTCATGGCTGGGGTATACTACTCATGGCTGGGGTATGCTACTCATGGCTAAGGTATGCTACTCATGGCTGGGGTATGCTACTCATGGCTGGGGTATGCTACTCATGGCTGGGGTATGCTACTCAAGTCTGGGGTATGCTACTCATGGCTGGGGTATGCTACTCATGGCTGGGGTATGCTACTCATGGCTGGGTATGCTACTCATGGCTGGGGTGTTTTCATGGCTGGGGTATGCTACTCATGGCTGGGGTATGCTACTCATGGCTGGGGTATGCTGTTCATGGCTGGGGTATGCTGTTCATGGCTGGGGTATGCTGTTCATGGCTGGGGTGTGCTACTCATGGCTGGGGTATGCTGTTCATGGCTGGGGTATGCTACTCATGACTGGGGTATGCTACTCATGGCTGGGGTATGCTAATCATGGCTGGGGTATGCTGTTCATGGCTGGGGTATGCTACTCATGGCTGGGGTATGCTACTAATGGCTGGGATATGCTGTTCATGGCTGGGGTATGCTACTCATGGCTGGGGTATGCTACTCATGGCTGGGGTATGCTACTCATGGCTGGGGTGTGCTACTCATGGCTGGGGTATGCTGTTCATGGCTGGGGTGTGCTACTCATGGCTGGGGTATGCTACTCATGGCTGGGGTATGCTACTCATGGCTGGGGTATGCTACTCATGGCTGGGGTATGCTACTCATGGCTGGGGTATGCTACTCATGGCTGGGGTATGCTACTCATGGCTGGGGTATGCTACTCATGGCTGGGGTATGCTACTCATGGCTGGGGTGTTTTCATGGCTGGGGTATGCTACTCATGGCTGGGGTATGCTACTCATGGCTGGGGTATGCTGTTCATGGCTGGGGTATGCTACTCATGGCTGGGGTGTTTTCATGGCTGGGGTATGCTGTTCATGGCTGGGGTATGCTATTCATGGCTGGGGTATGCTACTCATGGCTGGGGTATGCTACTCATGGCTGGGGTAAGCTGTTCATGGCTGGGGTATGCTGTTCATGGCTGGGGTATGCTGTTCATAGCTGGGGTATGCTACTCATGGCTGGGGTATGCTGTTCATGGCTGGGGTATGCTACTCATGGCTGGGGTGTTTTCATGGCTGGGGTATGCTGTTCATGGCTGGGGTATGCTACTCATGGCTGGGGTATGCTACTCATGGCTGGGGTATGCTGTTCATGGCTGGGGTATGCTACTCATGGCTGGGGTATGCTACTCATGGCTGGGGTATGCTACTCATGGCTGGGGTATGCTGTTCATGGCTGGGGTATGCTGTTCATGGCTGGGGTATGCTACTCATGGCTGGGGTATGCTACTCATGGCTGGGGTATGCTACTCATGGCTGGGGTATGCTACTCATGGCTGGGGTATGCTACTCATGGCTGGGGTATGCTATTCATGGCTGGGGTATACTACTCATGGCTGGGGTATGCTACTCATGGCTAAGGTATGCTACTCATGGCTGGGGTATGCTACTCATGGCTGGGGTATGCTACTCATGGCTGGGGTATGCTACTCAAGTCTGGGGTATGCTACTCATGGCTGGGGTATGCTACTCATGGCTGGGGTATGCTACTCATGGCTGGGTATGCTACTCATGGCTGGGGTGTTTTCATGGCTGGGGTATGCTACTCATGGCTGGGGTATGCTACTCATGGCTGGGGTATGCTGTTCATGGCTGGGGTATGCTGTTCATGGCTGGGGTATGCTGTTCATGGCTGGGGTGTGCTACTCATGGCTGGGGTATGCTGTTCATGGCTGGGGTATGCTACTCATGACTGGGGTATGCTACTCATGGCTGGGGTATGCTAATCATGGCTGGGGTATGCTGTTCATGGCTGGGGTATGCTACTCATGGCTGGGGTATGCTACTAATGGCTGGGATATGCTGTTCATGGCTGGGGTATGCTACTCATGGCTGGGGTATGCTACTCATGGCTGGGGTATGCTACTCATGGCTGGGGTGTGCTACTCATGGCTGGGGTATGCTGTTCATGGCTGGGGTGTGCTACTCATGGCTGGGGTATGCTACTCATGGCTGGGGTATGCTACTCATGGCTGGGGTATGCTACTCATGGCTGGGGTATGCTACTCATGGCTGGGGTATGCTACTCATGGCTGGGGTATGCTACTCATGGCTGGGGTATGCTACTCATGGCTGGGGTATGCTACTCATGGCTGGGGTGTTTTCATGGCTGGGGTATGCTACTCATGGCTGGGGTATGCTACTCATGGCTGGGGTATGCTGTTCATGGCTGGGGTATGCTACTCATGGCTGGGGTGTTTTCATGGCTGGGGTATGCTGTTCATGGCTGGGGTATGCTATTCATGGCTGGGGTATGCTACTCATGGCTGGGGTATGCTACTCATGGCTGGGGTAAGCTGTTCATGGCTGGGGTATGCTGTTCATGGCTGGGGTATGCTGTTCATAGCTGGGGTATGCTACTCATGGCTGGGGTATGCTGTTCATGGCTGGGGTATGCTACTCATGGCTGGGGTGTTTTCATGGCTGGGGTATGCTGTTCATGGCTGGGGTATGCTACTCATGGCTGGGGTATGCTACTCATGGCTGGGGTATGCTGTTCATGGCTGGGGTATGCTACTCATGGCTGGGGTGTTTTCATGGCTGGGGTGTGCTACTCATGGCTGGGGTATGCTGTTCATGGCTGGTGTATGCTGTTCATGGCTGGGGTATGCTATTGATGGCTGGGGTATGCTACTCATGGCTGGGGTATGCTACTCATGGCTAGGGTATGCTACTCATGGCTGGGGTATGCTACTCATGGCTGGGGTATGCTGTTCATGGCTGGGGTATGCTACTCATGGCTGGGGTATGCTACTCATGGCTGGGGTATGCTACTCATGGCTGGGGTATGCTACTCATGGCTGGGGTATGCTGTTCATGGCTGGGGTATGCTGTTCATGGCTGGGGTATGCTGTTCATGGCTGGGGTATGCTACTCATGGCTGGGGTATGCTACTCATGGCTGGGGTATGCTTCTCATGGCTGGGGTATGCTGTTCATGGCTGGAGTATGCTACTCATGGCTGGGGTATGCTGTTCATGGCTGGGGTATGCTACTCATGGCTGGGGTATGCTGTTCATGGCTGGGGTATGCTACTCATGGCTGGGGTATGCTACTCATGGCTGGGGTATGCTGTTCATGGCTGGGGTATGCTGTTCATGGCTGGGGTATGCTACTCATGGCTGGGGTATGCTACTCATGGCTGGGGTATGCTACTCATGGCTGGGGTGTGCTTCTCATGGCTGGGGTGTGCTGTTCATGGCTGGGGTGTGCTACTCATGGCTGGGGTGTGCTACTCATGGCTGGGGTATGCTACTCATGGCTGGGGTATGCTACTCATGGCTGGGGTATGCTACTCATGGCTGGGGTATGCTACTCATGGCTGGGGTATGCTACTCATGGCTGGGGTATGCTACTCATGGCTGGGGTGTGCTGTTCATGGCTGGGGTGTGCTACTCATGGCTGGGGTGTGCTACACATGGCTGGGGTATGCTACTCATGGCTGGGGTATGCTACTCATGGCTGGGGTATGCTACTCATGGCTGGGGTATGCTGTTCATGGCTGGGGTATGCTGTTCATGGCTGGGGTATGCTACTCATGGCTGGGGTATGCTACTCATGGCTGGGATATGCTACTCATGGCTGGGGTATGCTACTCATGGCTGGGGTATGCTACTCATGGCTGGGGTATGCTACTCATGACTGGGGTGTTTTCATGACTGGGGTATGCTACTCATGGCTGGGGTATGCTACTCATAGCTGGGGTATGCTACTCATGGCTGGGGTATGCTGTTCATGGCTGGGGTATGCTACTCATGGCTGGGGTATGCTACTCATGGCTGGGGTATGCTACTCATGGCTGGGTGTGCTGTTCATGGCTGGGGTATGCTACTCATGGCTGGGGTATGCTGTTCATGGCTGGGGTATGCTGTTCATGGCTGGGGTATGCTGTTCATGGCTGGGGTATGCTACTCATGGCTGGGGTATGCTACTCATGGCTGGGGTATGCTTCTCATGGCTGGGGTATGCTGTTCATGGCTGGAGTATGCTACTCATGGCTGGGGTATGCTGTTCATGGCTGGGGTATGCTACTCATGGCTGGGGTATGCTGTTCATGGCTGGGGTATGCTACTCATGGCTGGGGTATGCTACTCATGGCTGGGGTATGCTGTTCATGGCTGGGGTATGCTGTTCATGGCTGGGGTATGCTACTCATGGCTGGGGTATGCTACTCATGGCTGGGGTATGCTACTCATGGCTGGGGTGTGCTTCTCATGGCTGGGGTGTGCTGTTCATGGCTGGGGTGTGCTACTCATGGCTGGGGTGTGCTACTCATGGCTGGGGTATGCTACTCATGGCTGGGGTATGCTACTCATGGCTGGGGTATGCTACTCATGGCTGGGGTATGCTACTCATGGCTGGGGTATGCTACTCATGGCTGGGGTATGCTACTCATGGCTGGGGTGTGCTGTTCATGGCTGGGGTGTGCTACTCATGGCTGGGGTGTGCTACACATGGCTGGGGTATGCTACTCATGGCTGGGGTATGCTACTCATGGCTGGGGTATGCTACTCATGGCTGGGGTATGCTGTTCATGGCTGGGGTATGCTGTTCATGGCTGGGGTATGCTACTCATGGCTGGGGTATGCTACTCATGGCTGGGATATGCTACTCATGGCTGGGGTATGCTACTCATGGCTGGGGTATGCTACTCATGGCTGGGGTATGCTACTCATGACTGGGGTGTTTTCATGACTGGGGTATGCTACTCATGGCTGGGGTATGCTACTCATAGCTGGGGTATGCTACTCATGGCTGGGGTATGCTGTTCATGGCTGGGGTATGCTACTCATGGCTGGGGTATGCTACTCATGGCTGGGGTATGCTACTCATGGCTGGGTGTGCTGTTCATGGCTGGGGTATGCTACTCATGGCTGGGGTATGCTACTCATGGCTGGGGTATGCTGTTCATGGCTGGGGTATGCTGTTCATGGCTGGGGTATGCTACTCATGGCTGGGGTATGCTACTCATGGCTGGGATATGCTACTCATGGCTGGGGTATGCTACTCATGGCTGGGGTATGCTACTCATGGCTGGGGTATGCTTCTCATGGCTGGGGTATGCTGTTCATGGCTGGAGTATGCTACTCATGGCTGGGGTATGCTGTTCATGGCTGGGGTATGCTACTCATGGCTGGGGTATGCTGTTCATGGCTGGGGTATGCTACTCATGGCTGGGGTATGCTACTCATGGCTGGGGTATGCTACTCACGGCTGGGGTATGCTGTTCATGGCTGGGGTATGCTGCTCATGGCTGGGGTATGCTGCTCATGGCTGGGGTATGCTACTCATGGCTGGGGTATGCTACTCATGGCTGGGGTATGCTACTCATGGCTGGAGTATGCTACTCATGGCTGGGGTATGCTACTCATGGCTGGGGTGTTTTCATGGCTGGGGTGTGCTACTCATGGCTGGGGTATGCTGTTCATGGCTGGGGTATGCTATTCATGGCTGGGGTATGCTGTTCATGGCTGGGGTATGCTACTCATGGCTGGGGTATGCTACTCATGGCTGGGGTATGCTACTCATGGCTGGGGTATGTTGTTTATGGGTTGGGGTGTGTTGTTTATGGGTTGGGGTGTGTTGTTTATGGGCTGGGGTATATTGTTTATGGGCTGGGGTATATTGGTTATAGGCTGGGGTATATTGTTTATGGACTGGGGTACATTGTTTATGGGCTGGGTGTGTTGTTTGTGACTGGGGTATGCTGTTTGTGACTGGGGTATGTTGTTTGTGGCTGAGGTATGTTGCTTGTGGCTGGGGTATGTTGTTTATGGCAAAGGTATGATGTTTATGGCTGGACTATGTTGTTTATGGGCTGGGGTATGTTGTTCAAGGCAATAGTATGTTGTTTGTGGCTGGGATACGTTGTTAACGGTTGGGGTTGTTGTTTATGGGCTTGGGTGTGTTGTTTTATATATATATATAATAGTTCAGCGTCTGGTTCAGTTATTACCTAATGCACTGACTAGCTCTGGCTGTGTGTGCATGTGTGCATACGTACAAATGTACACATGAATATGAACGAACGAATTAACAAACTTTACTTTCAAAGGGTAACAAATTGGGCATGCAGGCCTGTCTTACATTCGGCCCTTCTAATCACTCATCTTTCATTCATCAATAGTGCATGATACATTCACACAGGAAAACAAAACATTGTCAAATGAATGTTGCAAACAAACAATGCATATTACTATGTTATGAGACACATCCCCCCCACCAACACACACACACATCCCCCACCCACCCACATACAGGCACACATATATGCCTCCACCCACCCACATCTCCCCACAAACACACACATCCCCCCACCCATAACCCACACACTCTCACCCACCCATATATCCTCCACCTTCCACCACACACTCACAGACCCCCAACCACTCAGCTAAACACACATCCCCCACCCACACACACACATACCCCCACCAACCCACACATACTACACCTACCCCCACACACATCCCACACCCACCCACACATTCCTACTTACACACATCCCCCACCCACCTACACACATCCCCAACCCACACACTCACCCATCCCCCAACCTCATATACCCCCACTCACACACACATCTCCCCACCCTAATACACATCCCCACCCACCCACACATCCCCCAACAACCCACACACCCCACCACCCACACATACATCCCCTGACCCACCCACACACATATTTCCACCCACACCCCCCACCCAGTCACACACATACCTCCACCCACACTTCCCTCAGTTACACACACACATCTCCATCCACCTGCACATATTCCCACCCACCCTCACATCCCCCACCCACAGACGCATCCCCCACCCACACAAGCATCCCCCCACTCACACACCTATCCCCAACCCACAAACACATTCCCCCCCCCACACACACAACGCACACCCCTCCCCCCCCCCCCCACAAATCATACCAAAGAATACCAAATGTGCAGTACCACAACATTGTATTTCTCTCTTTGGTTACAGCAGAACGGGAACTGCATTGTTCAGTCTGGTCAAGTGGCACACTCTCTCTCTCTCTCTCTGTCTGTCTGTCTGTCTCTCTATGTGTGTGTACGTCTGTCTCTGTGTATGTGTGTGCATTTTTTTATATATGTTTATGCCAAATACTACCAAAATGTACGAGAGAAGTGAATGAAAAATAATAACATATGTGTGTACAGTATGAAGAGCAGATAAAAACTGCCAGAAAGGTATTGTGTATGATCATCAGTGTTCACTTCTGCTTGTATAGTCATGTGATCAACTTACCTCTGCAGGTCGGATTCTCAGGAGGAATTTATTCCGTCTGTAGGAGATTTTGAGTATCTTTGGCCACACGAATCTGTTGATCCTCAAGTTGTCTCTGTAGACAGAGATGCCTGTAGCTCCCACACCCAGCAGGATGTCCACGTAGTCGGAGTCCTGCAGCAAGGGATCAGACACTGACATTCTCAGGTTCATACCACGACCTACACTCTAAACTCTTAGAGTTATTCATGCTTTATTCATTTGTTATTGTTTCATTTGTTTTGTTCTATTGATAAAGACTGGTTGAAATGTGTGCTGCATATGTGTGTGTGGTTTTCGACCAGCTAAGCTCCTCAGTCATATTTTGTGTGTTTTATTTGTTCTATATACAATGATGATTATCTTCTGGAATAACGCATCCAGTGAGTTGCTGTCTCTTCACTTGGAATAATGGATCCAGTGAGTTGCTGTCTCACATTCACTTGGAATAACACATCCAGTGAGTTGCTGTCTTACATTCACTTGGAATAACGGATCCAGCGAGTTGCTGTCTTACAACCATCTGGAATATTCGGTGAGGTGTTTATTAAAGTGAACTTTTGTTGCTTGTTTTACAGTGTAAAGTTTTATCGTTCACTGTTTACATATTGCCATGAACAGGCGCCATTTTGTTTTGTTTGTGTAGTTTACTCAAATGTGTATATCTTATATATTACCGACAATCATTTATATAAACCAGCAACAAGAGTACAAAGTAATCTTTTGTTCCAGCATCTTTGTGTTCTGGTAGTTAATTTTACAATTCTGAGTGTGCTATTATATTTCTTAACTGGTACATTTCACAATTCTGAGTGCACTATTATATTTGTGAACTGGTACATTTTACAATTCTGAGTGCGCTATTATATTTGTGAACTGGTACATTTTCAGTCACAACTGGCTATATTATCATCATCATGTGCCCTGACAAATGGCACAGGCATTCATGTCTATCCACAGATCTCAGTTCATGTCTATCCACAGATCTCAGTTCATATCTATCCACAGATCTCAGTTCATGTCTATTCACAGATCTCAGTTCATGTCTATCCACAGATCTCAGTTCATGTCTATTCACAGATCTCAGTTCATGTCTATCCACAGATCTCAGTCATGATATTCTAGATCAACTCAGATGGTATTCCTCCATGACACCATCTCACTCAATCATAAATTATTTATCTCAACATGCAACTGCCTCTTCTCAAACTAATCTTTCTAGCCCTCACAATATTTTCCAGTCGCCACAATATTTTCCAGTGCCTTGTATTTCATTATATGACCAAAGAATGTTATTGATCTCTTCCTTATTGTTATATATAATGTTCTAGTTTCATTAGCCACTTTCAAGCAATCGTCGTTAGTTACTCTGGCAGTCCAAGTTATTCGCAACATTTGTCTCAGGAACCACATCTTCGTTGCTTCCTAGCTCTTCCTAATTTGTGACTTTATTACAAAATACATATTTTCTTCTTTTTATTGGTATGAACATGTTTCATTTCTAAGTTAGTCAATATTTTAATGCAAAAATGTGACATAATTACAATTGAAAATGTTTGCACATGGAGGATATTAAAATATAAACAGACAATGAACATCAGCACACAAGCTTTACTTCTACCTGTGACCGTCAGCTTTTAACATATGCAAATATGTTTAAAAAATAATTTACTGAACAATATTTTTATTTTAAATTGTGAATATTTTTATGAAGAAACACATGAATATTAAATGATTGTTATACTGATGTAGTGATGTCAAAAATGAGAGAAACATATGTTTACCACAGAAATAATGTGTTACCTTGGCTTTGTGAAGGTCAATGCCATAAAGTGCAATTTTCTTGGCATACTCCAGGTAATGTAACTCTGCTTGTTCAGGTGTCTGACCTCTGTGGAAGAGCACTGTATATTTCACCTGCTCTAACATTCATTAACAGCAATTAAACATAAACAACAAGGCATCTTATCTGTCAATACCCCAGCGTACAGAACTCCAGCGTACAAAACCCAGGTGTACAAAGCCCCAGCGTAAAAAGCCCAGGTGTACAAAACCCCAGGGGACAAAACCCCAGGGGACAAAACCCCAGGGTACAGAACCCTAGCATACAAAACCTAGCATACAGTCTGCTTAAAGAAGAGCTACAAATATGTAACCAGGCCACGGCCTCTTCTGTTCAAACTGCTGCAGGCTACAACTGTCTGATGTTGTATAGTGTTACAGGCTACAACTGTCTGATGTTGTATAGTGTTACAGACTACAACTGTCTGATGTTGTGTAGTGTTACAGGCTACAACTGTCTGATGTTGTGTAGTGTTACAGGCTACAACTGTCTGATGTTGTGTAGTGTTACAGGCTACAACTGTCTGATGTTGTGTAGTGTTGCAGGCTACAACTGTCTGATGTTGTGTAGTGCTGCAGGCTACAACTGTCTGATGTTGTGTAGTGTTACAGGCTACAACTGTCTGATGTTGTGTAGTGTTACAGGCTACAACTGTCTGATGTTGTGTAGTGTTACAGACTACAACTGTCTGATGTTGTGTAGTGCTGCAGGCTACAACTGTCTGATGTTGTGTAGTGTTACAGGCTACAACTGTCTGATGTTGTGTAGTGTTGCAGGCTACAAATGTCTGATGTTGTGTAGTGTTACAGACTACAACTGTCTGATGTTGTGTAGTGCTGCAGGCTACAACTGTCTGATGTTGTGTAGTGTTACAGACTACAACTGTCTGATGTTGTGTAGTGTTACAGACTACAACTGTCTGATGTTGTGTAGTGTTACAGGCTACAACTGTCTGATGTTGTGTAGTGTTACAGGCTACAACTGTCTGATGTTGTGTAGTGTTGCAGGCTACAACTGTCTGATGTTGTGTAGTGTTGCAGGCTACAACTGTCTGATGTTGTGTAGTGCTGCAAGCTACAACTGTCTGATGTTGTGTAGTGCTGCAGGCTACAACTGTCTGATGTTGTGTAGTGTTACAGGCTACAACTGTCTGATGTTGTGTAGTGCTGCAGGCTACAACTGTCCGATGTTGTGTAGTGTTACAGGCTACAACTGTCTGATGTTGTGTAGTGTTACAGGCTACAACTGTCTGATGTTGTGTAGTGTTACAGACTACAACTGTCTGATGTTGTGTAGTGTTACAGGCTACAACTGTCTGATGTTGTGTAGTGCTGCAAGCTACAACTGTCTGATGTTGTGTAGTGCTGCAGGCTACAACTGTCTGATGTTGTGTAGTGTTACAGGCTACAACTGTCTGATGTTGTGTAGTGTTACAGGCTACAACTGTCTGATGTTGTGTAGTGTTACAGACTACAACTGTCTGATGTTGTGTAGTGTTACAGACTACAACTGTCTGATGTTGTGTAGTGTTACAGACTACAACTGTCTGATGTTGTGTAGTGTTACAGACTACAACTGTCTGATGTTGTGTAGTGTTACAGACTACAACTGTCTGATGTTGTGTAGTGTTACAGGCTACAACTGTCTGATGTTGTGTAGTGTTACAGACTACAACTGTCTGATGTTGTGTAGTGTTACAGGCTACAACTGTCTGATGTTGTGTAGTGTTACAGGCTACAACTGTCTGATGTTGTGTAGTGTTACAGACTACAACTGTCTGATGTTGTGTAGTGCTGCAGGCTACAACTGTCTGATGTTGTGTAGTGTTACAGACTACAACTGTCTGATGTTGTGTAGTGTTACAGACTACAACTGTCTGATGTTGTGTAGTGTTACAGGCTACAACTGTCTGATGTTGTGTAGTGCTGCAAGCTACAACTGTCTGATGTTGTGTAGTGCTGCAAGCTACAACTGTCTGATGTTGTGTAGTGTTGCAGGCTATACAACTGTCTGATGTTGTGTAGTGTTACAGGCTATACAACTGTCTGATGTTGTGTAGTGTTACAGGCTACAACTGTCTGATGTTGTGTAGTGTTGCAGGCTACAACTGTCTGATGTTGTGTAGTGCTGCTGGCTACAACTGTCTGATGTTGTGTAGTGTTACAGGCTACAACTGTCTGATGTTGTGTAGTGTTGCAGGCTATACAATTGTCTGATGTTGTGTAGTGTTGCAGGCTATACAACTGTCTGATGTTGTGTAGTGTTACAGGCTACAACTGTCTGATGTTGTGTAGTGTTACAGGCTACAACTGTCTGATGTTGTGTAGTGTTACAGGCTACAACTGTCTGATGTTGTGTAGTGTTACAGGCTACAACTGTCTGATGTTGTGTAGTGCTGCAGGCTATACAACTGTCTGATGTTGTGTAGTGTTACAGGCTACAACTGTCTGATGTTGTGTAGTGTTGCAGGCTACAACTGTCTGATTTTGTGTAGTGTTACAGGCTACAACTGTCTGATGTTGTGTAGTGCTGCAAGCTACAACTGTCTGATGTTGTGTAGTGTTGCAGGCTATACAACTGTCTGATGTTGTGTAGTGATACAGGCTACAACTGTCTGATGTTGTGTAGTGTTACAGGCTACAACTGTCTGATGTTGTGTAGTGTTACAGGCTACAACTGTCTGATGTTGTGTAGTGTTACAGGCTACAACTGTCTGATGTTGTGTAGTGTTACAGGCTACAACTGTCTGATGTTGTGTAGTGCTGCAAGCTACAACTGTCTGATGTTGTGAAGTGTTACAGGCTACAACTGTCTGATGTTGTGTAGTGCTGCAGGCTACAACTGTCTGATGTTGTGTAGTGTTGCAGGCTATACAACTGTCTGATGTTGTGTAGTGTTACAGGCTACAACTGTCTGATGTTGTGTAGTGCTGCAAGCTACAACTGTCTGATGTTGTGTAGTGTTACAGGCTACAACTGTCTGATGTTGTGTAGTGCTGCAGGCTACAACTGTCTGATGTTGTGTAGTGTTGCAGGCTATACAACTGTCTGATGTTGTGTAGTGTTACAGGCTACAACTGTCTGATGTTGTGTAGTGTTACAGGCTACAACTGTCTGATGTTGTGTAGTGCTGCAAGCTACAACTGTCTGATGTTGTGTAGTGTTGCAGGCTACAACTGTCTGATGTTGTGTAGTGTTACAGACTACAACTCTCTGATGTTGTGTAGTGTTGCAGGCTACAACTGTCTGATGTTGTGTAGTGTTACAGACTACAACTGTCTGATGTTGTGTAGTGTTACAGACTACAACTGTCTGATGTTGTGTAGTGTTACAGACTACAACTGTCTGATGTTGTGTAGTGTTACAGACTACAACTGTCTGATGTTGTGTAGTGTTACAGACTACAACTGTCTGATGTTGTGTAGTGTTACAGACTACAACTGTCTGATGTTGTGTAGTGTTACAGACTACAACTGTCTGATGTTGTGTAGTGATACAGACTACAACTGTCTGATGTTGTGTAGTGTTACAGACTACAACTGTCTGATGTTGTGTAGTGTTACAGACTACAACTGTCTGATGTTGTGTAGTGTTACAGGCTACAACTGTCTGATGTTGTGTAGTGTTACAGACTACAACTGTCTGATGTTGTGTAGTGCTGCAGGCTACAACTGTCTGATGTTGTGTAGTGTTACAGACTACAACTGTCTGATGTTGTGTAGTGTTACAGACTACAACTGTCTGATGTTGTGTAGTGTTACAGGCTACAACTGTCTGATGTTGTGTAGTGCTGCAAGCTACAACTGTCTGATGTTGTGTAGTGCTGCAAGCTACAACTGTCTGATGTTGTGTAGTGTTGCAGGCTATACAACTGTCTGATGTTGTGTAGTGTTACAGGCTACAACTGTCTGATGTTGTGTAGTGTTGCAGGCTACAACTGTCTGATGTTGTGTAGTGCTGCTGGCTACAACTGTCTGATGTTGTGTAGTGTTACAGGCTACAACTGTCTGATGTTGTGTAGTGTTGCAGGCTATACAATTGTCTGATGTTGTGTAGTGTTGCAGGCTATACAACTGTCTGATGTTGTGTAGTGTTACAGGCTACAACTGTCTGATGTTGTGTAGTGTTACAGGCTACAACTGTCTGATGTTGTGTAGTGTTACAGGCTACAACTGTCTGATGTTGTGTAGTGTTACAGGCTACAACTGTCTGATGTTGTGTAGTGCTGCAGGCTATACAACTGTCTGATGTTGTGTAGTGTTACAGGCTACAACTGTCTGATGTTGTGTAGTGTTGCAGGCTACAACTGTCTGATTTTGTGTAGTGTTACAGGCTACAACTGTCTGATGTTGTGTAGTGCTGCAAGCTACAACTGTCTGATGTTGTGTAATGTTGCAGGCTATACAACTGTCTGATGTTGTGTAGTGTTACAGGCTACAACTGTCTGATGTTGTGTAGTGTTACAGGCTACAACTGTCTGATGTTGTGTAGTGTTACAGGCTACAACTGTCTGATGTTGTGTAGTGTTACAGGCTACAACTGTCTGATGTTGTGTAGTGTTACAGGCTACAACTGTCTGATGTTGTGTAGTGCTGCAAGCTACAACTGTCTGATGTTGTGAAGTGTTACAGGCTACAACTGTCTGATGTTGTGTAGTGCTGCAGGCTACAACTGTCTGATGTTGTGTAGTGTTGCAGGCTATACAACTGTCTGATGTTGTGTAGTGTTACAGGCTACAACTGTCTGATGTTGTGTAGTGCTGCAAGCTACAACTGTCTGATGTTGTGTAGTGTTACAGGCTACAACTGTCTGATGTTGTGTAGTGCTGCAGGCTACAACTGTCTGATGTTGTGTAGTGTTGCAGGCTATACAACTGTCTGATGTTGTGTAGTGTTACAGGCTACAACTGTCTGATGTTGTGTAGTGTTACAGGCTACAACTGTCTGATGTTGTGTAGTGCTGCAAGCTACAACTGTCTGATGTTGTGTAGTGTTGCAGGCTACAACTGTCTGATGTTGTGTAGTGTTACAGACTACAACTGTCTGATGTTGTGTAGTGTTGCAGGCTACAACTGTCTGATGTTGTGTAGTGTTACAGACTACAACTGTCTGATGTTGTGTAGTGTTACAGACTACAACTGTCTGATGTTGTGTAGTGTTACAGGCTACAACTGTCTGATGTTGTGTAGTGTTACAGGCTACAACTGTCTTATGTTGTGCAGTGCTGCAGTGCCTGTGACTAAAACTTGCTGCTACAATAGTTCACATGAAGGCCTGTCTATCACACGGTTAAACATATGTTACATGGTTAAACATGTTATGGTTACATGGTTAAACATATGGTAACATGGTTAAACATATGATGGTGACATGGTTAAACAACAGTACAATCTTTCCTGTCTGTAACAACTGGCTATGCAGGACTTTATGCATGCACTCCTGCAGTGATAGATTGTTTCTGTTCACATGTCGACGGGTGTGAAACCTAGCCAGGAACACTTTTCTCATATTCTGTCTGTTGTGCAAACAATTATATTAACTGCTGTTTCACTCAGTTTATTGCACTATCTCCACAATTGTCATTTTTCGATCTGGTCAACGATGTGATTGACTCTTGCTGCATTCCTGTTGTTGCATTCAGAGAATGGTGTCCCAGATTTTGCCAGGTCATCAACATATGAGTGGCCAGACGTCAAGTGTTTACATCAGTTTTATTACGCAGCTATGCAGGAATCATGAAACACTGTTTCCATCTCCCTGTGTAGACTTGGGGTGTTTTTCCCTGCAACATCAAGAATTTTATCACAGCCCTAGCCTCTGACTTCTCCACTGTTCTGACAATTCATTGAAGCAGCAATTGTAGTCAATAAGGTATGTTGCATAATGCACCATTACAGGGGCACCCATTGAAGAAATACATACATACTTCACATGTTCTGTAATTTGTTTAAATAACTACCCCCTTTTAGATGTCTGAAACAAATGGAAGGTTGCATGGAACACTTTACAATAGGCTGTCCATAACTCCTTACCCTGACTATGAAGGAGCAACAAGAGAAAGTTAAAACTAAGTATATGTGAAGCTTTTCATATTTGTACAGAACTTAAAACTTTTTTCCCCATTTGTTTCAGACATCTGAAGGGGGGTAGTTATATAAACAAATTACAGAGTACATTCTTTCCTTCCATGCTGCATCTGTTATACCAACTTTAGAAATAATGAAAAGCAAACACAATATTTATAAAACCAGAAAGACAACAAGAATTGAGTGGCAAAGCAAAAGCAGGGCTATTTTTTAATGACAAACTTACTTATGTTGCTTATGAAGAGCTGCAATTTTATACAAAAGGTCATCTGTCTGGTCTGGAGCAAAGGTCATGTCCCGGATGTAATCTATACCAGTGCCGTGATCGATGGGGTCATAGTCTCCGATATCTGCTTGCACGGCGTATGAGCCTAACATGGCATGCGTGGCTTGTGAGCAGGGCAGTCTGGCAAGTGAGTGCATCAGTGTCAATGTTTGCAGTTATACAAGAAATCATTTGCTAATGAGTTAACATCTACAATCATAATACAAGATAACATGCATAACATTCAGCTTTTTCAATTACACCAGCAAACACTGACTAATGGCAAACATTTATACAAGTGAACATTGACCAATGGCAAACATTTATACAAGTGAAGAATGACCAATGGCAAACATTTATACAAGTGAACATTGACCAATAGCAAACATTTATACAAGTGAACATTGACCAATGGCAAACATTTATACAAGTGAACATTGACCAATGGCAAACAATTATACAAGTGAACATTGACCAATGGCAAACATTTATACAAGTGAAAAATGACTCATGGCAAACATTTATACAAGTGAACATTGACCAATGGCAAACATTTATACAAATGAAGAATGACTAATGGCAAACATTTACTAATGGCAAACATTTATACAAGTGAAGAATGACTAATGGCAAACATTTACTAATGGCAAACATTTATACAAGTGAAGAATGACTAATGGCAAACATTTACTAATGGCAAACATTTATACAAGTGAAGAATGACTAATGGCAAACATTTACTAATGGCAAACATTTATCCAAGTGAAGAGTGACTAATGGCAAACATTTACTAATAGCAAACATTTATACAAGTGAAGAATGACTAATGGCAAACATTTACTAATGGCAAACATTTATACAAGTGAACATTGATCAATGGCAAACATTTATACAAGTGAACATTGATTAATGGCAAACATTTATACAAGTGAAGAATGACTAAAGGCAAACATTTATACAAGTGAACATTGATCAATGGTAAACATTTATACAAGTGAACATTGACCAATGGCAAAAATTTATACAAGTGAAAATTGACCAATGGCAAACATTTATACAAGTGAACATTGACCAATGGCAAACATTTATACGAGTGAACATTGACTAATGGCAAACATTTATACAAATGAAGAATGACTAATGGCAAACATTTATACAAGTGAACATTGATCAATGGCAAACATTTATGCAAGTGAACATTGACCCACATTTACTTTTACACAACTATGCCATTGAACCAATAACAAACATTTGAAATAATCTATAGCTAAAATATGCCCCTGGCTGGGGAGAATTGTGACATGTCTTCACACTGGGGAGAGTTGTGACATGTCTTCACACTGGGGAGAGTTGTGACATGTCTCCACACTGGGGAGAGTTGTGACATGTCTTCACTCTGGGGAGAGTTGTGACATGTCTTCCCCCTGGGGAGAGTTGTGACATGTTTTCACACTGGGGAGAATTGTGACATGTCTTCACCCTGGGGAGAGTTGTGACATGTCTTCACACTGGGGAGAGTTGTGACATGTCTTCACACTGGGGAGAGTTGTGACATGTCTTCACACTGGGGAAAGTTGTGACATGTCTTCACACTGGGGAGAGTTGTGAGATGTCTCAAATCAATGTCACAATGTGATTGTCACAAGACCAGACTGTGGACACTTACTTGCCGCTGATGATGTCTCGTCGCACTTGCAAACACACCAGGTATCTGTTGGCAAACAAGTTCGGACATGAGATCCATACACTAAGACTACAACATCAAAGAAATAGGAAAATAGAACATGTATGTCACATCCTACAAGCTAATGGTGGAAACACAATGGGAACTAACAGTCTGACATGTCACATTCTACAAGCTAATGGTGGAAGCACAATGGGAACTAACAGTTTGACATGTATGTCACATCCTACAAGCTAATGGTGGAAACACAATGGGAACTAACAGTCTTACATGTCACATTCTACAAGCTAATGGTGGAAACACAATGGGAACTAACAGTTTGACATGTATGTCACATCCTACAAGCTAATGGTGGAAACACAATGGGAACTAACAGTCTGACATGTCACATTCTACAAGCTAATGGTGGAAACACAATTGGAACTAACAGTCTGACATGTCACATTCTACAAGCTAATGGAGGAAACACAATGGGAACTAACAGTCTGACATGTCACATTCTACAAGCTAATGGTGGAAACACAAGGGGAACTAACAGTCTGACATGTCACATTCTACAAGCTAATGGTGGAAACACAATGGGAACTAACAGTCTGACATGTCACATTCTACAAGCTAATGATGGAAACAATGAGAACTAACAGTCTGACATGTATTTCACATTCTGCAAGCTAATAATGGAAACACAATGGGAACTAACAGTCTGACATGTATGGTGATTAGTGCAACCCCATAACATGGTTATTCTCTTAGACAGTGTTATCTGTGGGATGTTGTCTGTGTGATTTGTGTGTGTGATGTTGTCTGTGGGGTGTTATGTGTGTGATGTTGTCTGTGTGATTTGTGTGTGTGATGTTGTCTGTGTGATTTGTGTGTGTGATGTTGTCTGTGTGATTTGTGTGTGTGATGTTGTCTGTGGGGGTGTTATGTGTGTGATGTTGTCTGTGTGATGTTGTCTGTGGGGTGTTATGCGTGTGATGTTGTCTGTGGGGTGTTATGTGTGTGATGTTGTCTGTGTGATTTGTGTGTGTGATGTTGTCTGTGGGGTGTTATGTGTGTGATGTTGTCTGTGGGGGTGTCTTCTTCTTCTTCTTCGTTCATCCGGTTTTTTTTTCCGGACGTGATTGCGTTGTGCCTGTTTACAGCAGAGCTGCGTTCTTGCGCCGTTAGGCCGACACATCCGACTTCTGCGGGCATTTGTTGACCGGGTTAACCTTCCCGGGGGGTTTCTTAGGACGTTAGACTCTCACTGTTGTGGTGTTATCTCCCATCCCAGCTGGCCCATATAGAACAGCCAAAGGCATCCTGGTCGGCCCTCAAGGGAAGCAGACCATGGGCATTCCCAGCCATCCAAGGAGGCTTCCATAATTGCAGAGCCATCACACAGCGCTCTGGTACTGGGCTCACCCAAGGAATCGTCACGTCCTGCACATGGCTGCTTAGCCTTACTTCCGTATATTGGGCCTTCCGTTCACCATAGGCTGTTCTTCCAGAAGCCAGAAGAATGCAGTTTGCAGATGACATCCACACAGTGAGCTTTCGATTCGGACTTTCCACGTAATGGATTTGCTATCCAAGCAATATTCCATTTTGTGCCACTAGGACGCTTTTTCCACCTTTTATGAAGCCCACACAGTGAGCTTTCGATTCGGACTTTCCACGTAATGGATTTGCTATCCAAGCAATATTCCATTTCATGCCTCTGGGAGGCTTGTGTAACCGACATGCCTGTGGTATGAAGTGTGGCAGTCTAAAAACTTCTTCATGTACATTTAAATGTCAACCTGAATACAGTTAAAGTAAGCTGCAGTCGACTTGAGCTTGTTAATATCTCCATAAAGCTTGTCCTCGAATGAAGCAGGTGTGGGCCAAAATATCTTTCTCTGTTCTGCATACGTTGGGCAATCCTGCAGCAAATGTTTTGCTGTCATTTTACCATTTCCACAATTACATTCATCTGTATCTCCTATCTTTAGTTTGTTGAACAAGTGGTATTTCAGCCTGTTATGTCCTGTGCGGAGTCTGAAGATTGCTACTTGTTCTCTTCGGTCGAGTTTGTAATATGCATCATCCTTCTGGTGGCCTGGATGCTCTGATTCCCATTTGGTTCTATAAGTGCTTTTTATCAACCTCTTTGCCTCATTATAGGTTATGTCTATGTCAGGCTGTGGTAGTCGTCCGCCCTCTTTTGCCAGTCTGTCAGCCTCTTCATTTCCAGGTATACTGCAATGTGATGGGATCCACTGTATTACAACTTTTTTGGATTTCTGGCATAGACCATGGAGTGCTGCTCTTAGGTCAGCTAGTTCTGTGCTGTTTTTGCTCTTCAGTATTGAGACAGCTGACTTTGCATCTGTAAAGATAGATATTTGTGTGTCTTTATTTTCCTCCATCAAAAGCATTTCTGCTGCAGTTTTCAGAGCCTCTACCTCCGCTTTGAAGTTACTTGAAAACTTTCCAGTTGCCACTGAATGTGTTTTTTTCACTCCATTTTTTAAATTTAGGAGAATTCCTCCTCCTCCATTCTCTACTGAATTTTTGGCTGATCCATCTGTATATGCATGAGTCCAATTGCTGCTTGGGTAATGTTCTTTTATGTAGTTTAGGGTTATTTCTCTTCTTTCGGTTTCATGCTGAGTGTTCTTTTTCTCAATACCAGGAATGTTTTCTATCATCTCAGGCAGTTGCTGCTGTCTCCAAGCTGGGAACTTGTCTGCATTGTAAATGGGTTTGACTGTTGATATGTTAAGTATGGGATCTGCCCTAATCTTTCGTTTTGCAGTTTCTACAAAGTTGCTACGCTTCAGTCTTCCCTTTCCAAAACCACTAAACCTTTTATACATAGGGTGGTCTGTCAATCTTCTAAATTTTTCAGCTTGTTGCTGGGCTCTGCTATCTCTTCTATCCTGCATTGGTTGTAAACAAGTTATCTTTTCTAATTCATTAATAGGCGTTGTCTTCAGGCTTCCAGTTATGATTCGCATTCCTTGGTTTTGGACTCTACTTATTTTGTTAAAGTTTGACTTAGCTGCTGTTGCCCAAGCTGCAATGCCATATTCCAGTACTGGTCTCACCCGTCCAGTATATAACTTCTTGAGAACTTTCTCATCTGCTCCCCACGTTGTACCAGCAAGCTTTTTCATGATTGCCATTCTTTGCCTTGCTCTTGTTCGATTTTTCTCAACCTGTCTCTTCCATGTCAGGCGACGATCAAAGGTGACTCCTAGATAGTTTGGATTTTCTTCATGGCGCAATATTTTTCCATTCAATACCAGCTTAGGTTGCTGAGTTTTAGTTGAGAGGGAGAATACTGTGCATGTTGTTTTCTCCTCACTTATCTTCACTAGCCATGATTTTGACCAGTCCTCTAGCGCTAATAGGGCTTGCTGTATTCTGCTGTTAGCTGTACTAATATATTCTTCAGATGTCCATATGGCTAGGTCATCTGCAAAGGATGATGTGTGTACTCTGGCTGGAAAATTTTCCGTGATGTCGTTTATATATGCTAGGAATAATGTTGGTGAAAGAACTCCTCCTTGGGGGACACCTTGCTCCAACAGCATCATTTTGCTGGTTTGTCCTTGTACTTTTGTCCTGGCAGTTCTGTTCTCAAGGTAGTGGCTGATCCATTTGTACATTTTCCCACAGACATGCATTTTTTGTAGTTTTACTTTCAGTCCTTCCTTCCATACTTTATCAAATGCTTTTTCTAAATCTATCCAGACCGCTAGTGTGTGCTTTTTCTCTTGGAAGGCATCCTCTATTTCCTGAGCTATATAGGTTATTTGATCTTCAGTGGATCTGTACTTTCTGAATCCTGCTTGGTGAGGTGTTAAGAGTTGGTTTTCTTCCAGATGCCATGTTAGCCTGCCATTGATAATGCGTTTCATTAATTTTCCTACACAGCTAAGAAGACTGATAGGTCGATAGCCATTTGGTTCTTCCAGGTCTTTTCCTTTCTTTGGGACTGGTATTAGTATAGCTTCCTTCCATGCCTGTGGGACTATTCCCCTCTTCCAGCTGTAATTTAGGACTGCTAGTAGTTTCTTTTTTGCCTTAGTGCCTAGTCCTATTAGCATTTCATTTGTGATTCCATCCTTTCCTGGTGATGTCTTCTTTTTTAGGGTATTCATTGCCTGTTCCATTTCTTCCATTGTTAGATTTGCCATCATATATTCTGCTGCTGTCTCTGTATATCTATGATGTATCTGTTTATCTTTGATTGCTTTCTTCTGTTCGGCTGTAATATCAATGTGGTTTGCACTGGCATAGTGTTCCATTAGTGCATTTGCAGCCTTTTTTCCTGTATGCAAGGCATTTCCTTGTTTAATTGTTATTTGTTTGTTTCTAGGTCCTTCATTGTTCACGGCTTTCACTAGTTTCCATAGTTTGTTTCCATCCCTGTCAAAATTCAGGTTTTCTGTTTTTTTCCTCCAACAATCTCTTGTTGTTTGATTTACTGTTCTTTTATATTTTGCTGAGATGGCTTTGAGAGAGATGTTCGCTTCAGTTGTTTGTTCTCTCTCTGCGGTCTTCCTAGCATCTTCAACTTTGTCCTCCAAAATTTGTAGTTCTTCAGTCCAGTATGGTTTGTAATTTTTCCTCGCTCCTCTTGGAATAGACTCAGTGGCCGCCTGTATTATTGCTCTGTTTAGACTTTCCACCATTTGCTTCATGTTGCCATATCGTGTATTTATGTTTTCACAATATGTGTCTGTTAGTATGGCAAATCTGTCCCAATCTGCTCGTTTGTAATTCCAACGGGGCAAAGGCTTTTGCTCCTGTGGAACATACTCCATATTTATTACAAGCTTGATTGGTCTGTGGTCACTACCTGCTAATTGGTCAAGCACATGGCGATCTATTTTGTGGAGGATGTCTCCTGTGCAGAAAGCTAAGTCTGGAGTAGAAGTGGTAATCCATCTTCTGGAGTAAAAGCTCGGTGTGTCATCCGCTTTGTTGAGTAGATGGAGATTTGAGTCTATTTCCCAGTCCTCCACTTCATCTCCTCTTTTGTCAGTATCTGGGTATCCCCATCTTTCTGAACGGCTATTAAAGTCTCCGACAATAATGCAATTTGTGTCAGTTATTTCCATGTTTGAGAGTGTAAGATCCTTATCTGCCGGGCTATACAGATTGTAAATTCTTATTTTCACGTCCTTTATCATTATATCAACACCTATAATTTCCGTTTGGTTGTCAGAGATCACAGATACTTCGCTGCAAGGTATTGTATTTCGTGTAAGTATTACAACTCCTCCTTTGTGTCCTTCGCGGTCGAAACGTGTGGCCTGATATCCCTTGACTGAAAATGTGCGATTGGCGTTGAGGTGTGTCTCTTGAATGCATGCCACATCTATTCTATCTTTATGAAGACGCTGTGTTAGGGAGGCTTTCTTGTTATAAACTCCTTCTGCATTCCATTGTAGTATGTTGAGTGTCCGGGGTGTTTGGTCAATAACTCTTAACCTACTCCTCTGTGCCTTGACTCCACAGCACAGGGGAAGGTGACCACCAGTAGTCATGGGTGGACCCCCTCGAGGCAGGGGGCCCGGCACTATCACCGCCTGATGGGACTTCACGGGATTAGCACCATAACGATTAATTTTCACCTGTGGCATCATGAAATGATAAAGTTACGTTGCACTTCTTTGTCAAGCCTGTGGCTCAGTACATCCGATTTCGACAAGCATTTGTTCGGGATGCTTTCCCTAGCCTTTGACTGTCCCCAGTCTACCTACAAGGCAGCAGGTTTGTGCGTCACTTCGTCTGGTCCCTCTCCCTTGACCTGTCCGACATGGGTGACCCTACCAGTAGCTGTGCTACCGTCGGCATAGCTCTTGGGGTCATTGGAACGCTCAAGCCCCTCTACCTCGTCAAGGTGGACGCACGGCAGAGGGGTCTGTGGGGGTGTTATGTGTGTGATGTTGTCTGTGTGATGTTGTCTGTGGGGTGTAATGTGTATGATGTTGTCTGTGGGGTGTTGTGTGTGGGTGTTGTGTGTGGGATGTTGTCTGCATAGTGTTGTCGGACAAATATTCTCAGGCTAACAGTCACGCCAAAGAAAACAAACAGAAACATAAACCTCTAACACAGAAGAGCTCAGTGACAATCATGTGCTCAACACAGAACAAACAAACGAATAAAAAACAAACTTTATTTTCAAAGGGTCACAAATTGGGCACGCAGGCCTATCATACATTCAGCCCTTTCAATCACGCATCATTTGTTCATCAATTATGCATATTACATTCGTATAGGAAAATAAACATTGTCAAATGGATTTTGTAAACATACACAATGCATATTACCATGGTATGAAACAGGCAGGAAATGCACATGCACATTCATAAACACACACGCACACATACATACCTGTATACATACTTACATCATTTGCACAAACTCTCACAGTTGTGCACACACTCAATAACATACAAATACACACTCCCTTGCATACACTACATGCATGCACACACACACGCACAAACATATACACATACATACATGCACATACACACACACATACAAACAGGACAGCCAGGCCGCTAATTTCTCTCAGTCTCTACTTCAGCTAGGCCACACATGCTGCTAGCATCTTCACAGCCTTCATGTATTGTCAACCCTCACATCACAGCCTTCATGTATTGTCAACCCTCACATCACAGCCTTCATGTATTGTCAACCCTCACATCACAGCCTTCATGTATTGTCAACCCTCACATCACAGCCTTCATGTATTGTAAACAACCAGTCAACCCTCACATCACAGCCTTCATGTATTGTAAACAACCAGTCAACCCTCACATCACAGCCTTCATGTATTGTCAACCCTCACATCACAGCCTTCATGTATTGTAAACAACCAGTCAACCCTCACATCACAGCCTTCATGTATTGTAAACAACCAGTCAACCCTCACATCACAGCCTTCATGTATTGTAAACAACCAGTCAACCCTCACATCACAGCCTTCATGTATTGTCAACCCTCACATCACAGCCTTCATGTATTGTCAACCCTCATATCACAGCCTTCATGTATTGTAAACAACCAGTCAACCCTCACATCACAGCCTTCATGTATTGTAAACAACCAGTCAACCCTCACATCACAGCCTTCACGTATTGTAAACAACCAGTCAACCCTCACATCACAGCCTTCATGTATTGTAAACAACCAGTCAACCCTCACATCACAGCCTTCATGTATTGTAAACAACCAGTCAACCCTCACATCACAGCCTTCATGTATTGCAAACAACCAGTCAACCCTCACATCACAGCCTTCATGTATTGTCAACCCTCACATCACAGCCTTCATGTATTGTCAACCCTCACATCACAGCCTTCATGTATTGTCAACCCTCACATCACAGCCTTCATGTATTGTCAACAACCAGTCAACCCTCACATCACAGCCTTCATGTATTGTCAACCCTCACATCACAGCCTTCATGTATTGTAAACAATCAGTCAACCCTCACATCACAGCCTTCATGTATTGTAAACAACCAGTCAACCCTCACATCACAGCCTTCATGTATTGTAAACAACCAGTCAACCCTCACATCACAGCCTTCATGTATTGTAAACAACCAGTCAACACTCACATCACAGCCTTCATGTATTGTAAACAACCAGTCAACCCTCACATCACAGCCTTCATGTATTGTCAACCCTCACATCACAGCCTTCATGTATTGTAAACAACCAGTCAACCCTCACATCACAGCCTTCATGTATTGTAAACAACCAGTCAACCCTCACATCACAGCCTTCATGTATTGCAAACAACCAGTCAACCCTCACATCACAGCCTTCATGTATTGTCAACCCTCACATCACAGCCTTCATGTATTGTCAACCCTCACATCACAGCCTTCATGTATTGTCAACCCTCACATCACAGCCTTCATGTATTGTCAACCCTCACATCACATCCTTCATGTATTGTAAACAACCAGTCAACCCTCACATCACAGCCTTCATGTATTGTAAACAACCAGTCAACCCTCACATCACAGCTTTCATGTATTGTAAACAACCAGTCAACCCTCACATCACAGCCTTCATGTATTGTAAACAACCAGTCAACCCTCACATCACAGCCTTCATGTATTGTAAACAACCAGTCAACCCTCACATCACAGCCTTCATGTATTGCAAACAACCAGTCAACCCTCACATCACAGCCTTCATGTATTGTCAACCCTCACATCACAGCCTTCATGTATTGTCAACCCTCACATCTCAGCCTTCATGTATTGTCAATCCTCACATCACAGCCTTCATGTATTGTAAACAACCAGTCAACCCTCACATCACAGCCTTCATGTATTGTAAACAACCAGTCAACCCTCACATCACAGCTTTCATGTATTGTAAACAACCAGTCAACCCTCACATCACAGCCTTCATGTATTGTAAACAACCAGTCAACCCTCACATCACAGCCTTCATGTATTGCAAACAACCAGTCAACCCTCACATCACAGCCTTCATGTATTGTAAACAACCAGTCAACCCTCACATCACAGCCTTCATGTGTTGCAAACAACCAGTCAACCCTCACATCACAGCTTTCATGTATTGCAAAAAAACAGTCAACCCTCATCACAAACACCAGCCCTCTCACTCTGCTATCACTAATAAGCAGTTAACCCCATCATTTGCATTTACAGTCAACCTTTACAAATCTCAATGAATCAAGTCTGCAATAGTTTCAGACCAACATTTTCTGGCTTGTTGTGGCATTGATAAGTTCGTTCCTAGGCTACCACATTCATCTCATCTCTTCTCATCTTTTTCCTCATGTACCTTGTGTTGTCAAGGTGAAGCATAAACAGCGGAAGAGCGCCCGTTTATGGGCTTCCCATGGATTTTGTTTTTAACTCCGTGGCTACCACATTTATTTATCTGCCTTGTTGGGTGTGCTCTCATGTGGGTTTACGTTCAACATGAGTCTACATTTTTATTTCCCACATATCAAATGATAAAACTAACACACATATGCAGTCATTGCAACAATCAACATGTTATCTAGATGAGCTAGCTGGGCAGATCCTGTATATGGAGGGTTGAAGATAACACCACAACACTGAGTGCTTAGAACGTCCTACGAAATAACTGGGAAGGTTACTCCAGTCAACAAATGCCTGAAGAAGTCAGATGTGTCTGCTGAAAGGTGCAAACAATGCAGCTCTGCTATAAACAGACACAACGCAATTGCGTCCAAAACAAACATTTCAGAACAAAGAAGAAGAAAACGCATTTAGCAACAGACATCACTCTACCTGGTAATGCTTTCTGTCAACTGAGTCGGGTCCGGCGGATAAAACTTTAGGGCAAACTCAAAGTACATTTTGCCTCCTGTTGATCAAACATAACAGATTCAACTTTGATTCAACTATTTTTTTTTTTTTTTTTTTTGCGTATCCTTTTACAGGACTTAGCTGTCAACAGCAGCATCTTTCAGCTGTCTGTTGATCTCTTGGCAAGATTACGCTCAGTAGTTTGCCATTGCTTTCTGAGCGGCCGGCTCAGTATCCGCAAGTCACGAGCGGGGGTCGAACCACCTCAGTTCTCGCTCCGCTGCGAGACTCTGTGTGATAAACGGGATTACAGAGAGAAAGTGTTGTAACCCCACAGCCAGAGAGACCGGCGATTCAACTATTAACATAATAAAATATGACAGATTAATCTATGACATTATACATTAAACTAATTAACATAATAAAACATGACAGGTTCAATTAGCGCATTATACGAGGGTAAGTTAATAAGTAAGCCACAAATGATTGTAGAAAAATAACTAAATATGGTAACTTGAAACCAGTTTATTTTTATACATACATTGTCCCTTTATTTCTCAACACAATTTCCACCAACATTGATGCACTTATCCCATCGTTTTATCAGTCCTCCCAAACCGGCCACACAGAACTGTGTACTTTGTTTTCATTTACCTGCCATCCAACAGAACTGTGTGACTTACTTATTGACTCACTCTCGTAACGTTTTCTACCCAGCTATGCACCGCTTTATGGGATAAACATTTGTCAGCATAAACACTGACAACCCACCTTGGCGGGAGACATTTCGCGAATGACGCCGAAGTTGAATGTGAAGTTAAAACGTGGTTTAGAAAACAGAGCACGCAGTTCTATGCAGTGGGTTTGGGAGGACTGATAAAATGATGGGATAAGTGCATCAATATTGGTGGAAATTATGTAGAGAAATAAAGGGACAATGTATGTATAAAAATAAACTGGTTTCAAGTTGTTATCATATTTAGTTATTTTTCTACAGCCATTTGTGGCTTCCTTACTGACTTCCCCTCGTAATTAACTTAATAGAACATGACAGATTAAACTAAATTAAAGGTTTCCGGTTTCAAGATGGCGACGGACGGTCGTGTTGTTTTGTGTTCGTTAACTTTTTCGCGTAGGGGATGGATTTATTCATCTCTTGCGTGTAATTGGTGTGCCAGGATGTAAAACCAGGAGTTTCTACTCAAGATCTGCGCGGGTGCTACGGAGTTCGTGCATCGAGCGAAGCCATCCTTGAGTGAATTTTCAGCAGCGTGTGTGGTTTTCAAAGTCTGTGTTTACGTTTTTTCAACATGGCGGAACAACGTGTGTTCTTCGTGCAGTCTGCAGTCAACATACCGAAGCGGCGGGGTAGCCGCGCAGGGAAAAAGAAGCAAGGTAAGCGTGGAGGTTTGAGGCGTTTTAGACTCAAGTGTCCCCTCTGCCGTGCGTCCACCTTGACGAGGTAGAGGGGCTTGCGCGTTCCAATGACCCCAAGAGCTATGCCGACAGTAGCACAGCTACTGGTAGGGTCACCCATGTCGGACAGGTCAAGGGAGAGGGACCAGACGAAGTGACGCACAAACCTGCTGCCTTGTAGGTAGACTGGGGACAGTCAAAGGCTAGGGAAAGCATCCCGAAAAATGCTTGTCGAAATCGGATGTACTAAGCCACAGACTTGACAAAGAAGTGCAACGTAACTTTATCATTTCATGATGCCACAGATGAAAATTAATCGTTATGGTGCTAATCCCGTGAAGTCCCATCAGGCGGTGATAGTGCCGGGCCCCCTGCCTCGAGGGGGTCCACCCATGACTACTGGTGGTCACCTTCCCCTGTGCTGTGGAGTCAAGGCACAGAGGAGTAGGTTAAGAGCTATTGACCAAATACCAAGGACACTCAACATACTACAGTGGAATGCCGAAGGAGTTTATAACAAGAAAGAATCCCTGACACAGTGTCTTCATAAAGATAGAATAGATGTGGCATGCATTCAAGAGACACACCTCAACGCCAATCACAAATTCTCAGTCAGAGGATATCAGGCCACACGTTTCGACCGCGAAGGACATAAAGGAGGAGTTGTAATACTTACACGAAATACAATACCTTGCAGCGAAGTATCTGTGATCTCTGACAACCAAACAGAAATTATAGGTGTTGATATAATGATAAAGGACGTGAAAATAAGAATTTACAATCTGTATAGCCCAGCAGATAAGGATCTTACACTCTCAAACATGAAAATAACTGACACAAATTGCATTATTGTTGGAGACTTTAATAGCCGTTCAGAAAGATGGGGATACCCAGATACTGACAAAAGAGGAGATGAAGTGGAGGACCGGGTAATAGACTCAAATCTCCATCTACTCAACAAAGCGGATGACACACCGAGCTTCTACTCCAGAAGATGGATTACCACTTCTATTCCAGACTTAGCTTTCTGCACAGGAGACATCCTCCACAAAATCGATCGCCATGTGCTTGACCAATTAGCAGGTAGTGACCACAGACCAATCAAGCTTATAATAAATATGGAGTATGTTCCACAGGAGCAAAAGCCTTTGCCCCGCTGGAATTACAAACGAGCAGATTGGGACAGATTTTCCATACTAACAGACAAATATTGTGAAAACATAAATACACGATATGGCAACATGAAGCAAATGGTGGAAAGTCTAAACAGAGCAATAATACAGGCGGCCACTGAGTCTATTCCAAGAGGAGCGAGGAAAAATATCAAACCATACTGGACTGAGGAACTACAAACTTTGGAGGACAAAGTTGAAGATGCTAGGAAGACCGCAGAGAGAGAACAAACAACTGAAGTGAACATCTCTCTCAAAGCCATCTCAGCAAAATATAAAAGAACAGTAAATCAAACAACAAGAGATTGTTGGAGGGAAAAAACAGAAAACCTGAATTTTGACAGGGATGGAAACAAACTATGGAAACTAGTGAAAGCCATGAACAATGAAGGACCTAGAAACAAACAAATAACAATTAAACAACGAAATGCCTTGCTTACAGGAAAAAAGGCTGCAAATGCACTAATGGAACACTATGCAAATGCAAACCACATTGATATTACAACCGAACAGAAGAAAGCAATCAAAGACAAACAGATACATCATAGAAATACAGAGACAGCAGCAGAATATATGATGGCAAATCTAACAATGGAAGAAATGGAACAGGCAATGAATACCCTAAAAAAGAAGACATCACCAGGAAAGGATGGAATCACAAATGAAATGCTAATAGGACTAGGCACTAAGGCAAAAAAGAAACTACTAGCAGTCCTAAATTACAGCTGGAAGAGGGGAATAGTCCCACAGGCATGGAAGGAAGCTATACTAATACCAGTCCAAAAGAAAGGAAAAGACCTGGAAGAACCAAATGGCTATCGACCTATCAGTCTTCTTAGCTGTGTAGGAAAATTAATGGAACGCATTATCAATGGCAGGCTAACATGGCATCTGGAAGAAAACCAACTCTTAACACCTCACAAAGCAGGATTCAGAAAGTACAGATCCACTGAAGATCAAATAACCTATATAGCTCAGGAAATAGAGGATGCCTTCCAAGAGAAAAAGCACACACTAGCGGTCTGGATAGATTTAGAAAAAGCATTTGATAAAGTATGGAAGGAAGGACTGAAAGTAAAACTGCAAAAAATGCATGTTTGTGGGAAAATGTACAAATGGATCAATCACTACCTTGAGAACAGAACTGCCAGGACAAAAGTACAAGGACAAACCAGCAAAATGATGCTGTTGGAGCAAGGTGTCCCCCAAGGAGGAGTTAGTTAGTCAGTTAGTTAGTTAGTCGCAGTTCCAACTTCACAGCAACGGGTTGTCCCCATTATGCTCCGTTCCTGTGCCAGTGAATATCACTCAAAACGTTCTTTCACCAACATTATTCCTAGCATATATAAACGACATCACGGAAAATTTTCCAGCCAGAGTACACACATCATCCTTTGCAGATGACCTAGCCATATGGACATCTGAAGAATATATTAGTACAGCTAACAGCAGAATACAGCAAGCCCTATTAGCGCTAGAGGACTGGTCAAAATCATGGCTAGTGAAGATAAGTGAGGAGAAAACAACATGCACAGTATTCTCCCTCTCAACTAAAACTCAGCAACCTAAGCTGGTATTAAATGGAAAAATATTGCGCCATGAAGAAAATCCAAACTATCTAGGAGTCACCTTTGATCGTCGCCTGACATGGAAGACACAGGTTGAGAAAAATCGAACAAGAGCAAGGCAAAGAATGGCAATCATGAAAAAGCTTGCTGGTACAACGTGGGGAGCAGATGAGAAAGTTCTCAAGAAGTTATATACTGGACGGGTGAGGCCAGTACTGGAATATGGCATTGCAGCTTGGGCAACAGCAGCTAAGTCAAACTTTAACAAAATAAGTAGAGTCCAAAATCAAGGAATGCGAATCATAACTGGAAGCCTGAAGACGCCTATTAATGAACTAGAAAATATCACTTGTTTACAACCAATGCAGGATAGAAGAGATAGCAGAGCCCAGCAACAAGCTGAAAAATTTAGAAGATTGTCAGACCACCCTATGTATAAAAGGTTTAGTGGTTTTGGAAAGGGAAGACTGAAGCGTAGCAACTTTGTAGAAACTGCAAAACAAAAGATTAGGGCAGATCCAATACTTAACATATCAACAGTCAAACCCATTTACAATGCAGACAAGTTCCCAGCTTGGAGACAGCAGCAACTGCCTGAGATGATAGAAAACATTCCTGGTATTGAGAAAAAGAACACTCAGCATGAAACCGAAAGAAGAGAAATAACCCTAAACTACATAAAAGAACATTACCCAAGCAGCAATTGGACCCATGCATATACAGATGGATCAGCCAAAAATTCAGTAGAGAATGGAGGAGGAGGAATTCTCCTAAATTTAAAAAATGGAGTGAAAAAAACACATTCAGTGGCAACTGGAAAGTTTTCAAGTAACTTCAAAGCGGAGGTAGAGGCTCTGAAAACTGCAGCAGAAATGCTCTTGATGGAGGAATATAAAGAGACGCAAATAGCTATCTTTACAGATGCAAAGTCAGCTGTCTCAATACTGAAGAGCAATAACAGCACAGAAATAGCTGACCTAAGAGCAGCACTCCATGGTCTATGCCAGAAATCCAAAAAAAGTTGTAATACAGTGGATACCATCACATTGCAGTATACCTGGAAATGAAGAGGCTGACAGACTGGCAAAAGAGGGCGGACGACTACCACAGCCTGACATAGACATAACCTATAATGAGGCAAAGAGGTTGATAAAAAGCACTTATAGAACCAAATGGGAATCAGAGCATCCAGGCCACCAGAAGGATGATGCATATTACAAACGAAGAGAACAAGTAGCAATCTTCAGACTCCGCACAGGACACAACAGGTTGAAATACCACTTGTTCAACAAACTAAAGATAGGAGATACCGATGAATGTAATTGTGGAACTGGTAAAATGACAGCTAAACATTTGCTGCAAGAGTGCCCAATATATGCAGAACAGAGAAAGATATTTTGGCCCACACCTGCTTCATTCGAGGACAAGCTCTATGGAGATATCAACAAGCTCAAGTCGACTGCAGCATACTTTAACTGTATTCAGGTTGACATTTAAATGTACATGAAGAAGTATTTAGACTGCCACACTTCATTACCACAGGCATGTCGGTTACACAAGCCTCCCAGAGGCATGAAATGGAATATTGCTTGGATAGCAAATCCATTACGTGGAAAGTCCGAATCGAAAGCTCACTGTGTGGGCTTCAAAAAAGGTGGAAAAAGTGTCCTAGTGGCACAAAATGGAATATTGCTTGGATAGCAAATCCAATACGTGGAAAGTCCGAATCGAAAGCTCACTGTGTGGATGTCATCTGCACACTGCATTCTTCTGGCTTCTGGAGGAACAGCCTATGGTGAACGGAAGGCCCAATATACGGAAGTGAGGCTAAGCAGCCATGTGCAGGACGTGACGATTCCTTGGGTGAGCCCAGTACCAGAGCGGTGTGTGATGGCTCTGCAATTATGGAAGCCTCCTTGGATGGCGGGGAATGCCCATGGTCTGCCCCTGCCTTCCCTTGAGGGCCGACCAGGATGCCTTTGGCTGTTCTATATGGGCCAGCTGGGATGGGAGATAACACCACAACAGTGAGAGTCTAACGTCCTAAGAAACCCCCGGGAAGGTTAACCCGGTCAACAAATGCCCGCAGAAGTCGGATGTGTCAGCCTAACGGCGCAAGAACGCAGCTCTGCTGTAAACAGGCACAACGCAATCACGTCCGGAAAAAAAACTCCGGATGAACGAAGAAGAAGAAGAAGAAGAAGACTCAAGTGTCACCGTCTAGGACTCAGGAATATCCGTATTCTATATTGGAACTGTGCCAGTGTAAAACAACGGGGCTCTATTTTAGAAACCCTAGTTTACAGGAACGACATTGTAGCACTCCAGGAGACGAGACTGGGCGATCAGCTACTCCAGATTGCCGGCTTCAAATGTTTCTACAACAGACGACATCTGGGAATGGCGATTCTCGTTTGCGACAGCATGGTGGCATCAGAGCTAGACATGTCCAGTTGGGACAGTGACGATATACAAATACAGGCGTTGAGAGTTCATTCCAGTATACCATTCGTGGTGGTTAATGTTTATGCCCGCAATGCCAGTGTGGACGCCCAGAAGTGGCAGTGCTTAAGTGGCATATTAGGCCACGAGAGAAATGTTATTTTCTGTGGTGATTTCAACGCTAATGGCAGATCATGGGGAAACACTTCATCCAATACACAGGAGGAGGAGCTCGAGACTGCACTGGAAACCATCGACCTGGTTTGTATCAACAGTGGCTGTGTCACCAGGACAGCAAGCCGTCCGGGCGATGAGGACAGTGCTATTGATCTGGCGCTAGTTTCACCTTCACTCACTACAGTGTGTAGATGGGGTGTCCTAGGACACCATGGCAGCGACCACCACCCGTGCAGCATACTGGTGGAGAAAGGCAGAACCAGGCAGCACAAGCTAAAGGTAAAGGCGTTCCAGTATGACAGTACAGGGCAAGATGTGGTGAGTAAAATAAGACGTGACAAGCGCAGAACGTTTCAGGGCAGGAAAAAAAGCTGGGAGCAGCCACCGTGGTGGAGTTTCGAGGTGGAGAAGGCTTGGGTGGATAAGCGTAGTGCTGTAAGGAGATGGCAAAATGCCAAGAAGAACAGAGCTGGTCATCCTAGTCCCTGCTTGCACTTAGAAAGAGAGATGCACACAAAAGTAAGCTACTTCAAAAAACTGGTCAAGGTTGTTAAAAGCGAAAAATGGGCAGAGGTGTGTCAAAGAGTAAGCACAGACAAGTCACTGAAATTGTTCTGGCGACTACATAAAAGCATGAGTGGTGTAGTCAAGAATAAGAGCATTTCTGACTTCCAAGGTGCTGACCTCATCTGGCAGAGGACTGACGAGGACAAGGGCAAAGCCCTCTTTGAACGCTACCTTGAGCAAAGCAACCAGACAGACATGGGAGGCCGAAATCTGGCCAAGGAGGTCACCTCAGACAGATGCAAGGCCCAGGACACTTCGGATGAAGACACAGTGACAGTGAAAGAAATCAAGGCTGTGCTTCGACGATAAAAAAACAGTGCTCCAGGTCCTGATGGTATAAGATACGACGACATTAATAGGTGTACCGACAATGAGCTAGAGAAACTAGCAGACATGTACAACAACAGTATAGGGGGTGCTAGCATCAAGGAGGAATGGTTACACAGCTATCTGATTCCCTTGCCGAAGCCTGACAAAGACCACAACAAAATTCAGGGATATCGAATTATAACCATGCAGAATACAATAGGCAAGCTGCTGGAGAAGGTAATTGCCAGGAAAATATCAAGCCAACTAGAGAGGCAAGGTGTTTTCCCACCCACCCTGGGTGGGTACCGTCCAAAAAGGGAAACCTGGACCAATGCAGCAGTCTTTGCCCAGGATGTCTATGAAGGTTTCCACTCAGGCACTGAAACCGTTGCTGCAGCGATTGATCTTGAGGACGCATACAACAGAGTACCACTGGATTTTTTAATGTTTCAGCTTCTCGAACTAAACATAAGTCCATTCCTCCTTAGTTGGATCGCTGCAGCCCTCTTCCAACGGAAAGTAGTTTTTAGATGTGGCAGTTGGACTTCGGAACCAACAACAATATATCCTGGCCTACCACAGGGATCACCATTATCTCCGGTACTGTTCAACGCCTACACAGTGAGAATCACCAGTGAGCAGATCACTGGACCTGGCAGGACATTGTCATATGCCGATGATGTTTTAGTGTATCGTCAGGGGAAGGATAGAGAGGAGGTTGCTGTGGAACTACAAACCGAACTCAATCGCATAAGTACTTGGTGTGATGAAGCTGGGGCAATGGTCAACCCAACAAAGGCAACAGTGACTTGGTTCTCATTGAATAATCATATTGTCAACACTCCAACACCAACTGTAATGCTGTGTTCAGAGACGGTGGAAAGAACGCAGGCAATGAATTACCTGGGGATACGGTTTGATCGAAGCCTTGCTTATAATGTGCACATAGACCAGGTGATAACAAAGGCCAAGCGGGGTTTGGCAGCGATGCGGGTGATGGCGGCAGCAAACTGTGAGCAGCGCCATCTATGTCTTCTGTACGAGGGGTTGGTCATGTCTGTTTTGGAGTATGCAATGGCAATCCTGACTCTCAGCCATAAGCAGATAGAACGGATGGAAAGGATACAGAATGAAGCTATGCGCATTATTCTTGGATGTACAAGATATACAGCATGCAGGGCGATGCGCTACCTTCTTGATTTTCCAACCATTGAAGAGAGAATACAAGGCTGCAGGGCACGCGCCTACCTCAGAATTAACGCAAACACACAACATCCACTGCATAGTGAAATTAGGAAGGTGAAGGGCAGCAGGTTAAAAAGAGGACGGTCGTGGATGGGTCAAGCCGAAGACATTCTACAACATTCACTTGAGGACTTAGAACCTGGCGAGGAGTGGGTGCAAGTGCCAACAGACTTCTGCACATCCTTTTCAGTTTGCATCCAACTTGACAGAAAATGCAGACAAGAAAATCCGGCTGCTGTTGAGGCTGAAGTACAAGCGTTGATTTTCGAGAATTCGCTAGACGGTGACGCGGTCATCTACACAGATGGGTCGGTCGTCCGACATGTGAGAAGCTCATGGGCCTTTACAGCTCGGGCCGGAGGGAGAATTGTGAAGGAGGACTCTGGTGCTTTTACTGAAACCACAAGTAGCCTGACCATGGAAGTCATGGCAGTAAGTAAATCAATAACATGGCTCGAGACACAGACATTCACTAGGGCTTGTTTCCTTAGCGACTCAATGAACATGATCAAGAGGATAGAGGAGGGGTCGATCCGAAGAGAATGGTTGCTGCCTCTGGAGCGGTCTCGACTGGCAAAGATTAGTTTCATCTTCGTGCCAGGGCATGCGGGAGTACAAGGAAATGAGCGGGCTGACAAGCTCGCAGGTGAGGCTACTGTGGAGGGCGGACGCGCCATAGACCAGGCCGACATTCTGAATGCTCTACGAGAAGTAAGACTTTTGCGAGAACCAAGTGATGACTGTGAATCTACAACAATGGCCAGACTGCGAGAGCAGCAAATTAAAAGAGGTGTTGCCAAACAAGAACACTACACAGGAAGCCAAAGAAGATTGATAAACCAACACAGAACTGGCGTCGTTAGCCGCTACACGCTGCGGGATTTGCTGAGGAGGGGATCCGAGCACTTATGGACTGAATGGTTCGATGTGCAATGAGGATGATCTGTCGACTAACTAACTAACTAACTAGATTAAACTATGAAATTATATTTAACATAATAAAACATGACAGATTCAACTAGCGCATTATAATTAACATAACAGAACATGACATATTAAACTATGATATTATAATAAAACAGTTTTGTACAGCATTGTTGTTTCTGCTTGTAATTTCTGCCATCACAAATGTCAATAAATGGTCAGCAGAAAACCTAGATATCCAAGAGCACCCACTTCCTGTCATGTCTCTCCATTGATCAATATATCTGTTGCCATGTTTGTTTTATTGGCTGTCACTATTGTTGTTTGTTGCACTGAGACATACATTTTTTCCCCCACTTTATTCTTGAAATGACGTAATTACTTTGTCAATTACCATTTGTGCTGATAATTGATGATAACACCATGTTGCCAGAATATCACAATTCCAGCGTTTCTATTACCCTGAATATAAATGAAGCATTTTATTCCTTGTCAATATTTTCTCTAACATTCATCATCATGTTTTTAGAATTCAAGTAAAACAATAAGCATCCATTTTAAAAGTTTGACCTACAATATCGCAGAAATCTGGCTTGTTTATACAAGTTGTAAATAGCTTACATCAACAAGTCATGCAGACAAAGATGAGGCACTAACTTACAGATAAACATTCACCCAATTAAGGGCAGCTCAGAGTAGGTTTTGTTAGCATTAAAGTAAATGAAATCTTTGACTCAAACATAGTGTTAGAGAATGTTGTAATTCATCATCTATTTCAATATTTTTTATCAGCAAATAAGTACAGCATGGAAACAAGACAAGTTATGCTCATGATTTAAACAGTGACATGTCACAGACTTCCCTGGTGGTCATATGTGTGATAGTTGTGGGTGGAGTTATGCTCATGATTTAAACATGTCACAGACTTCCCTGATGGCCATATGTGTGATAGTTGTGGGTGGAGTTCTGCTCATGATTTAAACAGTGACATGTCACAGACTTCCCTGATGGCCATATGTGTGATAGTTGTGGGTGGAGTTCTCATGATTTAAACAGTGACATGTCACAGACTTCCCTGATGGCCATATGTGTGATAGTTGTGGGTAAAGTTATGCTCATGATTTAAACAGTGACATGTCACAGACTTCCCTGATGGCCATATGTGTGATAGTTGTGGGTGAAGTTATGCTCATGATTTAAACAGTGACATGTCACAGACTTCCCTGATGGCCATATGTGTGATAGTTGTGGGTGGAGTTCTGCTCATGATTTAAACATGTCACAGACTTCCCTGATGGCCATATGTGTGATAGTTGTGGGTGGAGTTATGCTCATGATTTAAACATGTCACAGACTTCCCTGATGGCCATATGTGTGGTAGTTGTGGGTGGGAGTTATGCTCATGATTTAAACAGTGACATGTCACAGACTTCCCTGATGGCCATATGTGTGATAGTTGTGGGTGAAGTTATGCTCATGATTTAAACAGTGACATGTCACAGACTTCCCTGATGGCCATATGTGTGATAGTTGTGGGTGGAGTTCTGCTCATGATTTAAACAGTGACATGTCACAGACTTCCCTGATGGCCATATGTGTGATAGTTGTGGGTGAAGTTATGCTCATGATTTAAACAGTGACATGTCACAGACTTCCCTGATGGCCATATGTGTGGTAGTTGTGGGTGGAGTTATGCTCATGATTTAAACAGTGACATGTCACAGACTTCCCTGATGGCCATATGTGTGATAGTTGTGGGTGGAGTTCTGCTCATGATTTAAACAGTGACATGTCACAGACTTCCCTGATGGCCATATGTGTGATAGTTGTGCATGGAGTTATGCTCATGATTTAAACAGTGACATGTCACAGACTTCCCTGATGGCCATATGTGTGATAGTTGTGGGTGGAGTTCTGCTCATGATTTAAACAGTGACATGTCACAGACTTCCCTGATGGCCATATGTGTGATAGTTGTGGGTAAAGTTATGCTCATGATTTAAACAGTGACATGTCACAGACTTCCCTGATGGCCATATGTGTGATAGTTGTGGGTGAAGTTATGCTCATGATTTAAACAGTGACATGTCACAGACTTCCCTGATGGCCATATGTGTGATAGTTGTGGGTGGAGTTCTGCTCATGATTTAAACATGTCACAGACTTCCCTGATGGCCATATGTGTGATAGTTGTGGGTGGAGTTCTGCTCATGATTTAAACATGTCACAGACTTCCCTGATGGCCATATGTGTGGTAGTTGTGCTCATGATTTAAACAGTGACATGTCACAGACTTCCCTGATGGCCATATGTGTGATAGTTGTGGGTGAAGTTATGCTCATGATTTAAACAGTGACATGTCACAGACTTCCCTGATGGCCATATGTGTGATAGTTGTGGGTGGAGTTCTGCTCATGATTTAAACAGTGACATGTCACAGACTTCCCTGATGGCCATATGTGTGATAGTTGTGGGTGAAGTTATGCTCATGATTTAAACAGTGACATGTCACAGACTTCCCTGATGGCCATATGTGTGGTAGTTGTGGGTGGAGTTCTGCTCATGATTTAAACAGTGACATGTCACAGACTTCCCTGATGGCCATATGTGTGATAGTTGTGGGTGGAGTTCTGCTCATGATTTAAACAGTGACATGTCACAGACTTCCCTGATGGCCATATGTGTGATAGTTGTGCGTGGAGTTATGCTCATGATTTAAACAGTGACATGTCACAGACTTCCCTGATGGCCATATGTGTGATAGTTGTGGGTGGAGTTATGCTCATGATTTAAACAGTGACATGTCACAGACTTCCCTGATGGCCACATGTGTGATAGTTGTGGGTGGAGTTTTGCTCATGATTTAAACAGTGACATGTCACAGACTTCCATGATGGCCATATGTGTGATAGTTGTGGGTGGAGTTATGCTCATGATTTAAACAGTGACATGTCACAGACTTCCCTGATGGCCATATGTGTGATAGTTGTGGGTGGAGTTATGCTCATGATTTAAACAGTGACATATCACAGACTTCCCTGATGGCCATATGTGTGATAGTTGTGGGTGAAGTTATGCTCATGATTTAAACAGTGACATGTCACAGACTTCCCTGATGGCCATATGTGTGGTAGTTGTGGGTGGAGTTATGCTCATGATTTAAACAGTGACATGTCACAGACTTCCCTGATGGCCATATGTGTGATAGTTGTGGGTGGAGTTCTGCTCATGATTTAAACAGTGACATGTCACAGACTTCCCTGATGGCCATATGTGTGATAGTTGTGGGTGGAGTTATGCTCATGATTTAAACATGTCACAGACTTCCCTGATGGCCATATGTGTGATAGTTGTGGGTGGAGTTATGCTCATGATTTAAACAGTGACATGTCACAGACTTCCCTGATGGCCATATGTGTGGTAGTTGTGGGTGGAGTTATGCTCATGATTTAAACAGTGACATGTCACAGACTAACCTGATGGCCATATGTGAGATAGTTGTGGGTGGAGTTATGCTCACAAGCTACAAACCAGCCCCTTGTCTTTTGCTCTTATTTTATTTACTTGAAAAAAAAGTCGCTTAAAAGTCGACAGGGTCGACTTCACTGCACCGGGTTTTATCCCATGGCTCAGTCTCTTTCCGCAGCACAGAAAGCATCACACAAAGCATGAACTCCGTAGCTCTAGCGACGACCCACAGGAGTCTCCGAAAAATTGAACTCGTGAACCGAAGGATGCGGCCCAGAATCGAACCCACAACCTTCGGAGCCCGAGTTAAACGGCTTGACCACTTTGCCATGAAGACTCCCTAAGTATTTACCTGTATTTGACACAGTAAATTCACACACAGATGATCTCCTGTTATAACCTGTATTTGACACAGTAAATTCACACACAGATGATCTCCTGTTATAACCTGTATTTGACACAGTAAATTCACACACAGATGATCTCCTGTTATAACCTGTATTTGACACAGTAAATTCACACACAGATGATCTCCTGTTATAACCTGTATTTGACACAGTAAATTCACACACAGATGATCTCCTGTTATAACCTGTATTTGACACAGTAAATTCACACACAGATGATCTCCTGTTATAACTGATGCAGAAACTTGACTGAAGAACTGTTCAATTTTATTTTAGCAGCTGTATCAAGCATTGTTTTCATCAATGTGTGAAACATGAGAAGAATTTGATTACAATACTTTGTCTATACACACATGTAAGAATAGGTCAAATGTAACTTGTTATTGAGATGTTCTTGTTCACTTGTACACATCCACTTACTCTTTTTCTGTTTGCTGATTTTCTTGTTGAGGTCCAGCCAGTACTGAGGAAATGTCAATGGTAGATATCAGTGATAACAAGATATACCAATACACCACACTAGAGACATGTGACACACCACACTAGAGACATGTGACACACCACACTAGAGACATGTGACACACCACACTAGAGACATGTGACACACCACACTAGAGACATGTGACACACCACACTAGAGACATGTGACACACCACACTAGAGACATGTGTGATACCCCACACTAGAGACATGTGTGACACCCCACACTAGAGACATGTGTGACACCCCACACTAGAGACATGTGTGACACCCCACACTAGAGACATGGCTTGTCTCATGACCATCATGATTTCTCCGTGACCTCACACATGCAATGCAAGCACATAGAGGACAAGTAAAACAGTATCAGACTTTGGCCAAGCAAAATGTAATCACTTCTCTGGAGATCTGAAACCTGAATGACTCTACAGTATTCTCCTTGGCATGTACAGACTCCTCCCCCACTTCCCACTGTTATGGGAAGTTTGTCAGGAAAATGGAATGTTGGAAATGGAGTATAGCGTAACTGTCACATTCTGCACAATGTCTTCTCGTTTTTCAAATTGGAACCAAAATCACAAGGAGTGATGTTGTTAGAGAACAACAGGTGTCTTGTCATTATAGAGCTTCCCAGCTCCTGTCACCATTTGTTTGTATCACACAACACCACGACAGCAATGGATGACCTCCAGCAGTACACTTCAGTAATGTTTTGACCTTGTGCTGTGTACCCATGATGCACCACCCCATGGGAGTGACAGACAACAGTCAACATGACTTTGATGCTGCCACGAACCTGCCTTGTGTATTGTTTTGTTTTGCGTGAGAAGCAACGTGGTAGTTACCAGAAGACAAACTAGATTAGACACAACAGCTGAGGAAGAAGTGACACTTGAAGTGAGCAACCAGACAGTGATGAAGGATAGCACAACTGATCAGGAGAAGTGAGCAACCAGACAGTGATGAAGGATAGCACAACTGATCAGGAGAAGTGAGCAACCAGACAGTGATGAAGGATAGCACAACTGATCAGGAGAAGTAAGCAACCAGACAGTGATGAAGGATAGCACAACTGATCAGGAGAAGTGACCAACCAGACTGATGAAGGATAGCACAACTGATCAGGAGAAGTGACAAACCAGACTGATGAAGGATAGCACAACTGATCAGGAGAAGTGACAAACCAGACTGATGAAGGATAGCACAACTGATCAGGAGAAGTGACCAACCAGACAGTGATGAAGGATAGCACAACTGATCAGGAGAAGTGACAAACCAGACTGATGAAGGATAGCACAACTGATCAGGAGAAGTGACAAACCAGACTGATGAAGGATAGCACAACTGATCAGGAGAAGTGAACAGCCAGACAGTGATGAAGGATAGCACAACTGATCAGGAGAAGTGAACAACCAGACAGTGATGAAGGATAGCACAACTGATCAGGAGAAGTGAACAGCCAGACAGTGATGAAGGATAGCACAACTGATCAGGAGAAGTGAACAGCCAGACAGTGATGAAGGATAGCACAGCTGATCAGGAGAAGTGAACAGCCAGACAGTGATGAAGGATAGCACAACTGATCAGGAGAAGTGAGCAACCAGACAGTGATGAAGGATAGCACAACTGATCAGGAGAAGTGACCAACCAGACAGTGATGAAGGATAGCACAACTGATCAGGAGAAGTGACCAACCAGACAGTGATGTAGGATAGCACAACTGATCAGGAGAAGGGACCAACCAGACAGTGATGTAGGATAGCACAACTGATCAGGAGAAGGGACCAGCCAGACAGTGATGTAGGATAGCACAACTGATCAGGAGAAGTGACCAACCAGACAGTGATGTAGGATAGCACAACTGATCAGGAGAAGTGACCAACCAGACAGTGATGTAGGATAGCACAACTGATCAGGAGAAGGGATCAACCAGACAATGATGAAGGATAGCACAACTGATCAGGAGAAGTGACCAACCAGACAGTGATGTAGGATAGCACAACTGATCAGGAGAAGTGACAAACCAGACAGTGATGAAGGATAGCACAACTGATCAGGAGAAGTGAACAGCCAGACAGTGATGAAGGATAGCACAACTGATCAGGAGAAGTGAACAGCCAGACAGTGATGAAGGATAGCACAACTGATCAGGAGAAGTGAACAGCCAGACAGTGATGAAGGATACCACAACTGATCAGGAGAAGTGACCAACCAGACTAATGAAGGATAGCACAACTGATCAGGAGAAGTGACCAAACAGACAGTGATGAAGGATAGCACAACTGATCAGGTGAAGTGACCAACCAGACTAATGAAGGATAGCACAACTGATCAGGAGAAGTGACCAACCAGACAGTGATGTAGGATAGCACAACTGATCAGGAGAAGTGACCAACCAGACAGTGATGAAGGATAGCACAACTGATCAGGAGAAGTGACCAACCAGACAGTGATGAAGGATAGCACAACTGATCAGGAGAAGTGACCAACCAGACAGTGATGTAGGATAGCACAACTGATCAGGAGAAGTGACCAACCAGACAGTGATGAAGGATAGCACAACTGATCAGGAGAAGTGACCAACCAGACTAATGATGGATAGCACAACTGATCAGGAGAAGTGACCAACCAGACAGTGATGTAGGATAGCACAACTGATCAGGAGAAGTGACGAACTAGACTAATGAAGGATAGCACAACTGATCAGGAGAAGTGACCAACCAGACTAATGAAGGATAGCACAACTGATCAGGAGAAGTGACCAACCAGACAGTGATGTAGGATAGCACAACTGATCAGGAGAAGTGACCAACCAGACAGTGATGAAGGATAGCACAACTGATCAGGAGAAGTGACCAACCAGACAGTGATGAAGGATAGCACAACTGATCAGGAGAAGTGACCAACCAGACAGTGATGTAAGATAGCACAACTGATCAGGAGAAGTGACCAACCAGACAGTGATGAAGGATAGCACAACTGATCAGGAGAAGTGACCAACCAGACAGTGATGTAGGATAGCACAACTGATCAGGAGAAGTGACCAACCAGACTAATGAAGGATAGCACAACTGATCAGGAGAAGTGACCAACCAGACAGTGATGTAGGATAGCACAACTGATCAGGAGAAGTGACCAACCAGATAGTAATGAAGGATAGCACAACTGATCAGGAGAAGTGAGCAACCAGACAGTGACGAAGGATAGCACAACTGATCAGGAGAAGTGACCAACCAGACAGTGATGTAGGATAGCACAACTGATCAGGAGAAGTGACCAACCAGACTGATGAAGGATAGCACAACTGATCAGGAGAAGTGACCAACCAGACAGTGATGAAGGATAGCACAACTGATGAGGAGAAGTGACCAACCAGACAGTGATGTAGGATAGCACAACTGATCAGGAGAAGTGACCAACCAGACTAATGAAGGATAGCACAACTGATCAGGAGAAGTGACCAACCAGACAGTGATGTAGGATAGCACAACTGATCAGGAGAAGTGACCAACCAGACAGTAATGAAGGATAGCACAACTGATCAGGAGAAGTGAGCAACCAGACAGTGACGAAGGATAGCATAACTGATCAGGAGAAGTGACCAACCAGACAGTGATGTAGGATAGCACAACTGATCAGGAGAAGTGACCAACCAGACTGATGAAGGATAGCACAACTGATCAGGAGAAGTGACCAACCAGACTGATGAAGGATAGCACAACTGATCAGGAGAAGTGACCAACAAGACAGTGATGAAGGATAGCACAACTGATCAGGAGAAGTGACCAACCAGACTGATGAAGGATAGCACAACTGATCAGGAGAAGTGACCAACCAGACAGTGATGTAGGATAGCACAACTGAACAGGAGAAGGGACCAACCAGACTGATGAAGGATAGCACAACTGATCAGAAGAAGTGACCAACCAGACTGATGAAGGATAGCACAACTGATCAGGAGAAGTGACCAACCAGACTGATGAAGGATAGCACAACTGATCAGGAGAAGTGACCAACCAGACAGTGAGGAAGGATAGCACAACTGATCAGGAGAAGTGACCAACCAGACTGATGAAGGATAGCACAACTGATCAGGAGAAGTGACCAACCAGACAGTGATGTAGGATAGCACAACTGATCAGGAGAAGTGACCAACCAGACAGTGATGTAGGATAGCACAACTGATCAGGAGAAGGGACCAACCAGACTGATGAAGGATAGCACAACTGATCAGGAGAAGTGACCAACCAGACTGATGAAGGATAGCACAACTGATCAGGAGAAGTGACCAACTGTGACGGGACAGCCCCGGCAGCATCCGAATGACACAAGTTAAAAAGGAATTAAAGAGCCCACAATATTTTTCTATCATTCTCTAAAAGCATAAACGTTCACCAGAACCTGATAGAAATGCAATAAGATTGAAAACAAGAGAAAAATACATTTTGACCACGCACGCCCCATCATTTCTGTAATGCTAGGTCTGAGAAAGCTTTGATGTACAGATCAAACGTAAAACCCAGACACCACGGCACCAGTCGGCGGACGCTATCAAAGGTTGAAAACTCACTGTTTTCAGTTGATACATCGCGGAGCCAGTCAGTTGAGATTGACGTGTTAGTTTACAATTCTGGGGTTGGAATAGGGGCAGACACCTAACACCTTAGTTCAACAGGACCTAACGTGTGAACCAGCCACGGCAGAATGGGAGATAAGAGGGTCAGCCAGACCCGTCTGAAATAATACATGGCAGTGCTACTCAGGGGAAAACCCCGTGTGATCCAAAGACGGCAATTTAATGCAGGCCTAACACCTATCTAAAAGTCCAGACTTTGTGGAGCCGGGATGTCTGTAATTGCCACCACAAAGGAGCAATTAGGACCAGATGCTTAACACCTCTCCGCAATACTACGGGGCAAAGTAGGAACACATGGCTGACACATTCCTGCCAGCAACCGGGAAGGCTAGTGTTACCAGCCTATTGGAATGTAATGATGCAACTGCATTGCCGCCAAAGCAGGTTTCATTGTTTCAGGCGGGGGGGGGGGGGGGGGGGGGGGGGCATCGGTCAATTTGATTGACACATGAAACTACCCTTCACAGGAAAGGAGGAGGGGTGAAAAGAATTTGGCACTTAATCCATCAGGGTAAATCGTCCTACATGAAAAATAGGTGGAGCTAACAGGAACTTGGACATAGTAATTAGCTAACGTGGAAACTAGCCAGGAATGAAGAGAATAAAACTACATGCATGGCCAGCAAATCCTCAGACGCAAACTCACATATAGCAAAAGGATACCTACTGGAGAAATATTAACATTTCGTTCTGTTGGACTTCTGTACGAAGTATTATGATGGAATTTCCAAAACTATAAAACCCAGGTAATACCATTAGTTTGTCTGCTAGTCTGAAGGCTTGTGTAGTTTTCTGTTTCTGTTTATTCTCCGAAACTTCACACTGGTGGATTTTCTTTGTACTTAATGTTCCAGTTTCTAGATTTACTATTACACTGTGAACTTTATCTTCTTCTTTCATTCACCACTTGGTTGTCTGATTTGTTGTATGTGATAATTTGGAGAAATCCATTATCCAAGCTAAATGAGCGTGTGGCTTATGCGTGTACAGGAGATACATGTAGATTCATCCTGTATGATGTTAAACATTGGGGAGACTGACTACTTAGGAGAAATTCCTGAGAGCTACCAGTCTCTTGATAGCGTCCAATTAACATTGATTATTTGGACCAACACTTTGAGTGCCTACCAAGATTGTGGTGAAACCCACTTGGTTCGATGAATGGCACCAGTTCACCTTGTCTGCATGATGTCTGCATGAGGACAGACATGACTTAGGACATTCAATATCCCAGACAGATTCAGGGAAGGCATTTAATGTTCGACAGGACTGTGCGACCAGCCCTTCCGACAAGACAGTATGAATGAATCAGAAAGGGAAAGAGTAAGTGAGGTGAACTTATATGGGAAACACCCCATTACATAAATGTATGTGATGATGTATGTTTTGAGGTATAGATGTTCTAAATGGTTTTATGAATATATACATATATATTTATTTATTTAGAACTGATATATGTTTATGTAACATGCCATCATCTATCATCATACCATCATATATTATGACTTGAATGTATGTTTATATGAATGTATAGACATATGTGTTTGAGATGTGTAGACGTAGATACTACCCATCTCCGTTCGTTTCATTCCAGATCTCTTAGGAGCAATGGACAGTCAACAACCCATATCCGGAAGTGACTTAGCCTTGTGAAGGGACCACTTTGGACTCCTTCAATCTGACAGTGAACTGCGTCTCACTGGGGGAAGCATGACCTATGTGCTTCTGAGCTTTTCAGCCAGATGAGTTACGTATACCATAATATAATCATCATCATCATATGATCATCAATAGCAATAATAAACACAGTTGTTGTATTTGAAACTCAGTTGTCTGTATAATTCTAAATGTTTATAAATGTTTGTGTAGCGTAATCAAGTACACACATTTTGTATCATTTAGTGGGGGTTCGCACATATTGTCCAGAAGTGGGAATCTATGTCCGGGAGGTATCTTGCCTATGCAGTCATAAGTAACCAGATTACGTTGCATGTCTTAACTCCTCCTTTCTCACTTCTGGTGATACCAAGTACAGCCAAAACTATATAGATATATTCTATCTTCAACGAGCCACTTCTTGGCTGTTTTCTTGAGTATCAGGGACAGTGTCTTAATCAGCATAAAAGACATTTGTTCCACGTTTTCTCTCTGGGATCTGGGTGGTAATTAGTCCCTTCTGGCAGAATTAGGGGATCTTAAACTGCATCCAGAACTAAACACCAGTAGAAGAAAATGATGTTGGCTGAGTGGTTGCCCCTCTGGGATCTAACCCCAGCCAGTTGGTGACATATTGGGGGCTCGTCCGGGAGTAAACCCTAGAACACTTTGGTTCGCTCGCAAGGAACGAACCTATTTCAAATCTGTTAGTCTGGTATTATTCCGGTCTTGCCCATGGATAGAACCTAGGTCATTCTCACTTACATTCTTAGCAGCATTAGTTAGTTATAATTTATTTCTAATGTAATAGCTTGCTTGATTGTAGGCAAGATTTTGACACATTAGGACTTCTTATCCATGATAGAATCAGAGAATAAATTCTAGACTATTGATTTTCATAAACCATTCTTTCATTCTTCACCCATTACATTTGCTAAGTATTAACTTGGGAATTTGTTTCTAGGGAAGTCTGTAGAATTTAAATAACTTGTTAAAAAGTTAATAATGGATAATATCATATGAGTTAATTTACATCATTCACAACTGTAGAATTAATAATCACATTAATTAGTGATATTAATTAGTTTATTGATGATTTTCTTGATGATTTTTGACAACATGCTTTATCATTTGATTTAATCATGAATAATTTGATAATGCTTAGTTAATTCAGTGTATGACGGACTGCTTTGCATCAACTTTCTCACTCAAATTCACTACTATCATTCTCATAGCAGTGTCTGTTCCTCTTGTCACTATCCTGCTCTAGTATAAATCTAACTAGCTCTCTGTAGGGTAATAATATAATTACTTGCCAGAGTTTAAGCTGAGAAGAGATCATGGATGCACGCACAGATTTCTTACAGTCCGCTAGAGGATGGGGCATAAGGCTCGGCTTAATAGGAGAGAAGCTAGAACTATTTATCAGAGATGAAATGGATTGGTGGGACAAAGAAGATGAACAAATGATGAAAAGACTTGCAGAATTAGAAGCAGATATCCGTCACAAAGCTGAAGAAGATGAGATTAAGAAGAAGCAAATTGAAATTCTGAACGTGGAGGAATCTACCAGCTCGATTGAGGAAAAGCCAATCACTCAAGCCGAAACTCTGATAGAAAGCGGGGAAGCTGACCGTCACAAAGAAGAGGCATGCATTTCTTCGCAAATCCCCATGGCTCAGAAAAACAAAAACTTGCGCACAGAAAGGCAGATGCTTCCCTCGCCTATTCCTAAAAATATTAAAAATAAACGGAATAGGAATAAATGTACCAAGCGTTCGGTAAACAGTCAAAAACGTGATAAATGTTTACACCGCAATGAAAGCGGATTAGCTGGCTTGGCAACCCAGCAATCTCAGGAGCTTCCTAAGACTTCCCAAAGGAGAAAAATCCAGGAGGAGGAGGACCTGAGGAAAACTATTAAAGAGATCGAAGGCGAGACCTTACCCGACTCTTTTATTCCCTTCAGTTCAGAGAAACTAGGAGTGGAAATGAATTCAACTGAGACCGGAATGGATGTAAAACAGGATTCCATTGTTTCTCACGGTGTGGCCACACAAGATGAAATAATTATCAGTTTGAATTACTTATCTCAGGTGGGATATGGCATGGAAAATGACATCCCACAACATTCACTTCTATTGGATTTGGAACAAGAAAACCAGACCAGGGAGAGAATACTTCAATTGGACTTGGCACAAGAGAGCCCAGCCATGGAGGAAAAACAAGACACGGAGGAGAATTCTTACGATGTCAGTATCTTGGAGTCTTTCACAAAGGAATTTCAAGATATACAAAGCATTCATGTAGATAGTACTACGGACTCTGATTCAGGGACGATACACATGTCTACTATCAACAAAGAAAATACTTCTTTGGACAAGATGAAGGTAATACCTATCATCAACACAGCTGAAGCTAACAGGGGATCACAAATGATGGACTCTGCAGCGGAACAAAACCGGAGCGGTTGGTATTCTCAACACTCAGGACCTTGTTTACCTTTCACTTCAACCAATGTGGGATGTGGAGAACAGCTGTTTATGTATACTTCTACAAGGAGTGATACAAATTCACAGTTCTTGGGGAACAACATGATTTCTCAAAGCTGGACAACTTCTACTAGCCTTATACTTTAAAACACAGATTCAAAATGGAACTCTGTTGAAGAGGAACTCACCTGGATAAAGAATTATCGAGGGAAGAAAACTCTAAAATCAGGAGGGAGTAAACGGAAACCCTACCAAGAACGAGGCAAGTACGAGTTTAATGCACATCATAAAATTATGATGTTCAGCAAATTTCCTGCCAAAAGGAGGAGATTAAAGGATTTTATTATGATCTTTGGCCGACGGAGGAAAAGAAAATGGAGCAACATTACTGCGACCAACTCTTTTAAGAAAACACTGATGGCACTTCCTCTGCTTATAGGACAAGGGCCAGAAATTTAGTGGACAATAACAGTCTCTCTGCGGCGCAGGAGAATCTTGTTATACATTTTGCAATTTCCCGGCTGGGAAAAAGTAAAACCTCCAGAGGACAGGACATTACCGAGCAATAGCCCGGAAATCCGACACAACACCAGGAGCAAAGATTTGCAAGATTTATCCTGGGAGGATGGACATGGGATATTTCTTTTGACTCATAGAACATCCCACTGCCACAAAGAATATTGGGAACCCAGACTTGGAGGCAGTTCTAGAAGGGAGATAACTTAGATACATTCTTGAATGCTGCCGAGGCTCTGTTATAGGCTTCATTGCTGAACCTACTTAAATTGGGGAGCTCTGTGACGGGACAGCCCCGGCAGCATCCGAATGACACAAGTTAAAAAGGAATTAAAGAGCCCACAATATTTTTCTATCATTCTCTAAAAGCATAAACGTTCACCAGAACCTGATAGAAATGCAATAAGATTGAAAACAAGAGAAAAATACATTTTGACCACGCACGCCCCATCATTTCTGTAATGCTAGGTCTGAGAAAGCTTTGATGTACAGATCAAACGTAAAACCCAGACACCACGGCACCAGTCGGCGGACGCTATCAAAGGTTGAAAACTCACTGTTTTCAGTTGATACATCGCGGAGCCAGTCAGTTGAGATTGACGTGTTAGTTTACAATTCTGGGGTTGGAATAGGGGCAGACACCTAACACCTTAGTTCAACAGGACCTAACGTGTGAACCAGCCACGGCAGAATGGGAGATAAGAGGGTCAGCCAGACCCGTCTGAAATAATACATGGCAGTGCTACTCAGGGGAAAACCCCGTGTGATCCAAAGACGGCAATTTAATGCAGGCCTAACACCTATCTAAAAGTCCAGACTTTGTGGAGCCGGGACGTCTGTAATTGCCACCACAAAGGAGCAATTAGGACCAGATGCTTAACACCTCTCCGCAATACTACGGGGCAAAGTAGGAACACATGGCTGACACATTCCTGCCAGCAACCGGGAAGGCTGGTGTTACCAGCCTATTGAAATGTAATGATGCAACTGCATTGGCGTCAAAGCAGGTTTCATTGTTTCAGGGGGGGGGGGGGGGGGGCATCGGTCAATTTGATTGACACATGAAACTACCCTTCACAGGAAAGGAGGAGGGGTGAAAAGAATTTGGCACTTAATCCATCAGGGTAAATCGTCCTACATGAAAAATAGGTGGAGCTAACAGGAACTTGGACATAGTAATTAGCTAACGTGGAAACTAGCCAGGAATGAAGAGAATAAAACTACATGCATGGCCAGCAAATCCTCAGACGCAAACTCACGTATAGCAAAAGGATACCTACTGGAGAAATATTAACATTTCGTTCTGTTGGACTTCTGTACGAAGTATTATGATGGAATTTCCAAAACTATAAAACCCAGGTAATACCATTAGTTTGTCTGCTAGTCTGAAGGCTTGTGTAGTTTTCTGTTTCTGTTTATTCTCCCAAACTTCACACTGGTGGATTTTCTTTGTACTTAATGTTCCAGTTTCTAGATTTACTATTACACTGTGAACTTTATCTTCTTCTTTCATTCACCACTTGGTTGTCTGATTTGTTGTATGTGATAATTTGGAGAAATCCATTATCCAAGCTAAATGAGCGTGTGGCTTATGCGTGTACAGGAGATACATGTAGATTCATCCTGTATGATGTTAAACATTGGGGAGACTGACTACTTAGGAGAAATTCCTGAGAGCTACCAGTCTCTTGATAGCGTCCAATTAACATTGATTATTTGGACCAACACTTTGAGTGCCTACCAAGATTGTGGTGAAACCCACTTGGTTCGATGAATGGCACCAGTTCACCTTGTCTGCATGATGTCTGCATGAGGACAGACATGACTTAGGACATTCAATATCCCAGACAGATTCAGGGAAGGCATTTAATGTTCGACAGGACTGTGCGACCAGCCCTTCCGACAAGACAGTATGAATGAATCAGAAAGGGAAAGAGTAAGTGAGGTGAACTTATATGGGAAACACCCCATTACATAAATGTATGTGATGATGTATGTTTTGAGGTATAGATGTTCTAAATGGTTTTATGAATATATACATATATATTTATTTATTTAGAACTGATATATGTTTATGTAACATGCCATCATCTATCATCATACCATCATATATTATGACTTGAATGTATGTTTATATGAATGTATAGACATATGTGTAGCGAATCCCCAGTGGCCCATGTCCTCATACCTATCCGCTCAATTCCTCAGGAGTGGGATTCTCTGGGTTACTTTCATAACCCGAGCATTTGACACGAATACTTTGAAATCTATCTGTTCTTCGGGAAAACCCAATGGCGCGCCTTGCACCAAATAAGACCTAGGGTAATGGTTTGGGCGTGAAAAGTCCGTTGTCAACCTTGTCGGTTGTGGTCGGCACAATGTATTAAAGTTTTAAAGAATTTTACAGATAAAGTGCCGCATCCTACTGCTGGGGAATGAAAGGTAATTTAGATTAATTGGTCCTGCCAGACATGGGCATATTAAGCTTGGTCGTCTCAAATAATGAGACGAATTGGTGAAACGGCAGTCTTGCCAATTTGGCTAAGCGTCTAGATCTGGGCATGGCGGGGGAACAAATCGGGGCTATCGTTCTTCCTATGGCTTTACCTCTGTTTAGTGTTCTATTTCATTTGAATATAAACATTCTATAGCTATGGCATGTCGAGGGGAGGGAAGGGCTCCGTGGGGACCGGTTCCACCCATCTGAGTTATATCTTCTTGAGCCAGAAGAGGCGATCCACTGTGCTATCTCTTTCGTCTTTCGGCTGATTGGGGGGGGGGCAGGTGGACCGGGTGGTTCCTGGTCGATAGGAGGATGTTGGGAGTATAAATGGACTTCCCTGTCTCCCTGAGAGAACCTGAACTCATCTGAATATATGGGTTATGTGAGACACGGCCGATACATTGCGGTGACAGCTCAGACAAGAGCGGCGGCCGGACAGGGTAGTTTCCTCTTTCCTGTTCTTGCTAGGGATGGGGGAGGGAGATGCACTGCGGTCCATACAGACCCACTATTATGATATTAGTATTAGTTAAGAGTAGGAAACATACATAATTACGCACACTACTCCACAATAGCTTTGTCGTGAGAAAGGCAAGGTTTGCAAGTGAGAGGGAAGCCTGAGAAGGTATGTGCCCAATATTAATAAAGGCATGGTATGAGTGTGGAGAGGAGTGTGGTATGAAGACAATTGAATACTAGGTAATTGTATGGATTTTATGTATGGCAACCGACATGCTGAGACCATTGGAATCTCCATGCCGGCTGTATCTGAAGTTTACACCAGAGGCTCTCAAAATTGTTTTAACTTTACAGGATCCTTCTTTTGACGGCGAATATAGCCGGAGGTTTCGACAGAGCATCGACATAGAACATTATGTTTACTATGAAGTCCCTGCTGCTGTTGGGCTATACCAGATAGAACCACGGCGGGCCCGAACGAATACTTTCAGACACCTCGGCAGGCGTTTCGTTGAGCTGTGATCGAGTATGTTTGCATTTTGGGCTAGATCCCGCCTAAGTCACTGACACACCCGTACATATATCCTATTTATTCTCCTTGAGTATTTCCCAACCAAAATTGTGCCACGTGATCCCAGGGCACTTTCCCTAACCATTGGACACACTACATTCGTGTAGGCCACGGAAACTTGGAATCCTGGATTTATGGAACCCTGTTGTTCGAACAACCTACGCGGGAAATAAAGACCAGAGAACTTGCCATGAGGTGGTTGTGAATTCATGGGACAATATGGAAAACGATGATCTAGGAGATTTATATTTGTGTTGATATTGTATGGACTAGTTTTCTCTCTAGATTGTGTGTAGATGTTTATGAGTTAATTGTCAGATATTTTTTTTTTCTGTGCTGTTATGTATTGAGTTATTAAATTTACAATTACAAATATGTTGAAGAACGTCATGTTGTATGCGAGTCAGCCAGAACGACCCTGCAGGAAATAGGTCCTTAGGTCGAATAGAGAGTGACAGTGAGTCCGGGGGAAACGGAGGAGGGTTGACAGGGAAAGACCTATTTAAAGCCAGGGCTATGAAATATACATGAGAAAATTGAGACATAGTTATTTGGGACCCTCCACATAGCTTGTTACAATTTCTGGGGGCTCGTCCGGGATATTTTAAATCCTGGTGGAGCTCTGGCTGATATAGGGATAGGGGACAGATATTCTGGTCTAATATCAATAGGTTCTGCTTACCGTACCTGGCTATTGTCTATACTCTTCCTGACACAGACTGACGACATACGAAGTGTTGTGGTCGTGTATTATATCCATTTGTCCATTACCTATTCACTTACCCTCTGAGTTATATGGCATCCGCGAAATTTAATGTGGCTGAAGTGCAGGCTACAGGGCGTGAGATAGGCTATGAAGGGGCTGAGTTACAGAAATATGTTCAAGAAGTGGAGAGAGATTTTCGACAAGCTGAGCGCGAAGCTAAGAAAATTGAGGCAGAGCGCGAAGCTAAGAAATTCGAGGCAGAGCGCGAAGCTAAGAAAATTGAGGCAGAGCGCGAGGCTAAGAAAATTGAGGCAGAGCGCGAAGCAAAGAAAATTGAGGCCGAGGCTAGGAAGATGGAGGCCGAGCAGGCAGCCAGAGACCATGAGTTCCGTATGAGGGAGTTGGAGCTGAAAGCTCAAACTGCCAAGGAAAGCAAGGGTGCAGTTGGAGGCGCAGTTCTCCCTGACTCAACAACTTCTAGTGGCGGTCCATACCAGGCAATGAAGTTCCCATTGCTCCCGTTCGATGAACACAAAGATAAGATCGACCAGTATCTTCACAGATTTCAGTCGATGGCTTTGGCTATGGGATTGGAACGTGGGAAATGGAACTTGAAACTCTCACAGGGCCTGAGGGGGACCGCGTATGAGGTCTATTCAAGGTTGCCACCTGGTATGGAGAATGACTATGAGGCCCTGGAAAAGGCATTATTGAAAAGGTTCCAGATGACAGCCCATACTTACCGACAACAGTTCAGAAAGTCGAGGAGAGAGCCAGGAGAGATGTTCTCAGCATACAGTGTTAGACTTAAGTCTTACCTTTTGAAATGGATGTCATTAGCAGGATTTGCCAACGACTATGAAAGTTTAGAAGAATTAGTGGTCGTGGACCAAATGAAGAGGATGATGCCCAAGCCATTGCAAACCTTCTTGGTTGAAAATGGGACAGAAAGGTTAGACGTAGTGAACACATTGGCGGAAAGGTATGTGCTAGCTCATGGGGATAATGGGGAACTGGCACAACCCAATCTCCGATCACCAGACACTGGGTCTGGAAAGAAGAAGAACCCCAAACCAACTCACACCAAAAAGGAGGATCCTTTCGATAAAGTTCCCATTAAGAAACCCTCTGGTAAGAGTCCACCTGGATCTCCCAAAAGAAAGTGGAGTGAAAAGTGGTGCGCCTTCTGCAAATCTCCCACACACAATACGGCCGATTGCAGGCGCAAACAGAAAGACTCTCACTATGCTGCCTGTCTTGTAGAAACCGGGGAGGGGTCTAACAAGGAGGTAGAAGGGAGGGATCCTGGGAACAAAGATTCAGAAAAACCACCAGTAGTAGAGACGGTTCTTGTGAACGGACAACCAGTCGAGTGTCTCTATGACACAGGTCTTCAGTTTGAGGCCGTAATTTCATCACACTTAGTGAGCCCAGAGCAGCTAACCGGGGAATCCATTGAGATTCAAACGGCGACAAGGAGTGCGGTAGCGATGTCTCTTCCAATTGCGAAGGTGGACATCAAATCAAAATATGTTACCGGCACTATTCAGGCAGCCGTTCTGATCGATCCTATCTTCCCGATGATCTTGGGTTGCCGCTACGTCTTCCTAGGGATCCCAAACGAACCCATGTACGTAGGGGCGATGCAAACCAGATCTCAATCGGAGGAGGAGCAGACGCCGGCCTTGATCGTGAATCCCTTGCCTGGGGAGTTACGAGCTGCTCAAAGCCAGGATGCTACTTTGCAACCTTGCTTCAACCAGTTGCCAAAAAGTGCTGACCCACCAAGACGGGGTCAGTATTATATGAAGAATCGGTTACTGTACCGGAGAGCCGGAGTGGAGGAACGCCAGCATGGACAGCTGGTAGTTCCTAAGGCTTATCGGGAACAGCTTCTTCATATGGGCACACCATTTCTTTCAGTGGACATATGGGTGTCGGGGCAACACTTCAGCGCATTTCCTGCCATTACTACTGGCCAGGGATGACTGGAGATGTGCGTAGGTACGTCAAGTCGTGCCCAGAGTGCCAGCGTGTGGCACCAAAACACTGGACGGCTCCGGTAGTCTTGGGTGATATGCCCATTATGAACTCTCCTTTCGAGAGAGTTGCCATCGATCTGGTTGGTCCTCTTCCTCGGACTAGGAAGAGGAATATGTATATTCTGACGATGGTGGATTGCTGTTCCATGTGGGGCGAGGCGATACCGTTGGCCACCATCGACTCTAAGCGAGTGGCTGATGCACTGATGGAGACATTTACTCGGTTGGGATTTCCAAACCAGATCCTAACGGACAATGGGTCTCAGTTCTGTGGTAAGCTGATGGAGGAAGTCTTTCGTATCTTCCAGACTAACCACATTCACACAAGCCCATACCACCCTCAGTCTAATGGGCAAGTAGAGAGGTTTAATGGTACCTTGATGACCATGCTTAGGAAGCTGGCTCAAGAGAAACCAGACAGATGGGATGAATATATCCCAGCCGCCTTGTTCGCCTATCGGGAGGTTCCCCATGGGTCAACCGGGTTGCCACCAGCCACTCTATTATTCGGGAGGCCAATCAAGGGTCCCTTAGAAGCCTTATTGAGATGTTGGACAGAGGAGGAGACTTCCGAAGAGGTGGTATCTTCCTACAAATACGTCGAGGAGTTAAAGAAGAAACTCCAGACAGGTTGGGCTTTGGCGGCTCAGAATCTGAGAGCGGCCAGAAAGAGACACGCGGCCTACTACAATAGAAGGACGAAAGATAGGTCTCTGAAGGTGGGGGATCGGGTTCTGTTGTTACTTCCAGTAGGTTCCAATAAACTCGAGATTGGTTGGCAGGGGCCTTTCCCGGTGGAAAGGGTTGTGTCCCGTACCAATTATGCTATCCGGATCAGGGGGAAATCTAAAATCTTCCACATTAACCTCCTCAAAAAATATGAGGAACGATCCGATGGTACTTCTCTCCCACTCATGACTATGGCGGTCGCGATGGAAACTGAATCGGGCGAAGACGCAGATAGGGAGTATCCTTTACACCCTGGGGAAACCTATAAGGATGTACATATAAATCCTGATCTGTCGGCTGAAGAAACAGAACTAGTCATCCGTTTGTTGGAGTCCCATCAACAGATTCTTACCGATCGTCCAGGGCGGACAGGGTTGGTTGAGTTTGATATGACTCTGACTACCCAAGACCCCATTCGCCAAAAAATATATCCAGTGCCCTTTGCGAAAGAGAAGGCCCTGGAAGCCGAAATCCAGAAGCTTCTGGATGATGACATCATAACTCCTTCGACTTCTCCTTATAATGCCGGGGTTGTCTTGTTGAGAAAGCCAAGCGGGGAGCACCGCTTGTGTATTGATTACAGGCATTTAAACAGTTGTACGACATTCCAAGTTGAGCCGTTACCAAACACAAATCAACTGTTTGCCAGATTAAATAGGGCAAAGTACTTTTCAAAAAATCGATTTAAGCCGGGGATATTATCAGATCCCTGTGAAGCCTGAGGTTCGGCCCTTGCTCGCTTTCAGTACTCCGAGCGGCCATTACGAATTTAAGGTGATGCCTTTTGGGCTGAGCAATGCGCCCAGTGTGTTCACACGCATGATGAGAAAGTTATTAGACCCTTTAAGGGATCCCTCTGTCGTCTCGTTTATGGATGATATTCTCATCGCTTCTGGCAATCTGAAAGATCACCTGAAATCCTTGGAACAGATCTTCATAAGATTGAAAGAGGAGGGGTTAACTGCCCGTCCAGCCAAATGCATGATTGGCTATCACTCCTTAGAATTTCTGGGACATACTATTACCCCGGGGGGTTTGGTACCGGAAGAAAAGAATGTAGAGAAGGTCAGACTCGCACCCCGTCCTAAATCCAAAAAGGATGTTAGGTCTTTCTTGTCTCTGTGTGGGTTTTACCAGAAATTTATTCCGAAGTTCAACGAAATTGGGGCACCGTTAACCGAAACCCTGAAGAAAGGATCGCCAGATCCTATAGTCTGGACCCCGAGCTGTGAAGAGGCTTATGGGAAGCTGAAACAGGCTTTGGTGGATAGGCCAGTCCTGCAACTCCCAAATTTGGAGAAAACGTTTGTTCTAAGAACCGACGCGAGTAACATAGGGATTGGAGCAACTCTGTTGCAGGAAGGGCGAGATGATCCTACTGTGCTATGTCCGGTGGCATATGCCAGTAGAAAACTGTTACCCGCGGAACGGAATTACTCCACCGTCGAACGGGAATGTCTGGCTCTAGTGTGGGCGGTACAGAAATTTCAACCTTATCTGTATGGAGTACCGTTCAAAGTGCAGTCCGACCATCAACCTCTGACGTTTTTGGCAACTTCTAAGAAACTGAACGCAAGGTTAATGAGATGGTCATTGCTCTTACAACCGTATCAGTTCACGGTCGAATACATCCCCGGAAGGGAGAATGTGGGAGCGGATTTTATGTCACGGCATCCTATGGTCGAAGGTGAGGGGGAGGTAATTCGAACAGAACCTCTGGCAGTTGAAAGTTCGTAGGGTTCGACTTTCTTAAGAGGGGGCCTATGTAGCAAAACCCCAGTGGCCCATGTCCTCATACCTATCCGCTCAATTCCTCAGGAGTGGGATTCTCTGGGTTACTTTCATAACCCGAGCATTTGACACGAATACTTTGAAATCTATCTGTTCTTCGGGAAAACCCAATGGCGCGCCTTGCACCAAATAAGACCTAGGGTAATGGTTTGGGCGTGAAAAGTCCGTTGTCAACCTTGTCGGTTGTGGTCGGCACAATGTATTAAAGTTTTAAAGAATTTTACAGATAAAGTGCCGCATCCTACTGCTGGGGAATGAAAGGTAATTTAGATTAATTGGTCCTGCCAGACATGGGCATATTAAGCTTGGTCGTCTCAAATAATGAGACGAATTGGTGAAACGGCAGTCTTGCCAATTTGGCTAAGCGTCTAGATCTGGGCATGGCGGGGGAACAAATCGGGGCTATCCTTCTTCCTATGGCTTTACCTCTGTTTAGTGTTCTATTTCATTTGAATATAAACATTCTATAGCTATGGCATGTCGAGGGGAGGGAAGGGCTCCGTGGGGACCGGTTCCACCCATCTGAGTTATATCTTCTTGAGCCAGAAGAGGCGATCCACTGTGCTATCTCTTTCGTCTTTCGGCTGATTGGGGGGGGGGGGGGGGGGGGGCAGGTGGACCGGGTGGTTCCTGGTCGATAGGAGGATGTTGGGAGTATAAATGGACTTCCCTGTCTCCCTGAGAGAACCTGAACTCATCTGAATATATGGGTTATGTGAGACACGGCCGATACATTGCGGTGACAGCTCAGACAAGAGCGGCGGCCGGACAGGGTAGTTTCCTCTTTCCTGTTCTTGCTAGGGATGGGGGAGGGAGATGCACTGCGGTCCATACAGACCCACTATTATGATATTAGTATTAGTTAAGAGTAGGAAACATACATAATTACGCACACTACTCCACAATAGCTTTGTCGTGAGAAAGGCAAGGTTTGCAAGTGAGAGGGAAGCCTGAGAAGGTATGTGCCCAATATTAATAAAGGCATGGTATGAGTGTGGAGAGGAGTGTGGTATGAAGACAATTGAATACTAGGTAATTGTATGGATTTTATGTATGGCAACCGACATGCTGAGACCATTGGAATCTCCATGCCGGCTGTATCTGAAGTTTACACCAGAGGCTCTCAAAATTGTTTTAACTTTACAGGATCCTTCTTTTGACGGCGAATATAGCCGGAGGTTTCGACAGAGCATCGACATAGAACATTATGTTTACTATGAAGTCCCTGCTGCTGTTGGGCTATACCAGATAGAACCACGGCGGGCCCGAACGAATACTTTCAGACACCTCGGCAGGCGTTTCGTTGAGCTGTGATCGAGTATGTTTGCATTTTGGGCTAGATCCCGCCTAAGTCACTGACACACCCGTACATATATCCTATTTATTCTCCTTGAGTATTTCCCAACCAAAATTGTGCCACGTGATCCCAGGGCACTTTCCCTAACCATTGGACACACTACATTCGTGTAGGCCACGGAAACTTGGAATCCTGGATTTATGGAACCCTGTTGTTCGAACAACCTACGCGGGAAATAAAGACCAGAGAACTTGCCATGAGGTGGTTGTGAATTCATGGGACAATATGGAAAACGATGATCTAGGAGATTTATATTTGTGTTGATATTGTATGGACTAGTTTTCTCTCTAGATTGTGTGTAGATGTTTATGAGTTAATTGTCAGATATTTTTTTTTTCTGTGCTGTTATGTATTGAGTTATTAAATTTACAATTACAAATATGTTGAAGAACGTCATGTTGTATGCGAGTCAGCCAGAACGACCCTGCAGGAAATAGGTCCTTAGGTCGAATAGAGAGTGACAGTGAGTCCGGGGGAAACGGAGGAGGGTTGACAGGGAAAGACCTATTTAAAGCCAGGGCTATGAAATATACATGAGAAAATTGAGACATAGTTATTTGGGACCCTCCACATAGCTTGTTACAGATGTGTAGACGTAGATACTACCCATCTCCGTTCGTTTCATTCCAGATCTCTTAGGAGCAATGGACAGTCAACAACCCATATCTGGAAGTGACTTAGCCTTGTGAAGGGACCACTTTGGACTCCTTCAATCTGACAGTGAACTGCGTCTCACTGGGGGAAGCATGACCTATGTGCTTCTGAGCTTTTCAGCCAGATGAGTTACGTATACCATAATATAATCATCATCATCATATGATCATCAATAGCAATAATAAACACAGTTGTTGTATTTTAAACTCAGTTGTCTGTATAATTCTAAATGTTTATAAATGTTTGTGTAGCGTAATCAAGTACACACATTTTGTATCATTTAGTGGGGGTTCGCACATATTGTCCAGAAGTGGGAATCTATGTCCGGGAGGTATCTTGCCTATGCAGTCATAAGTAACCAGATTACGTTGCATGTCTTAACTCCTCCTTTCTCACTTCTGGTGATACCAAGTACAGCCAAAACTATATAGATATATTCTATCTTCAACGAGCCACTTCTTGGCTGTTTTCTTGAGTATCAGGGACAGTGTCTTAAATCAGCATAAAAGACATTAGTTCCATGTTTTCTCTCTGGGATCTGGGTGGTAACTAGGCCCTTCTGACAGAGTTAGGGGATCTTAAACTGCATCCAGAACTAAACACCAGTAGAAGAAAATGATGTTGGCTGAGTGGTTGCCCCTCTGGGATCTAACCCCAGCCAGTTGGTGACACCAACCAGACTGATGAAGGATAGCACAACTGATCAGGAGAAGTGACCAACCAGACAGTGAGGAAGGATAGCACAACTGATCAGGAGAAGTGACCAACCAGACTGATGAAGGATAGCACAACTGATCAGGAGAAGGGACCAACCAGACAGTGATGAAGGATAGCACAACTGATCAGGAGAAGGGACCAACCAGACAGTGATGAAGGATAGCACAACTGATCAGGAGAAGTGAACAGCCAGACAGTGATGAAGGATAGCACAACTGATCAGGAGAAGTGAACAGCCAGACAGTGATGAAGGATAGCACAACTGATCAGGAGAAGTGACCAACCAGACTAATGAAGGATAGCACAACTGATCAGTAGAAGTGACCAAACAGACAGTGATGAAGGATAGCACAACTGATCAGGAGAAGTGACCAACCAGACTAATGAAGGATAGCACAACTGATCAGGAGAAGTGACCAACCAGACAGTGATATAGGATAGCACAACTGATCAGGAGAAGTGACCAACCAGACAGTGATGAAGGATAGCACAACTGATCAGGAGAAGTGACCAACCAGACTAATGAAGGATAGCACAACTGATCAGGAGCAGTGACCAACCAGACTAATGAAGGATAGCACAACTGATCAGGAGAAGTGACCAACCAGACAGTGATGTAGGATAGCACAACTGATCAGGAGAAGTGACCAACCAGACAGTGATGTAGGATAGCACAACTGATCAGGAGAAGTGACCAACCAGACAGTGATGAAGGATAGCACAACTGATCAGGAGAAGTGACCAACCAGACTAATGAAGGATAGCACAACTGATCAGGAGAAGTGACCTACCAGACTAATGAAGGATAGCACAACTGATCAGGAGAAGTGACCAACCAGACAGTGATGTAGGATAGCACAACTGATCAGGAGAAGTGACCAACCAGACAGTGATGAAGGATAGCACAACTGATCAGGAGAAGTGACCAACCAGACAGTGATGAAGGATAGCACAACTGATCAGGAGAAGTGACCAACCAGACAGTGATGTAGGATAGCACAACTGATCAGGAGAAGTGACCAAACAGACAGTGATGAAGGATAGCACAACTGATGAGGAGAAGTGACCAACCAGACAGTGATGTAGGATAGCACAACTGATCAGGAGAAGTGACCAACCAGACTAATGAAGGATAGCACAACTGATCAGGAGAAGTGACCAACCAGACAGTGATGTAGGATAGCACAACTGATCAGGAGAAGTGACCAACCAGACAGTAATGAAGGATAGCACAACTGATCAGGAGAAGTGAGCAACCAGACAGTGACGAAGGATAGCACAACTGATCAGGAGAAGTGACCAACCAGACAGTGATGTAGGATAGCACAACTGATCAGGAGAAGTGACCAACCAGACTGATGAAAGATAGCACAACTGATCAGGAGAAGTGACCAACCAGACAGTGATGAAGGATAGCACAACTGATGAGGAGAAGTGACCAACCAGACAGTGATGTAGGATAGCACAACTGATCAGGAGAAGTGACCAACCAGACTAATGAAGGATAGCACAACTGATCAGGAGAAGTGACCAACCAGACAGTGATGTAGGATAGCACAACTGATCAGGAGAAGTGACCAACCAGACAGTAATGAAGGATAGCACAACTGATCAGGAGAAGTGAGCAACCAGACAGTGACGAAGGATAGCACAACTGATCAGGAGAAGTGACCAACCAGACAGTGATGTAGGATAGCACAACTGATCAGGAGAAGTGACCAACCAGACTGATGAAGGATAGCACAACTGATCAGGAGAAGTGACCAACCAGACTGATGAAGGATAGCACAACTGATCAGGAGAAGTGACCAACCAGACAGTGATGAAGGATAGCACAACTGATCAGGAGAAGTGACCAACCAGACTGATGAAGGATAGCACAACTGATCAGGAGAAGTGACCAACCAGACAGTGATGTAGGATAGCACAACTGATCAGGAGAAGGGACCAACCAGACTGATGAAGGATAGCACAACTGATCAGGAGAAGTGACCAACCAGACTGATGAAGGATAGCACAACTGATCAGGAGAAGTGACCAACCAGACTGATGAAGGATAGCACAACTGATCAGGAGAAGTGACCAACCAGACAGTGAGGAAGGATAGCACAACTGATCAGGAGAAGTGACCAACCAGACTGATGAAGGATAGCACAACTGATCAGGAGAAGGGACCAACCAGACAGTGATGTAGGATAGCACAACTGATCAGGAGAAGGGACCAACCAGACAGTGATGAAGGATAGCACAACTGATCAGGAGAAGTGACCAACCAGACAGTGATGAAGGATAACACAACTGATCAGGAGAAGTGAGCAACCAGACAGTGATGAAGGATAGCACAACTGATCAGGAGAAGTGACCAACCAGACTGATGAAGGATAGCACAACTGATCAGGAGAAGGGACCAACCAGACAGTGATGTAGGATAGCACAACTGATCAGGAGAAGTGACCAACCAGACTGATGAAGGATAGAACAACTGATCAGGAGAAGTGACCAACCAGACTGATGAAGGATAGAACAACTGATCAGGAGAAGGGACCAACCAGACAGTGATGAAGGATAGAACAACTGATCAGGAGAAAGGACCAACCAGACAGTGACGAAGGATAGCACAACTGATCAGGAGAAGGGACCAACCAGACAGTGATGAAGGATAGCACAACTGATCAGGAGAAGGGACCAACCAGACAGTGATGAAGGATAGAACAACTGATCAGGAGAAGTGACCAACCAGACTGATGAAGGATAGCACAACTGATCAGGAGAAGGGACCAACCAGACAGTGATGAAGGATAGCACAACTGATCAGGAGAAGGGACCAACCAGACAGTGATGAAGGATAGCACAACTGATCAGGAGAAGGGACCAACCAGACAGTGATGAAGGATAGCACAACTGATCAGGAGAAGGGACCAACCAGACAGTTATGAAGGATAGCACAACTGATCAGGAGAAGGGACCAACCAGACAGTGATGTAGGATAGCACAACTGATCAGGAGAAGGGACCAACCAGACAGTGATGTAGGATAGCACAACTGATCAGGAGAAGGGACCAACCAGACAGTGATGTAGGATAGCACAACTGATCAGGAGAAGGGACCAACCAGACAGTGATGTAGGATAGCACAACTGATCAGGAGAAGTGACCACATCACTCACTGACACAATGTGACAATATCACTCACAGACACAAAGTGACAACATCACTCACAGACACAATGTGACAACATCACTCACAGACACAATGTGACAACATCACTCACAGACAAAAAGTGACAACATCACTCACAGACACACTGTGACAACATCACTCACAGACACAATGCAACAACATCAGACAGTGATGTAGGATAGCACAACTGATCAGGAGAAGTGACCACATCACTCACTGACACAATGTGACAATATCACTCACAGACACAAAGTGACAACATCACTCACAGACACAATGTGACAACATCACTCACAGACACAATGTGACAACATCACTCACAGACAAAAAGTGACAACATCACTCACAGACACACTGTGACAACATCACTCACAGACACAATGCAACAACATCACTCAAAAACACAATGTAACAACATCACTCACAGACACACTGTGACAACATCACTCACAGACACAATGTGACAACATCACTCACAGACAAAAAGTGACAACATCACTCACAGACACAATGTGACAACATCACTCACAGACACAATGTGACAACATCTCTCACAGACACAAAGTGACAACATCACTCACAGACACACTGTGACAACATCACTCACAGACACACTGTGACAACATCACTCACAGACACACTGTGACAACATCACTCACAGACACAATGCAACAACATCACTCAAAAACACAATGTAACAACATCACTCACAGACACAATGTGACAACATCACTCACAGACACAAAGTGACAACATCACTCACAGACACAAAGTGACATCACTGACATACACAATGTGATAACATCACTCAGGTACACAATGTGACAACATCACTCACAGACACAAAGTGACAACATCACACTGGTACACAATGTGACAACATCACTAGAGACACAGTGTGACAACATCACTCACAGACACAATGCAACAACATCACTCAAAAACACAATGTAACAACATCACTCACAGACACACTGTGACAACATCACTCACAGACACAATGTGACAACATCACTCACAGACAAAAAGTGACAACATCACTCACAGACACAATGTGACAACATCACTCACAGACACAATGTGACAACATCTCTCACAGACACAATGTGACAACATCACTCACATACGCAGTGGCACAAGATGACTTGTTACCTTGACATTTTCGGAATCCCGTTCGTGCCTGTACAGCAACCCAAAATAGTCCCTCTCCAGAAGATCTAGGTAATCACAGACCCTCTCGTACAACAGCTGGCCCACAGAACGTTTCTGTGTGGATACATATGTATACAGATATTGTGCCATGCCTTCCTTAGCAAACCAAATACATACACATATTGTGCCATGCCTTCCTTAGCAAATCAAATACATACACATATTGTTCCATACCTTTCTTAGCAAACCAAATACATACACATATTGTGCCATGCCTTCCTTAGCAAACCAAATACATACACATATCGTTCCATGTCTTCCTTAGCAAACCAAATATACACATATTGTGCCATGCCTTCATTAGCAAACCAAGTACATACACATATTTTTTGTGTCCCAGGTGAACTACAGAGTTTATTTTGTCCTCTCCATTGTAACATATCCATGACTTTGGTGATCGAGTGAGATGACAAAACATGACCGCCCATGCTATCTTTTATTTTCAATTGGAAAAAATGAAAATTATAATTTTAAAAATTAACTTGTATATATTTTACCATTTGATTTTAAAGTGTAACGTTTTAAACACCCAAAACTGGAAATAGTTAAGTACTAAAGAGCACAAGATTTGAAAAATGTGGTGCAGTTTGGTAACGTCACGATGTGGTGCTAGACCATTTATACAGTATTACATCATATTCAGGTATTTAAAAGAAACAAAAGTCACTTACATCGATGGCCACTTCGTATTCTTCTCCACTGAGCAGCAAGACCTTACACACCATTGGCCGCTGAATTCTGGTCTTGTTCTCTGCCACAATTGGTGGCCGAGCCACAGGTGGTGGCACTACATGGTCAACTTCACTGTTCTCAGACATGGTGACGAGTTAGCTTCCTGCGCGAGACGGCTGAGGGCACTTTCCCTAGGCAAGCTTGAGACAGCTAACAGCACTGTCACACAGCAAACTTCCTATTTGTGACAGCTGAATTCACTTACACACGGCAAGCTTCCTGTGGGAACAAAGTCGAGTAAACGATTCAATAACAACTAAAGAAATAGTACATAATAACAATAATGAAAGAAATAGTACATAACAATAACAATGAAAGAAATAGTACATAATAACAATAACAATGAAAGTAATAGTACATAATAACAATAACAATGAAAGAAATAGTACATAACAATAACAATGAAAGAAATAGTACATAACAATAACAATGAAAGAAATAGTACATAACAATAACAATGAAAGAAATAGTACATAATAACAATAACAATGAAAGAAATAGTACATAATAACAATAACAATGAAAGAAATAGTACATAACAATAACAATGAAAGAAATAGTACATAACAATAACAATGAAAGAAATAGTACATAATAACAATAACAATGAAAGAAATAGTACATAACAATAATATTGAAAGAAATAGTACATAATAACAACTCATCTTCAGATTGAAAGCATAGGACACAGTGAGGTTACTAACACTGTCAAATATATTGTCTACTAGCTGACACGGCCCGGCTTCGCCCAGACTCTGGTGGGGAGCATCTCATTTAATTCATATAAGTAGTCATATAAGCTCCCGTTCCCGACTGTCTGTCTGTCTGTCTGTCTATCTATCTGTCTGTCTGTCTGTCTGTCTGACCCGGCCCAGCCCATGGTGGAGAGCATCTCATTTAAATCATATAAGTAGTCATATAAGATCCCGTTCCCGACTATCTGTATGTCTGTCTGTCTTGGGTAAATGGAGGAGGGAGGAGGAAGAGGGAGGTGGAGGTGGGAAGAGGAGGGAGGAGGAGGGAGGAGGAGACAGGAGGAATAGGAGGGAGGAGGAGGGATTAGGAAGAGGAGGGAGGAGTAGGGTGGAGGAGGAGGGGGAGGAGGAGGGAGGAGGAAGAGGGAGAAGGAGGGAGGAGGAGATCGCAGGAGGAGGAGGAGGAGGAGAGGGAGGAGGAGGAGGGAGAGGGAGGAGGAGGGAGGAGGAGGAGAGAGTAGGCGGAGGGAAGAGGCGGAGGGAGCAGGAAGAGGGAGGAAGAGGGAGGAGGAGGAGGGAGGAGAAGGAGGAGGGAGGAGTAGAGAGTGGGAGGAGGGAGGAGGCGGAGGGAGGAAGAGGGAGGAGGAAGAGGGAGAAGGAGGAGGGAGGAGAAGGAGGGAAGAGGATGAGAGGGAGGAGGAGGAAGAGGGAGGAGGAGGAATGTGAAGGGAGGAGGAGGGAGGAGGTAGAGGGAGGAGGAGGAGGAGGGAGGAGGATAGAGGAGGAGGAGGGATGAGGAGGAAGAGGGAGGAGGAGGAATGTGAAGGGAGGAGGAGGGAGGAGGTAGAGAGAGGAGGAGGAGGGAGGAGGAGAATGGAGGAGGAGGGATGAGGAGGAGAGGGAGGAGGAGGGGGAGGAGGGGGAGGAGGAGGGAGGAAGAAGGAGGAGGGAGGAAGACGGATGAGGGGAGGAGGGAGGGGTAGGAGGGGGAGGAGGAGAAGGGAGGAGAAGGGAGGAGGAGGAGGGAGCAGGAGGAAGGAGGAGGGAGGAGGAGGAGGAAGAGGGAGGAGGAGGGAGGAGGAAGAGAGAGGAGGGAGGAGGAAGAGAGAGGAGGGAGGAGGAGGGAGGAAGAGATAGGCGGAGAGAGGAGGAGGAGGGAGGAGGAGGAGTAGGGATGAATAGGAGGGAGGAGAAGGGAGGAGGAGGGATTAAGAGAAAGAGGGGGGAAAGGGGAGAAGGAGGAGGGAGGAGGAGGAGGAAGAGGGATGAGGAGGGAGGAGGAGGGAGGAGGGAGGATGAGGAGGAGGGAGGAGGAGGAGGGAGGATGGTGAAGGAGGAGGAGGAGGAGGAGGAGGGTGAAGGAGGAGGAGGAGGGGGAGGAGGGAGGGGGAGGAGGAGGGAGAAGGAGGAGGAGGGAGGAGGGAGGAGGAGAACGTAGGTGGGGGAGGATGAGAAGGGAGGAGGGAGAGGAGGAGGAGAGAGGAGGAGGGAGGAGGTGGAGGGAGAAGGAGGAGGGAGGAAGAGGTAGAAGGAGGAGGGAGAAGGAGGGAGGAGGAGACAGGAGGAATAGGAGGGAGGAGGAGGGATTAGGAAGAGGAGGGAGGAGTAGGGTGGAGGAGGAGGGGGAGGAGGAGGGAGGAGGAAGAGGGAGAAGGAGGGAGGAGGAGAGAGAAGGAGGAGGAGGAGGAGGAGAAGGGAGTAGGAGGAGGGAGAGGGAGGAGGAGGGAGGAGGAGGAGAGAGTAGGCGGAGGGAGGAGGCGGAGGGAGCAGGAAGAGGGAGGAAGAGGGAGGAGGAAGAGGGAGAAGGAGGGAGGAGAAGGAGGAGGGAGGAGGAAGGAGGAGTAGAGAGTGGGAGGAGGGAGGAGGCGGAGGGAGGAAGAGGGAGGAGGAAGAGGGAGAAGGGAGGAGGAGGGAGGAGGTAGTAGGATGATTGATTGCCATCCCACCAGGTTAATATGTTATCGCGGACCTCAGAGAGAAGTGTCTATGTAGAAGACCATTTCCTGGACGTACGTATTTTGGGAGGGGGAGGAGGGAGGAGGGAGGAGGAGGAAGAAGAAAAAAAAAACTACGACAGTTGGCATCTCTGGAATGAAAGGAAGGCGTGTAGAAAATTTCATCTCAATCGGATGGGCCGTTCGCGAGCGCATAAAGGACAGACATACATACATACAGAGATACATACGCACATCCTAATTTATATATAAGATAATATAATACAGATAAAATATATTGTCTATAATATAATACAGATAAAATATATTGTCTACAATATGATACAGATAAAACATATTGTATACAGTTTAAGACTGATAAAACATATTGTCTTCAATATAAAACAGATAAAACATATTGTCTACAATATATTAATATAATAATGATAAAAAAATATTGTCTACAATATATTAATACAATACTGATAAAACACATTGTCTACAGTATAATATAGATAAAACATATTGTCGACAATATAATACTGATAAAACACATTGTCTACAGTATAATATAGATAAAACATATTGTCGACAATATAATGATAAAACACATTGTCTACAGTATAATATAGATAAAACATATTGTCGACAGTATAATATAGATAAAACATATTGTCGACAGTATAATATAGATAAAACATATTGTTGACAATATATTAATATAATTTAATTCCGATATAACATATTGTCTAAAATATAATACAGATAAAACACATTGTCTGCAATATAATATTGATAAAACACATTGTCAACAATATAATACAGGTTTAAAAAAAGACTATCTATAATAGAACACTGATTAAATATGCAGATAAAACATGCTTCCTACAATCCTACATCACTGTCAAAAATATTGTCTACAAGTCATAGTCAATATAATACAGATAAAACATGATTCTTACATCACTGTCAAACATACTGTCACTTGACTTATTATGATCTTCATCTTCCTTCAACTTCAACAAGGGACAAGCAATAACCTAGAGAGAGTAGAAGACTGGAACTAAAGTACTCAACTCTTAGAAGAAGAAGTAAGATAAGATAAGAAGAGGACTGAATCAACAACTGGACACTGGTTAATGTGTGTGACCACTCATTGCGTGAACAGCGTCTGTCACCTGTGGGACACGTCCAGTGTAGTACTAGTAGTACACACCTGGTCTGAAAAACGAATAACCTCCACAGCACAAATCATAACAACAACATTACAACAACAATTTAACACAATATTTGATTTGCTGGCCGCTTCCTAAGTTCCCACCAACCCGGAAATGGGATTTCCTGGTCTGACTTAAGAACACTGAACGGGTTCCCATACAGTGGGACAACTGACCTACTTGGGCAGAATATCACCGACCTGTTGTCTGGCCCTGATGTCCAGTCTGCGAAATGTGAGGTCAACAACAGAAGACCGTGGACGGCCCAGGAAAGATGCGACTCTAGAACAGTCCCGACATGGCTTGTATGGGGACAGGATGTACCGGGACAATATGGCAGCCCACAGGTTGGCAGGCTACAGTCGCTGTCACACACCTACCTGGTGATTTACTCCTCTTGTTTACCTGTGTTCACATACCATGTTGTTACTTAAGTGCCATGACACATTCTACTCTATGACACAGATATTCAACACAAACTGACCTGATATTAATCAGATGTAATCCTCTAAGGCGACCGCAGTACGACCGTCTAGTCTCTTCCTGGAACTGTTATTGTCACCTGGCCGTGTCACAGGTAGATCAGGGGAGACCACTCTTCTCGGCCAGGTGATTGTCGCCCCACCGCCCCGATATTATTTTCTGTCAAACTCATTACTAAACACAACTTGGATTTAGGAAAAACAAAGGATGCACAGATGCAATTTTTGCTCTTAGACAACTTATAGAAAAATCAATCGAATTCAATGAAACACTTTACTTAGCCTTTGTCGACCAAGAAAAGGCATTCGATAGAGTAGATAGAAACAAGTTGTTGGAAATCCTTAAACAATATGGAGTGAGTACACATCTAACAAACCTATGTAGAAGCTTATACAACAACAGTGAATGCATAGTGAGAGCAACTGGAGGACACTCAGAACCCTTCACCATAAGATCCAGAGTACGACAAGGTTGTGTCCTGTCCCCTCTCTTGTTTATAACATACTAGCTGACCCGGCCCGGCTTCACCCAGTCCCTGGTGGGGAGCATCTCATTTAATTCATATAAGTAGTCATATAAGTTCTCGTTCCCGTTACCGACTGACTGTCTGTCTGTCTGTCTGTCTGTCTGTCTGTCTGTCTGTGTCTGTCTGTCTGTTTGTCTATCTATCTATCTCTGTCTGTCTGTCTGTCTGTCTGTCTGTCTGTCTGTCTGTCTGTCTGTCTGTCTGTCTGTCTGTCTGTCTGTCTGTCTGTCTGTCTGCTGACCCGGCCCGGGTTCGCCCAGTCCCTGGTGTGGAGCATCTCATTTAATTCTGAGTAGGTAAGAATCCGCTCTGCCTTCAAAATGTTGACGTGAAGATTTTCTTCCTGCAGCTGCTTCTGTATTTGTTGATCAGTAAGCTCCATTTTTAGCCGCTTGACCACCCATCTGACTGTGTTTGAATCATTGTTTCTGATTCTGGTGTCTTGGTCCTCCTTCCTCTCACAAGTTTTTGTGTTCGTCTGTGGGTAGTCGTCGCTCTTCTTATTGGTAGTTTCATTGACTGTAGGTTCAGATACTTTATTACAGCTTGCATGCAGACTCTCCAAAGGCAGGTTCGTCTTCTTGATAGTCTTGTCGGGTTTCTCACTATGCATCTTGGAAGCTGCTTGTTTCTTTGAGCATTTTCCCCCCGTATCAGGCTGCTTGAAATGTGTAAGGCGTCTTGGCTTGATAGCGCTGAGAAGTGCTGTCAAGCGAATCGTGTCGATATGATGGCGGAAAACATTAAAGATACGATGATATTGTTCAACATCTTTTAGACAACTTCTTAAGTATAGAAAGATGAGTTACAATGTTATGCAAATATGCATTATTTTTATGTAAACTTTCAAAATGTCTAAAAGATTGTATCATTATTTATTATAACTCATATACATAACTACAGACAAAGAGTTTATAAATCTTTGAAAACGATACAACAATATGACTATAAGTTATACAACAATGTTATTAAAAGTTATGCCCCTTGAAATAACTTTTTCTAGAGTTAAGTCCCTTAGCTATATATAAATTTTAATGAAAATGAAAAATGAAATAATACTGAGTAAGCAGGCGATTTCACACTAAAAAAATATCACAGTTGGCAGCTCTGGAATGAAAGGAAGACGTGTAGAAAATTTCATCTCAATCGGATGGGCCGTTAGCGAAAAAATAAAGGACATACATATTTACATACATATTTACATACATACACTTTGTTTTATAGATATAAGACTAGCTGACCCGGCCCGGCTTCGCCCAGGCCCTGGAGGGGATCTATCTATCTATCAGTCTGTCTGTCTGCTTGTTTGTCTGTCTGTCTGTCTGTCTGGCTGACCCGGCCCGGCTTCACCCAGTCCCTGGTGGGGAGCATCTCATTTAATTAATATAAGTAGTCATATAAGCTCTCCCGTTCCCGACTATCTGTCTGTCTGTCTGTCTGACCCGGCTTCACCCAGTCCCTGGTGGGGAGCATCTCATTTTATTCATATACGTAGTCATATAAGCTCTCCCGTTCCCGACTATCTGTTTGTCTGTCTATCTGTCTGTCTGTCTGTCCCGGCCCGGCTTCACCCAGTCCCTGGTGGGGAGCATCTCATTTAATTCATATACGTAGTCATATAAGCTCTCCCGTTCCCGACTGTCTGTTTATCTGTCTGTCTGTCTGACCCGGCCCGGCTTCACCCAGTCCCTGGTGGGGAGCATGTCATTTAATTCATTCATATAAGTAGTCAAATAAGCTTCCGTTCCCGACTATCTGTCTATCTATCTGACCCGGCGTGGTTTCGCCCAGCTCCTGGCGCACAGTAACTTAAAAGAATGTCCTTCCACACACCATTCATTATTTTTAATGAAAACTGTTTTTAATCACCGACATGACAGTTGATAAGTTTTGTAAGCAGAAAAAGATGGGTTAAAATGTTATGCATAATGCATTATTTTTATGCAAACTTTAAAAATACCTTAAAGATTATATCATCTATATCTATAAAACAGAGTGTATGTATATATGTATGTATGTCCTTTATTGAGATGAAATTTTCTATACGTCTTCCTTTCATTCCAGAGCTGCCAACTGTGATATTTTTTTAGTGTGAAATCGCCTGCTTACTCAGTATTATTTCATTTTTCATTTTCCATTAAAATTTATATATAGCGAAGGGACTTAACTCTAGAAAAAGTTATTTCAAGGGGCATAACTTTTAATAACATTGTTGTATAACTTATAGTCATATTGTTGTATCGTTTTCAAAGATTTATAAACTCTGTGTCTATAGTTATGTACCGGCATATGAGTTATAATAAATAATGATACAATCTTTAAGGCATTTTCAAAGTTTACATAAAAATAATGCATAATGCATAACATTGTAACTCATCTTTCTATACTTAAGAAGTTGTCTAAAAGATGTTGAACAATATCATCGCATCTTTAATGTTTTCCGCCATCATATCGACACGATTCGCTTGACAGCACTTCTCAGCGCTATCAAGCCAAGACGCCTTACACATTTCAAGCAGCCTGATATAGATAGATAGATAGATAGATAGGTAGATAGATAGATAGATAGATAGATAGATAGATAGATAGATAGATAGATAGATAGATAGTTAGATAGATAGATAGATAGATAGATAGACAAACAGGGAGGGAGGGAGGGAGAGACAGAGAGATGGGTCTATTAGACAGACAGACAGACAGACAGACAGAGATAGATAGATAGACAAACAGACAGACAGACGGACAGACATATAGATAGACAGACAGACACAGACAGACAGACAGATATATAGACAGAGAGAGGGGTAGGTAGGTAGGCAGGCAGGTAGACAGGCAGGCAGACATATGGAAAGATATATATATAATAGACGGACAGGTAGACAGACAGAGATAGATAGATAGACAAACAGACAGACAGACAGACAGACAGACAGACAGACAGACAGACAGACAGACAGACAGACAGACAGACAGACAGACAGACAGACAGACAGACAGACAGACAGACAGACAGACAGACAGACAGACAGACAGACAGACAGACAGACAGACAGACAGACAGACAGACAGACAGACAGACAGACAGACAGACAGACAGACAGACAGACAGACAGACAGACAGACAGACAGACAGACAGACAGACAGACAGACAGACAGACAGACAGACAGACAGACAGACAGACAGACAGACAGACAGACAGACAGACAGACAGACAGACAGACAGACAGACAGACAGACAGACAGACAGACAGACAGACAGACAGACAGACAGACAGGGAAATGCAATTAAGCTCTTACTACAGACAGACAAAAATTCACCACAAATCATAGCATTACAGGAAGAATTAGATCTCCACAGACATCATCGATTTCAGGGGGCTTTACTGCGAACAAAGTTACAAACTATAACACAAGAGATACCGAGAAAACAATACCTAGCTTTAGAACAAAACATACAGCGCAGCAGACAAATAGGCCAGATAATTGACAGGGAAGGAAATATACAAGTCGAGCCACAACAAATAGCCTTAGCCTTTGAAGATTATTACAGAAACCTTTATACAGAGGAAAACACACAGGCGCAAGTGCAAGAACACTTTATGAAATTCACAAAAGAACTCACAGAGGAACATAAACTAACACTAGATACTGAATTAACACCAACAGATATAACACAAGCGGTTCATGGAATGCAGAAGGGCAAATCGCCTGGCCCTGACGGTATTACTGCTGAATTCTATCAGTTTTTCTTTCCTCTTCTAGGTCCCCTTTTACTAGCAGTATTCTCTGAATCTTTCCACAAACATGAACTCCCATCCAATTTCAACACGTCTTACATCACTCTTATTCCGAAGGAGAACACTGACAAGACACTTTTAAAGAGTTACGGACCTATCTCGCTTTTAAATGTAGACTACAAGATTTTAACAAAGACTTTGACGAATAAATTGAAACCAGTAATGGCATCTCTCATTCATGAAGACCAGCAATGTAGTGTACAACACCGGAATATCCAGCAACACACACACTTCATAAGGGACATCATCAACTACACACATCTGAAAAACTGTCAGTCCTCAATTCTCTCTTTAGATCAAGAAAAAGCATTCGACAGAATATCTCACTCATACCTCCACAAAACTCTCTCACACTGCAACGTGGGAAATTATTTTCGGACATGGGTCAAAATTTTATATTTGAAACCAGAAAGTCGCATTCTATTAAACCATACCCTAACCAATTCTTTCAGGTTGACTAGGTCAGTGAGACAGGGATGTCCCTTGTCCCCTTTACTGTACGTTGTCGCTCTAGAGCCACTTCTAGAAAAGATACGACAGGACGACAATGTCAGGGGTACGTTCATACCAGGGAAGGGTGGACAAAAGCTGCTTGCTTATGCGGACGATACCATTTTCTTTCCGACCATTGAAAAATCTGTACGGATCATTTTGGAGACGTTCTCGTTTTTCGGCAAAGGGAGTGGGGCAAAATTAAATGTCCAAAAATCTATTATAATGGGCTTAGGCAAATGGAAAAATAAGGCGGATTTTCCATTTGACTTAACATCAAACAATCTTATAAAAGTGTACGGAATAGTCATCCCATGTCAACCAAATCAGACACACAAAGACACTTGGCAAAATCTAGAGAAGAAAATAACAGATATGTTACAGAGATACAAATACAAAACAACTACCATATTTGTTAGAAGTACCATTGTTAATACATATATAATTCCAAAAATACTATATCTGTGCACAGTCCTAGATCCCCCACGTCAAACTGTCACAAACATAAACAAAGAGATTAGACGCTTTGTGTTTGGCAGCACCATCTACAGTATCAAACATACTACACTCATGCAAGACAAAAAAGATGGAGGTATCGCCCTCCAAGACACAACAACCAAAATACAAGCACTTAGGATCAAACACGTAGGTGAAATCCTACAACACCCAGAAAAACACCCTTTAGCACACTATTACATTGGAATTAGGCTATTTTCTTTAAAACCTATTAGGAATACATCCTGACATTATTTTGGCTCTCTCCCAACGTTCTACAAAACATGTATTTCAGCCATTAAAGGACATGAAAAATTACTACACAAGAAAACACATACAATCTACAGGCATTTAGTTAAATTACAAGCAACTGAGGTACATCTCAGAATTAAAAGAGGACATAGATATTTCATAAAAGATTATACAGAAATTTTCTCTAATATTCACAACAAGCAGATTACTCCAAAAGCAAGGGAAATTACATATAGGCTTGTTTACAGCATGACCCCAACAACAGAGAGAACAGCAAAAATAACTAAACAAATACTACAGTGTCAGCTTTGTAGACGGAACGTCCAAGAATCAGAAGAGCACATCTATTACGAATGCAACACAATCATGCCAACAAGAAATCTCCTACTAAACATCCTAAACACTCATTCGAAACAAAGAACGGATGTTTACAAAGCAATCATGATAAATTCCATTCCTTACTCCACACAAGACACCCACACAAAGCTACTTGTTCTATTGGCAGAGTACAGAAATCTTATATGGACATTAAGAAACAAAGCACTATACAATTACAGAACAATCAACAAAGAAATTGTCCAACAACTTTATCAACAAAAAGTCGCAAACATTCTAATCTTAGCCCCACAAGCGCAAATCTCGTAAAATATTTGGCTGAAGACAGCACATATTACTGAAGAAGCAAATAACTTGTTTTAAATAAAGGATACTACAACTGTAAATGCATTTATTGATGGTATTAAAAATTCACCTTCGGATTGATAAAACGCGTATACTATCACATCCCCCTATCCCACCTTTTTGATACTGTGATTGTTGTCTCTGCTGCACCCTCACCGGTTGGTTCTAAACATTTTTTGCGCCGCTATGTTTTATCATCACCGAGGGGTGGTGATGGTACTTGGTAGGCGTTTTGGAGCTGACAGGAGAGCAGGGCGGCAAGGGAAATAATAACAGCCCACTACCACCACGCTGATGATTTAAAAATATTTCCTTCAACAATGTCAATGGAGGAATGTTTAAATGTATAAAATATTTCTAATTTTTGCGCATATGTCACCTACACGCCCACATGCAACGCTCTGTAAAAACACAAACAACACACTTTGCAATGATTTTAACACTCAATACAAGTTTTTAAAAAAATTAAAAATTCGGATTGATAAGCCTGTGAGGGTAAAACCATATTCAGCTGCTTCTGTAGCTGTCTAGACACAGGACTATCTTTCTGAGCCGGTGATGGACCCTACTATACCTTCTCCTTGAGGTTGACCGGGGTAGGGGTAATGGTGACATTGTCTACGGTCTTTTTGGCTCAGATCAAAGTGTAGTATATACTACATTTGAGGTCAGGCTAGGACCTTGTTACTTACTATTCTTCATATCTCGATGTGAGTATGAAGGCCTCTCTCTGAGGGGCAAAGGCTAATATCCGGGGTAGGGGCCTATTCCCTCGCGTCCTCACACTGGCCTACCCCGTACACACACACACACACACACACACACACACACACACACACACACACACACTGGGACTCGAACCCGACAAGTATTTGGTCTACTTATCTATATAAGTATTCCACATGCCCGGGGCTTGCCTCGCCGCCGCCGCCGCCACCGCACCGCACCGGAAGTGACAACAGGAATTAGTCATCACGATAACCGGAAGTGACAACCGGAAGTAGTCACCACGACAACCGGAAGTAGTCACCCAAGAAAATAACCGCCAAATTCAAATATCTGGGTCAATTGTGGTCCGTTTTCAATCTGGAGCTATACCCTGCGTATAGTAAAAATATTATGGAGCAATGACGTATTGCTCCATAAATACTAAGTAGTTAGGACCTGACATACTACTATTACCATATATTCTGTCTTATCTTGGTTGATAATCAGCTCCATCTGTTGGGCTTTTTCATTTAAGTGAGTCAATATTTCCAATGTCTTTTGTTAATTTCCCCCTATAGTATCTCTATCATCTGCATAACCAAGCAGCTTGGATGTTCCTCCAATATCACATTCTTCCTTTACCCTCCTTATTTCTTTCTCTAGAGCCAGATTGAATAGTAGCGGCGATAGTGCATCACCCTATTTCAAGCCAGAAGTTATTTGGAAAGGGTCAATTATTTCCCTTGAAAAAAATAAAATTAGTTACGTATCCTTCATAGGGCGTTGCAGTCAACACCAGCATGTTTTGCTGTTGTGATCTCTTGGCAAGTTTACGTTCAATAGTTTCCCATTGCTTTCTGAACCGGCATCCATACCATTTCGAAAAAAGCCAACGCAAGACTGTTTGCTGCCAAATCGTAGGCAGCTGTATTTCGAACGCGGGTATGCCGGATTAAGAATTGTATCTGTAAATCCTTCGCCTCGAAGCGATAAACACAAAATGATTGGTACTAACAAACCTGTACACGACATTGGTACTAACAAACCTGTAAACGACATTGGTACTAACAAACCTGTACACGACATTGGTACTAACAAACCTGTACACGACATTGGTACTAACAAACCTGTACACGACATTGACAATACAGGGGCAGATAGTGAGAATATGACAATACCGAGACAGGGGGGTAGATAGTGAGAACATGACAATACCGGGACAGGAGGCAGATAGTGAGAACATGACAATACCAGGACAGGGGGTAGATAGTGAGAACATGACAATACCGGGGTAGATAGTGAGAACATGACAATACCGGAACAGGGGGTAGATAATGAGAACATGACAATACCGGGGCAGATAGTGAGAACATGACAATACCGGGACAGGGGGTAGATAGTGAGAACATGACAATACCGGGAATGGGGGTAGATTGTGAGAACATGACAATACCGGGACAAGGGGTAGATAGTGAGAACATGACAATACCGGGGCAGATAGTGAGAACATGACAATACCGGGACAGGGGGTAGATAGTGAGAACATGACAATACCGGGACAGGGGACAGATAGTGAGAACATGACAATACCGGGACAGGGGGCATATAGTGAGAACATGACAACACCGGGACAGGGGGTAGATAGTGAGAACATGACAATATCGGGACAGGGGGTAGATAGTGAGAACATGACAATACCGGGGCAGATAGTGAGAACATGACAATACCGGGGTAGATAGTGAGAACATGACAATACCGGGACAGGGGGTAGATAGTGAGAACATGACAATACCGGGACAGGGGACAGATAGTGAGAACATGACAATACCGGGACAGGGGACAGATAGTGAGAACATGACAATACCGGGACAGGGGGTAGATAGTGAGAACATGACAATACCGGGACAGAGGGTAGATAGTGAGAACATGACAATACCGGGACAGGGGACAGATAGTGAGAACATGACAATACCGGGACAGGGGACAGATAGTGAGAACATGACACTACCGGGACAGGGGACAGATATTGAGAACATGACAATACCGGGACAGGGGGCAGATAGTGAGAACATGACAATACCTCGACAGGGGTTAGATAGTGAGAATATGACAATACCGGGACAGGGGGTAGATAGTGAGAACATGACAATACCGGGGCAGATAGTGAGAACATGACAATACCGGGACAGGAGGTAGATAGTGAGAACATGACAATACCGGGGCAGGGGGTAGATAGTGAGAACATGACAATACCGGGACAGGGGACAGATAGTGAGAACATGACAATACCGGGACAGGGGGTAGATAGTGAGAACATGACAATACCGGGACAGGGGGTAGATAGTAAGAACATGACAATAACCGGGACAGGGGACAGATAGTGAGTACATGACAATACCGGAACAGGGGGCAGATAGTGAGAACATGACAATACCGGGACAGGGGGTAGATAGTGAGAACATGACAATACCGGGACAGGGGGTAGATAGTGAGAACATGACAATACCGGGGCAGATAGTGAGAACATGACAATACTGGGACAGGGGGTAGATAGTGAGAACATGACAATACCGGGACAGGGGGTGGATAGTGAGAACATGACAATACCGGGAAAGGGGACAGATTGTAAGAACATGACAACACCGGTTTATGGGACAGATAGTGAGAACATGACAATACCGGGACAGGGGACAGATAGTGAGAACATGACAATACCGGAACAGGGGACATATTGTAAGAACATGACAACACCGGCACAGGGGACAGATAGTGAGAACACGACAATACCGGGACAGGGGACAGATAGTGAGAACATGACAATACCGGAACAGAGGACAGATTGTAAGAACATGACAACACCGGGACAGGGGGTAGATAGTGAGAACATGACAATACCGGGGCAGATAGTGAGAACATGACAATACCGAGACAGGGGGTAGATAGTGAGAACATGACAATACCGGGACAGGGGGTAGATAGTGAGAATATGACAATACCGGGAAATGGGGCAGATAGTGAGAACATGACAATACGGGGACAGGGGGTAGATAGTGAGAATATGACAATACCGGGACATGGGGCAGATAGTGAGAACATGACAATACCGGGACAGGGGGTAGATAGTGAGAACATGACAATACCGGGACAGGGGGCAGATAGTGAGAACATGAAAATACCGGGAAAGAGGACAGATAGTGAGAACATGACAATACCGGACAGGGGGCAGATAGTGAGAACATGACTATACCGGGACACGGGACAGATAGTGAGAACATGACAATACCGGGACAGGGGGTAGATAGTGAGAACATGACAATACCAAGGCAGATAGTGAGAACATGTCAATACCGGGGCAGATAGTGAGAACATGTCAATACCGGGGCAGATAGTGAGAACATGACAATACCGGGACAGTCGGTAGATAGTGAGAACATGACAATACCGGGACAGGGGGCAGATACTGAGAACATGACAATACCGGGGTAGATAGTGAGAACATGACAATACCGCAACAGGGGGTAGATAGTGAGAACATGACAATACCGGGGCAGATAGTGAGAACATGACAATACCGGGACAGGGGGTAGATAGTGAGAACATGACAATACCGGGACAGGGGGTAGATTGTGAGAACATGACAATACCGGGACAGGGGGTAGATAGTGAGAACATGACAATACCGGGGCAGATAGTGAGAACATGACAATACCGGGACAGGGGGTAGATAGTGAGAACATGACAATACCGGGACAGGGGCTAGATAGTGAGAACATGACAATACCGGGACAGGTGACAGATAGTAAGAACATGACAACACCGGGACAGGGGGTAGATAGTGAGAACATGACAATACCGGGGCAGATAGTGAGAACATGACAATACCGGGACAGGGGGTAGATAGTGAGAACATGACAATACCGGGACAAGGGGCAGATAGTGAGAACATGACAATACCGGGACAGGGGGCAGATAGTGAGAACATGACAATACCGGGACAGGGGGTAGATTGTGAGAACATGACAATACCGGGGCAGATAGTGAGAACATGACAATACCGGGACAGGGGGCAGATAGTGAGAACATGACAATACCGGGATCTCTGTATCTATCTCTGTCTGTCTGTCTGTCTCTCTGTCTGTCTGTCTGTCTGTCTGTCTGTCTGTCTGTCTGTCTGTCTGGTCTGTCTATCTATCTGTCTGTCTGCCTGCCCGTCCGTCTCTCCCTCCGTCTATCCCACCCTCTCTATCTATCTGGTCAGATCTATCAATCTATCTATCTATCTATCTATCTATCTATCTATCTATCTATCTATCTATCTATCTATCTATCTATCTATCTATCTATCTATCTATCTATCTATCTATCTATCTATCTATCTATCTATCTATCTATCTATCTATCTATCTTTCTATCTTTCTATCTATCTATCTATCTATCTATCTATCTATCTATCTATCTATCTATCTATCTATCTATCTATCTATCTATCTATCTATCTATCTATCTATCTATCTATCTATCTATCTATCTATCTATCTATCTATCTATCTATCTATCTATCTATCTATCTATCTATCTATCTATCTATCTATGAAAGAGAAAGAAAGTATGAAAGAGAGTGATAGAAGGGCAGAATGTTAGACGGGCCTGCGTGCCCAATTCTTAACCCTTTGAAAATAAAGTTTGTTCTATCTATCTATCTATCTATCTATCTATCTATCTATCTATCTATCTATCTATCTATCTATCTATCTATCTATCTATCTATCTATCTATCTATCTATCTATCTATCTATCTATCTATCTATCTATCTATCTATCTATCTATCTATCTATCTATCTATCTATCTATCTATCTATCTATCTATCTATCTATCTATCTATCTATCTATCTATCTATCTATCTATCTATCTATCTATCTATCTATCTATCTATCTATCTATCTATCTATCTATCTTTCTATCTTTCTATCTATCTATCTATCTATCTATCTATCTATCTATCTATCTATCTATCTATCTATCTATCTATCTATCTATCTATCTATCTATCTATCTATCTATCTATCTATCTATCTATCTATCTATCTATCTATCTATCTATCTATCTATCTATCTATCTATCTATCTATCTATCTATCTATCTATCTATCTATCTATCTATCTATCTATCTATCTATCTATCTATCTATCTATCTATCTATCTATCTATCTATCTATCTATCTATCTATCTATCTATCTAGGAGTACCGCAAGGCTCTATTCTTGGCCCTCTACTATTTGCCATATATATTAACGATCTACCTTTGCATCTTTCGTCGTCCTGCGATCTATTTGCAGACGACTGTACAGTGTACACAAACGCTGAAAACTGTATTTTACTTGAGTCGTATTTACAACAAGAATTAAATAATGTAGTTAGGTGGAGCTATTCAAACCGTATGCAAATTAACATCACTAAAACAAAATCAATGTTATTAACAACCAGACAAAGACTTCAGACTCTAAGCTCACACACAACACTTCAACTTCACATCGATAACATGCCAGTAGAAAGTGTAATTGAGCACAAAACATTAGGCCTAATCATTGATAGAAACCTAACCTTTAATTCCCACGTTCAAGTGCTCATTAAACAAACAGCGAAAAAAGTCTACCAACTCGCCAAAATTAAAAACTTCCTTGATGAGGACACAAGGAAACTATTCTATACTTCTCATATACAGACACACTTTGACTACTGCTCTACGATCTGGGACGGTTGTTCTAATTCAAACACCAAGCGACTTTACTCACTTCAGAAACGGGCCATGAGTCTAATTTATAGCAAACATTTAACTGACAATCCTAGCCTGTATAAACGCCTTCAGTTACTACCACTCCGTAAACGCCTGCTTTTCAATAAAGCTAAACTAATTCACAAAATCCTGCATCGGAATGCCCCAAATTACCTTTGGCCATTGTTTAAATATAATGCTAGACACAGTAAACGTTTAAATATATTACACATTCCGAAGCCTCGGATTGACTTATACAAAACAAGCTTAACGTACTCTGCAGCTCAGCTGTGGAACAATCTTCCACAAGAAATCAAAGACATCACCAATCCCTTTTCATATAATCGCAAATTATTCGAACACTATCTCAATATGGATTACCTTCCCCCTTAATAATAGAGATAATAATAATAATAACAAAACCCTAGTATAACAGCCAGTCCCCTTTTTGTAGGCCAGTATATTCCACATGGCTAACAACAAGTGTCAGACTATTATCTAATATTACTGTGTCGTGTAGTTTTGATGTTCGCATTTTGCCCATGCCTTTATAATGCATATCCTTTATATTGTTGTTGTTCTCTGTTAGCCTTGAATGATGTGTGAATGAAATAATGTATGAAAGAGAGTGATAGAAGGGCAGAATGTTAGACGGGCCTGCGTGCCCAATTCTTAACCCTTTGAAAATAAAGTTTGTTCGTTCGTTCGTTCGTTCGTTCGATCTATCTATCTATCTATCTATCTATCTATCTATCTATCTATCTATCTATCTATCTATCTATCTATCTATCTATCTATCTATCTATCTATCTATCTATCTATCTATCTATCTATCTATCTATCTATCTATCTATCTATCTATCTATCTATCTATCTATCTATCTATCTATCTATCTATCTATCTATCTATCTATCTATCTATCTATCTATCTATCTATCTATCTATCTATCTATCTATCTATCTATCTATCTATCTATCTATCTATATCTATCTATCCAGCTATCTATAGCTTTTGATTTGATTTGATTTGATTTAGCCAGGGGACTTAACCTAAGATATAGCAATGCTACTAAAAGTTATATCCCTTTATAGAATATTTCTTATGTTAAGTCATGTAATTACAAAATGAAATTTTAGTAAGTAAATAGATGATTGCCCCCTAAGAAACTATTACAGTTGGTTGCACTGGAATGAAAGGAAGACGTGTAGAAAATTTCATCTCAATCGAATGGACCGTTCGCGAAAGCAGCAAATACATACACAACCACACACATACAGTCTCTTTTATAGATATAGACTATATTATAAGTATCTTCCATGCATAGTCTGGTCATGTTGATTAACTTCCTTGGTCCTCCAAATTCCTGCATAGCATTCCATAGACTATTTCTATGGACACTATCATAAGACTTTTTAAAATCCACAAAAATGTTATGGAGATCTCTTTTATATTCCCAGTTTTTCTCGGCTATTTGTCGTAAGATAAATATCTGATCTATTGTTGTTCTGTTTTGTCTAAAACCCGCCTGGTAGTCACCTATAATATCTTCTGAATATGGTTTTAGTCTATTTAGTAATACTGCGGATAGTATCTTATAGCTTGTGGACAGTAGTGATATTCCTCTATAATTTTCACATTGGAACTTGTCTCCTTTCTTAAAGATAGGTATCAATAATGACTCTTTCCAATCATGGGGTAATTCCTCTGTCCTCAAGATTTTTATTATTAGTTCGTATAGTTTTAGGTATGCCAGCTTCGTGGCTTAGAGGTTATGACTTTTCTCCGTAATCTCATATACTCTCGTCGATAACGTGATGACGGTGAGAATCAGCAGTGGTTCGAATTGCATCGGTAACTTACGGGGTATGTGAGCCGGCCGCTCAGAAAGCAATGGCAAACTACTGAGCGTAATCTTGCCAAGAAATCAACAAACAGCTGAAAGATGCTGGTGTTGACAGCGATGTCCTGTAAAGGATATGCAAAAAAACATTTTTTTAATAGTTTTAGATGTAATTCATGGCCACCTACCTTTATAACTTCAGCAGCAATTCCATCAGCCCCTGTTGCCTTATTGTTTTTAAGTCGTGTGATTGCATATAGGATTTCTTCAAATGTAGGTTCTTAAATGTGTGGTTCACACGTTAGAACCTCTTCCTGTGAGAAAGTGTTACTTGGAGCTTCACAATTTAGTAATTCACCAAAATATTCTTTCCATGTGTTGCACATTTCCTCATTGGTATTTATCATATTCCCATTTTTGTCTTTTAAACTTATGTGTTTTGTTGGTGCCCCAGTTTCATTGACTTCAGTTCTTTAAAAAACTTTCTGGATTCGTTTTTCTGGTGATTAGTTTCTGGTGATTAGATTTGTATTGGTTATGTTGTTACATGCGTTTTGTGTGGTCAGTATTTGTGTACGTGTATTTACAGAGCCATGTGGGCGTGTAGGTGACATGTATAATATTGCAACAATTTATTAATTGGCATATTTACATATGAAAGGGGGATGGGGGGGGGGGGGAGGAGGAGGGTTTACACCCCAAATTGTAAAAAAAAAATACTATGTTTGTTTCCCCTGTCACCGCCTTCCCCAATTGGTTCCTAAACCACCAACACAATCACCACCTCTTCGGTAATGATGATAGTGGCAGTAAACTTTTTAGAACCAACCAGTGAGGGCGGCAGCAGCATCCACAGTACTAGTAACAGGCGGGGAGATGAGAGATTATGATAATGATAAACAGTGATCCTATAATTAAAAAATAATAGCAATCGATCCATAATAATAAAATAGTGACACAGGGTTACATACTTAATCTCAATGAGAAAGCATGATAATAGTAGTACAAATGCATTTGTATTGTTAGTGTTGTTACATGCGTCCTGTGTGTTCAGTATTTTGTGCGTGTTTTAAGAGAGCGTTGCATGTGGGCATGTAAATGACATACTTAGAGTATTTCTTGAACATGACAGTGTATCAGAGACACCGAAACATTATAAACAGGTGCAACCAAAGACCCTTCGGGTCCTCCAGGATGCAAAGACCTACAACGGCGCGTTATTGCCTGCAGGCCAGTGACAGTAAAGAGGGCTGGACGGCAAAAGCCAAAACGGAGCAGGAATGGGATTGATACGTTGTGAAGGGAGTAGACCTAACCTCCGTTTAGACAGAGGCGGCCTAGCAGATAAAGAAATAACTAATTTACTAAACAATATTTATTATACAACAATTTGGTGCCTAAATTTTCAAATAATATTCAAAACTGTATTTAGCTTTTATGATGGTAACATTCAATTTGTACTTTCAAGGATATGAATAAAATTGTTACAGGAATAAATATACACTTCTCTTGCAAAATAGCTGTCAGTACAAATATAGTGAAATCTATAATTGTTCCCCTTGATAGATAAAGCCGTAATATGACATCACCCTACATGCAATTATTTCCCTTGAATGTAAAAAAAAAAAAAAAAAAAAATTAGTTACATATCCTTTATAGGGCGTTGCAGTCAACACCAGCATGTTTTGCTGTTGTGATCTCTTGGCAAGTTTACGTTCAATAGTTTCCCATTGCATTCTGAACGACCGGCATCTTTACCATTTCGTAAAAAGCCAACGCAAGACTGTTTGCTGCCAAATCGTAGGCAGCTGTGTTTCGAACGCGGGTATGCGGGATTACGAATTGCGTCTGTAAATCCTTCGCCTCGAAGCAAGAAAAACAAAATGATTGGTACTAACAAAACTGTACACGACATTGGTACTAACAAACCTGTACACGACATTGACAATACAAGGGAACATGACAATACCAGGACAGGTTGTAGATAGTGAGAACATGACAATACCGGGACAGGGGGCAGATAGTGAGAACATGACAATACCGGGGGAGATAGTGAGAACATGACAATACTGGGTCAGATAGTGAGAACATGACAATACTGGGACAGGGGGCAGATAGTGAGAACATGACAATACCGGGGCAGATAGGGAGATCATGACAATACCGGGGCAGGGGGTAGATAGTGAGAACATGACAATACCGGGACAGGGGGTAGATAGTGAGAACATGACAATACCGGGGTAGAAAGTGAGAACATGACAATACCGGGACAGGGGGTAGATAGTGAGAACATGACAATACCGGGGCAAATAGTGAGAACATGACAATACCGGGACAGGGGGCAGTTAGTGAGAACATGAAAATTCCGGGGCAGATAGTGAGAACATGACAATACCGGGACAGGGAGCAGATAGTGAGAACATGACAATACCGGAACAGGGGGTAGATAGTGAGAACATGACAATACCGGGACAGGGGTTAGATAGTGAGAACATGACAATACCGGGACAGGGGGTAGATAGTGAGAACATGACAATACCGGGACAGGGGGTAGATAGTGAGAACATGACACTACCGGGACAGGGGACATATAGTGAGAACATGACAATACCGGGAAAGGGGGTAGATAGTGAAAACATGACAATACCGGGACAGGGGGTAGATAGTGAGAACATGACAATACCGGGACAGGGGGTAGATAGTGAGAACATGACAATACCGGGACAGGGGGTAGATAGTGAGAACATGACAATACCGGGACAGGGGGTAGATAGTGAGAACACGACAATACCGGGGCATATAGTGAGAACATGACAATACCGGGACAGGGGGTAGATAGTGAGAACATGACAATACCGGGACAGGGGGTATATAGTGAGAATATGACAATACCGGGACAGGGGACAGATTGTGAGAACATGACAATACCGGAACAGGGGGTAGATAGTGAGAACATGACAATACCGGGACAGGGGGTAGATAGTGAGAACATGACAATACCGGGACAGGGGACAGATAGTGAGAACATGACAATACCGGGACAGGGGGTAGATAGTGAGAACATGACAATACCGGGACAGGGGGTAGATAGTGAGAACATGACAATACCGGGACAGGGGGTAGATAGTGAGAACATGACAATACCGGGACAGAAGGTAGATAGTGAGAACATGACAATACTGGGACAGGGGGTAGATAGTGAGAACATGACAATACCGGGACAGAGGGTAGATAGTGAGAACATGACAATACCGGGACAGGGGACAGATAGTGAGAACATGACAATACCGGGACAGCGGACAGATAGTGAGAACATGACACTACCGGGACAGGGGACAGATATTGAGAACATGACAATACCGGGACAGGGGGCAGATAGTGAGAACATGAAAAAACCTCGACAGGGGTTAGATAGTGAGAATATGACAATACCGGGACAGGGGACAGATAGGGAGATCATGACAATACCGGGGCAGGGGGTAGATAGTGAGAACATGACAATACCGGGACAGGGGGTAGATAGTGAGAACATGACAATACCGGGGTAGAAAGTGAGAACATGACAATACCGGGACAGGGGGTAGATAGTGAGAACATGACAATACCGGGGCAAATAGTGAGAACATGACAATACCGGGACAGGGGGCAGTTAGTGAGAACATGAAAATTCCGGGGCAGATAGTGAGAACATGACAATACCGGGACAGGGAGCAGATAGTGAGAACATGACAATACCGGAACAGGGGGTAGATAGTGAGAACATGACAATACCGGGACAGGGGTTAGATAGTGAGAACATGACAATACCGGGACAGGGGGTAGATAGTGAGAACATGACAATACCGGGACAGGGGGTAGATAGTGAGAACATGACACTACCGGGACAGGGGACATATAGTGAGAACATGACAATACCGGGAAAGGGGGTAGATAGTGAAAACATGACAATACCGGGACAGGGGGTAGATAGTGAGAACATGACAATACCGGGACAGGGGGTAGATAGTGAGAACATGACAATACCGGGACAGGGGGTAGATAGTGAGAACATGACAATACCGGGACAGGGGGTAGATAGTGAGAACACGACAATACCGGGGCATATAGTGAGAACATGACAATACCGGGACAGGGGGTAGATAGTGAGAACATGACAATACCGGGACAGGGGGTATATAGTGAGAATATGACAATACCGGGACAGGGGACAGATTGTGAGAACATGACAATACCGGAACAGGGGGTAGATAGTGAGGACATGACAATACCGGGACAGGGGGTAGATAGTGAGAACATGACAATACCGGGACAGGGGACAGATAGTGAGAACATGACAATACCGGGACAGGGGGTAGATAGTGAGAACATGACAATACCGGGACAGGGGGTAGATAGTGAGAACATGACAATACCGGGACAGGGGGTAGATAGTGAGAACATGACAATACCGGGACAGAAGGTAGATAGTGAGAACATGACAATACTGGGACAGGGGGTAGATAGTGAGAACATGACAATACCGGGACAGAGGGTAGATAGTGAGAACATGACAATACCGGGACAGGGGACAGATAGTGAGAACATGACAATACCGGGACAGCGGACAGATAGTGAGAACATGACACTACCGGGACAGGGGACAGATATTGAGAACATGACAATACCGGGACAGGGGGCAGATAGTGAGAACATGAAAAAACCTCGACAGGGGTTAGATAGTGAGAATATGACAATACCGGGACAGGGGGTAGATAGTGAGAACATGACAATACCGGGGCAGATAGTAAGAACATGACAATACCGGGACAGGAGGTAGATAGTGAGAACATGACAATACCGGGGCAGGGGGTAGATAGTGAGAACATGGCAATACCGGGACAGGGGACAGATAGTGAGAACATGACAATACCGGGACAGGGGGTAGATAGTGAGAACATGACTATACCGGGACAGGGGGTAGATAGTGAGAACATGACAATAACCGGGACAGGGGACAGATAGTGAGTACATGACAATACCGGGACATGGGGCAGATAGTGAGAACATGACAATACCGGGACAGGGGGTAGATAGTGAGAACATGACAATACCGGGGCAGATAGTGAGAACATGACAATACCGGGACAGGGGGTAGATAGTGAGAACATGACAATACCGGGACAGGGGGTGGATAGTGAGAACATGACAATACCGGGAAAGGGGACAGATTGTAAGAACATGACAACACCGGTTCAGGGGACAGATAGTGAGAACATGACAATACCGGGACAGGGGACAGATAGTGAGAACATGACAATACCGGAACAGGGGACATATTGTAAGAACATGACAACACCGGCACAGGGGACAGATAGTGAGAACACGACAATACCGGGACAGGGGACAGATAGTGAGAACATGACAATACCGGAACAGAGGACAGATTGTAAGAACATGACAACACCGGGACAGGGGGTAGATAGTGAGAACATGACAATACCGGGGCAGATAGTGAGAACATGACAATACCGAGACAGGGGGTAGATAGTGAGAACATGACAATACCGGGACAGGGGGTAGATAGTGAGAATATGACAATACCGGGACATGGGACAGATAGTGAGAACATGACAATACCGGGACAGGGGGTAGATAGTGAGAACATGACAATACCGGGACAGGGGGCAGATAGTGAGAACATGAAAATACCGGGACAGGGGACAGATAGTGAGAACATGACAATACCGGACAGGGGGCAGATAGTGACAACATGACTATACCGGGACACGGGACAGATAGTGAGAACATGACAATACCGGGACAGGGGGTAGATAGTGAGAACATGACAATACCAAGGCAGATAGTGAGAACATGTCAATACCGGGGCAGATAGTGAGAACATGTCAATACCGGGGCAGATAGTGAGAACATGACAATACCGGGACAGTCGGTAGATAGTGAGAACATGACAATACCGGGACAGGGGGCAGATACTGAGAACATGACAATACCGGGGTAGATAGTGAGAACATGACAATACCGCAACAGGGGGTAGATAGTGAGAACATGACAATACCGGGGCAGATAGTGAGAACATGACAATACCGGGACAGGGGGTAGATAGTGAGAACATGACAATACCGGGACAGGGGGTAGATTGTGAGAACATGACAATACCGGGACAGGGGGTAGATAGTGAGAACATGACAATACCGGGGCAGATAGTGAGAACATGACAATACCGAGACAGGGGGTAGATAGTGAGAACATGACAATACCGGGACAGGGGCTAGATAGTGAGAACATGACAATACCGGGACAGGTGACAGATAGTAAGAACATGACAACACCGGGACAGGGGGTAGATAGTGAGAACATGACAATACCGCGGCAGATAGTGAGAACATGACAATACCGGGACAGGGGGTAGATAGTGAGAACATGACAATACCGGGACAAGGGGCAGATAGTGAGAACATGACAATACCGGGACAGGGGGCAGATAGTGAGAACATGACAATACCGGGACAGGGGGTAGATTGTGAGAACATGACAATACCGGGGCAGATAGTGAGAACATGACAATACCGGGACAGGGGGCAGATAGTGAGAACATGACAATACCGGGACAGGGGACAGATAGTGAGAATATGACAATACCGGGACAGGGGACAGATAGTAAGAACATGACAACACAGGGACAGAGGGTAGATAGTGAGAACATGACAATACCGGGGCAGATAGTGAGAACATGACAATTCCGGGACAGGGGGTAGATAGTGAGAACATGACAATACCGGGACAGGGGGTAGATAGTGAGAATATGACAATACCGGGAAAGGGGGCAGATAGTGAGAACATGACAATACCGGGACAGTGGGTAGATAGTGAGTACATGACAATACCGGGACAGGGGGTAGATAGTGAGAATATGACAATACCGGGACAGGGGACAGACAGTGAGAACATGACAATACCGGGACAGGGGGTAGATAGTAGGAATATGACAATACCGGGACAGGGGACAGATAGTGAGAACATGACAATACCGTGACAGGGGATAGATAGTGAGAACATGACAATACCGGGGCAGATAGTGAGAACATGACAATACCGGTACAGGCGGTAGATAGTGAGAACATGACAATACCGTGATTGGGGGTAGATAGTGAGGACATGACAATACCGGGACAGAAGGTAGATAGTGATAACATGACAATACCGGGACAAGGAGCAGATAGTGAGAACATGACAATACCGTGACAGGGGGTAGATAGTGAGTACATGACAATACCTGGACAGGGAGGAGATAGTGAGAACATAACAATACCGGGGCAGATAGTGAGAACATGACAATACCGGGACAGGGTGTAGATAGTGAGAACATAACAATACCGGGACAGGAGGCAGTTAATGAGAACATGACAATGACGGTGCAGATAGTGAGAACATGAAAATACCGGGACAAGGGGAAGATAGTGAGAACATGACAATATCGGAACAGCGGACAGATAGTGAGAACATGACAATACCGGGACAGGGGCAGATAGTGAGAACATGACAATACCGGGACAGATAGTGAGAACATGACAATACCGGGACAGGGTACAGATAGTGAGAACATGACAATACCTGGACAGGGGGCAGATAGTGAGAAAATGACAATACCGGCATAGGGGGTAGATAAGGAGAACATGACAATAACGGGACAAGGGGTAGATAGTGAGAACATGATAATACCGGGACAGGGGGTAGATAGTGAGAACATGACAATACCGGGACAGATAGTGAGAACATGACAATACCGGGACAGGGTACAGATAGTGAGAACATGACAATACCTGGACAGGGGGCAGATAGTGAGAAAATGACAATACCGGCATAGGGGGTAGATAGGGAGAACATGACAATAACGGGACAGGGGGTAGATAGTGAGAACATGATAATACCGGGACAGGGGGTAGATAGTGAGAACATGACATTACCGGGGCAGATAGTGAGAACATGACAATACCGGGACACGGGGTAGATAGTGAGAACATAAACATACCGTGGCAGATAGTGAGAACATGACAATACCGGGACAGGGGACAGATAGTGAGATCATGAAAATACAGGGAGGGTGGGCAGACAATTAGAACATGAAAATACCAGGACAGGGGGCAGATAGTGAGAACATGAAAATACTGGGAAGATGGCGGGCCAGACAATTAGAACATGAAAATACCTGGACAGGGGGCAGATAGTGGGAACATGAAAATGCCGGGAGGGTGGCGGGCCAGACAATTAGAACATGAAAATACCGGGACAGGGGGCAGTTAGTCTTCTCCTTCTTCAGCGTTCCGAGTCATTGAAGTTCTTAGCTGCAGATACAATCCGTCTCCATTCGTCTCTCTGGTTGACCTTCTCTTGCCAGTCGTTGATTCCAAGTGCTTGTAGGTCTGTATATATATTATCTCTCCACCGCCTTCTTGGTCTACCTCGGGGTCTACGGTCATTTATTTCCTGAGTGTAAGCGAGGTTTGTTTCCCTATTGTCTTCCTTTCTTTCTATATGTCCCAGCCATTGTAGTCTATTAGCTTTCAGATACCAGTGATTAGCGGGGACTTAAACAGATCATAAATGTCTTTGTTACTTCTTCTTTTCCACTCTCCACTTTGTGTATCCCTAATGGGCCCAAAGATGCGTCTTAAAACTTTGTTCTCAAAGGTTTGTAACAAGGCTTCGTTTCCTTTCGTTGTACTCCAGGTTTCAGAGCCATACAGCACAACAGGTCTGATCAGTGTTTTGGATATTGTGATTTTGGTGTTACGAGATAACGACTTTGATTTTAGTAGATTTTGTAGTGCATAGTATATCTTATTTCCAGAATTGATTCTAGTTTGAATTTCTTCCCTTGTGATGGTGGAGCAGTTGAAGATTGTACCCAGGCATTTGTATGTTTCCGTTCTTTTAATGGTCATATTATCTATTTGTATGTGGCCAGAGTTTTTAGCCATTCCTTCTCTTGAAATTACCATATATTCTGTCTTATCTTGGTTGATAACCAACCCCATCTGTTAGGCTTTTTCCTTTAAGTGAGTCAATATTTCCAATGTCTTTTGTTCATTTTCCCCTATAATATCTATATCATCTGCATAACCAAGCAGTTTGGATGTTCCTCCAATAGCACATTCTTCCTTTACCTTCCTTACAACTTTCTCTAGAGCCAGATTGAAGAGTAGCGGTGATAGTGCATCACCTTGTTTCAAGCCAGATGTTATTTGGAAAGGGTCTGATTTCCTGCCTTTATATGTTACAAGCTGACCCGGCCCGGTTTCGCCCAGGCCCTGGCGGGGATCTATCTATCTATCTATCTATCTATCTATCTATCTATCTATCTATCTATCTATCTATCTATCTATCTATCTATCTATCTATCTATCTATCTATCTATCTATCTATCTATCTATCTATCTATCTATCTATCTATCTATCTATCTATCTATCTATCTATCTATCTATCTATCTATCTATCTATCTATCTATCTATCTATCTATCTATCTATCTATCTATCTATCTATCTATCTATCTATCTATCTATCTATCTATCTATCTATCTATCTATCTATCTATCTATCTATCTATCTATCTATCTATCTATCTATCTATCTATCTATCTATCTCTGTCTGTCTGTCTGTCTGTCTGTCTGTCTGTCTGTCTGTCTGTCTGTCTGTCTGTCTGTCTGGTCTGTCTATCTATCTGTCTGTCTGCCTGCCCGTCCGTCTCTCCCTCCGTCTATCCCACCCTCTCTATCTATCTGGTCAGATCCATCAATCTATCTATCTATCTATCTATCTATCTATCTATCTATCTATCTATCTATCTATCTATCTATCTATCTATCTATCTATCTATCTATCTATCTATCTATCTATCTATCTATCTATCTATCTATCTATCTATCTATCTATCTATCTATCTATCTATCTATCTATCTATCTATCTATCTATCTATCTATCTATCTCTGTCTGTCTGTCTGTCTGTCTGTCTGTCTGTCTGTCTGTCTGTCTGTCTGTCTGTCTGGTCTGTCTATCTATCTGTCTGTCTGCCTGCCCGTCCGTCTCTCCCTCCGTCTATCCCACCCTCTCTATCTATCTGGTCAGATCCATCAATCTATCTATCTATCTATCTATCTATCTATCTATCTATCTATCTATCTATCTATCTATCTATCTATCTATCTATCTATCTATCTATCTATCTATCTATCTATCTATCTATCTATCTATCTATCTATCTATCTATCTATCTATCTATCTATCTATCTATCTATCTATCTATCTATCTATCTATCTATCTATCTATCTATCTATCTATCTATCTATCTATCTATCTATCTATCTATCTATCTATCTATCTATCTATCTATCTATCTATCTATCTATCTAGGAGTACCGCAAGGCTCTATTCTTGGCCCTCTACTATTTGCCATATATATTAACGATCTACCTTTGCATCTTTCGTCGTCCTGCGATCTATTTGCAGACGACTGTACAGTGTACACAAACGCTGAAAACTGTATTTTACTTGAGTCGTATTTACAACAAGAATTAAATAATGTAGTTAGGTGGAGCTATTCAAACCGTATGCAAATTAACATCACTAAAACAAAATCAATGTTATTAACAACCAGACAAAGACTTCAGACTCTAAGCTCACACACAACACTTCAACTTCACATCGATAACATGCCAGTAGAAAGTGTAATTGAGCACAAAACATTAGGCCTAATCATTGATAGAAACCTAACCTTTAATTCCCACGTTCAAGTGCTCATTAAACAAACAGCGAAAAAAGTCTACCAACTCGCCAAAATTAAAAACTTCCTTGATGAGGACACAAGGAAACTATTCTATACTTCTCATATACAGACACACTTTGACTACTGCTCTTCGATCTGGGACGGTTGTTCTAATTCAAACACCAAGCGACTTTACTCACTTCAGAAACGGGCCATGAGTCTAATTTATAGCAAACATTTAACTGACAATCCTAGCCTGTATAAACGCCTTCAGTTACTACCACTCCGTAAACGCCTGCTTTTCAATAAAGCTAAACTAATTCACAAAATCCTGCATCGGAATGCCCCAAATTACCTTTGGCCATTGTTTAAATATAATGCTAGACACAGTAAACGTTTAAATATATTACACATTCCGAAGCCTAGGATTGACTTATACAAAACAAGCTTAACGTACTCTGCAGCTCAGCTGTGGAACAATCTTCCACAAGAAAACAAAGACATCACCAATCCCTTTTCATATAATCGCAAATTATTCGAACACTATCTCAATATGGATTACCTTCACCTTAATAATAGAGATAATAATAATAAAAACAAAACCCTAGTATAACAGCCAGTCCCCTTTTTGTAGGCCAGTATATTCCACATGGCTAACAACAAGTGTCAGACCATTATCTAATATTACTGTGTCGTGTAGTTTTGATGTTCGCATTTTGCCTATGCCTTTATAATGCATATCCTTTATATTGTTGTTGTTCTCTGTTAGCCTTGAATGATGTGTGAATGAAATAATGTATGAAAGAGAGTGATAGAAGGGCAGAATGTTAGACGGGCCTGCGTGCCCAATTCTTAACCCTTTGAAAATAAAGTTTGTTCGTTCGTTCGTTCGTTCGTTCGTTCGTTCTATCTATCTATCTATCTATCTATCTATCTATCTATCTATCTATCTATCTATCTATCTATCTATCTATCTATCTATCTATCTATCTATCTATCTATCTATCTATCTATCTATCTATCTATCTATCTATCTATCTATCTATCTATCTATCTATCTATCTATCTATCTATCTATCTATCTATCTATCTATCTATCTATCTATCTATCTATCTATCTATCTATCTATCTATCTATCTATCTATCTATCTATCTATCTATCTATCTATCTATCTATCTATCTATCTATCTATCTATCTATCTATCTATCTATCTATCTATCTATCTATCTATCTATCTATCTATCTATCTATCTATCTATCTATCTATCTATCTATCTATCTATCTATCTATCTATCTATCTATCTATCTATCTATCTATCTATCTATCTATCTATCTATCTATCTAGGAGTACCGCAAGGCTCTATTCTTGGCCCTCTACTATTTGCCATATATATTAACGATCTACCTTTGCATCTTTCGTCGTCCTGCGATCTATTTGCAGACGACTGTACAGTGTACACAAACGCTGAAAACTGTATTTTACTTGAGTCGTATTTACAACAAGAATTAAATAATGTAGTTAGGTGGAGCTATTCAAACCGTATGCAAATTAACATCACTAAAACAAAATCAATGTTATTAACAACCAGACAAAGACTTCAGACTCTAAGCTCACACACAACACTTCAACTTCACATCGATAACATGCCAGTAGAAAGTGTAATTGAGCACAAAACATTAGGCCTAATCATTGATAGAAACCTAACCTTTAATTCCCACGTTCAAGTGCTCATTAAACAAACAGCGAAAAAAGTCTACCAACTCGCCAAAATTAAAAACTTCCTTGATGAGGACACAAGGAAACTATTCTATACTTCTCATATACAGACACACTTTGACTACTGCTCTTCGATCTGGGACGGTTGTTCTAATTCAAACACCAAGCGACTTTACTCACTTCAGAAACGGGCCATGAGTCTAATTTATAGCAAACATTTAACTGACAATCCTAGCCTGTATAAACGCCTTCAGTTACTACCACTCCGTAAACGCCTGCTTTTCAATAAAGCTAAACTAATTAACAAAATCCTGCATCGGAATGCCCCAAATTACCTTTGGCCATTGTTTAAATATAATGCTAGACACAGTAAACGTTTAAATATATTACACATTCCGAAGCCTAGGATTGACTTATACAAAACAAGCTTAACGTACTCTGCAGCTCAGCTGTGGAACAATCTTCCACAAGAAAACAAAGACATCACCAATCCCTTTTCATATAATCGCAAATTATTCGAACACTATCTCAATATGGATTACCTTCCCCCTTAATAATAGAGATAATAATAATAATAACAAAACCCTAGTATAACAGCCAGTCCCCTTTTTGTAGGCCAGTATATTCCACATGGCTAACAACAAGTGTCAGACCATTATCTAATATTACTGTGTCGTGTAGTTTTGATGTTCGCATTTTGCCTATGCCTTTATAATGCATATCCTTTATATTGTTGTTGTTCTCTGTTAGCCTTGAATGATGTGTGAATGAAATAATGTATGAAAGAGAGTGATAGAAGGGCAGAATGTTAGACGGGCCTGCGTGCCCAATTCTTAACCCTTTGAAAATAAAGTTTGTTCGTTCGTTCGTTCGTTCGTTCGTTCTATCTATCTATCTATCTATCTATCTATCTATCTATCTATCTATCTATCTATCTATCTATCTATCTATCTATCTATCTATCTATCTATCTATCTATCTATCTATCTATCTATCTATCTATCTATCTATCTATCTATCTATCTATCTATCTATCTATCTATCTATCTATCTATCTATCTATCTATCTATCTATCTATCTATCTATCTATCTATCTATCTATCTATCTATCTATCTATCTATCTATCTATCTATCTATCTATCTATCTATCTATCTATCTATCTATCTATCTATCTATCTATCTATCTATCTATCTATCTATCTATCTAGGAGTACCGCAAGGCTCTATTCTTGGCCCTCTACTATTTGCCATATATATTAACGATCTACCTTTGCATCTTTCGTCGTCCTGCGATCTATTTGCAGACGACTGTACAGTGTACACAAACGCTGAAAACTGTATTTTACTTGAGTTGTATTTACAACAAGAATTAAATAATGTAGTTAGGTGGAGCTATTCAAACCGTATGCAAATTAACATCACTAAAACAAAATCAATGTTATTAACAACCAGACAAAGACTTCAGACTCTAAGCTCACACACAACACTTCAACTTCACATCGATAACATGCCAGTAGAAAGTGTAATTGAGCACAAAACATTAGGCCTAATCATTGATAGAAACCTAACCTTTAATTCCCACGTTCAAGTGCTCATTAAACAAACAGCGAAAAAAGTCTACCAACTCGCCAAAATTAAAAACTTCCTTGATGAGGACACAAGGAAACTATTCTATACTTCTCATATACAGACACACTTTGACTACTGCTCTTCGATCTGGGACGGTTGTTCTAATTCAAACACCAAGCGACTTTACTCACTTCAGAAACGGGCCATGAGTCTAATTTATAGCAAACATTTAACTGACAATCCTAGCCTGTATAAACGCCTTCAGTTACTACCACTCCGTAAACGCCTGCTTTTCAATAAAGCTAAACTAATTCACAAAATCCTGCATCGGAATGCCCCAAATTACCTTTGGCCATTGTTTAAATATAATGCTAGACACAGTAAACGTTTAAATATATTACACATTCCGAAGCCTAGGATTGACTTATACAAATCAAGCTTAACGTACTCTGCAGCTCAGCTGTGGAACAATCTTCCACAAGAAAACAAAGACATCACCAATCCCTTTTCATATAATCGCAAATTATTCGAACACTATCTCAATATGGATTACCTTCCCCCTTAATAATAGAGATAATAATAATAATAACAAAACCCTAGTATAACAGCCAGTCCCCTTTTTGTAGGCCAGTATATTCCACATGGCTAACAACAAGTGTCAGACCATTATCTAATATTACTGTGTCGTGTAGTTTTGATGTTCGCATTTTGCCTATGCCTTTATAATGCATATCCTTTATATTGTTGTTGTTCTCTGTTAGCCTTGAATGATGTGTGAATGAAATAATGTATGAAAGAGAGTGATAGAAGGGCAGAATGTTAGACGGGCCTGCGTGCCCAATTCTTAACCCTTTGAAAATAAAGTTTGTTCGTTCGTTCGTTCGTTCGTTCGTTCGTTCGATCTATCTATCTATCTATCTATCTATCTATCTATCTATCTATCTATCTATCTATCTATCTATCTATCTATCTATCTATCTATCTATCTATCTATCTATCTATCTATCTATCTATCTATCTATCTATCTATCTATCTATCTATCTATCTATCTATCTATCTATCTATCTATCTATCTATCTATCTATCTATCTATCTATCTATCTATCTATCTATCTATCTATCTATCTATCTATCTATCTATCTATCTATCTATCTATCTATCTATCTATCTATCTATCTATCTATCTATCTATCTATCTAGGAGTACCGCAAGGCTCTATTCTTGGCCCTCTACTATTTGCCATATATATTAACGATCTACCTTTGCATCTTTCGTCGTCCTGCGATCTATTTGCAGACGACTGTACAGTGTACACAAACGCTGAAAACTGTATTTTACTTGAGTCGTATTTACAACAAGAATTAAATAATGTAGTTAGGTGGAGCTATTCAAACCGTATGCAAATTAACATCACTAAAACAAAATCAATGTTATTAACAACCAGACAAAGACTTCAGACTCTAAGCTCACACACAACACTTCAACTTCACATCGATAACATGCCAGTAGAAAGTGTAATTGAGCACAAAACATTAGGCCTAATCATTGATAGAAACCTAACCTTTAATTCCCACGTTCAAGTGCTCATTAAACAAACAGCGAAAAAAGTCTACCAACTCGCCAAAATTAAAAACTTCCTTGATGAGGACACAAGGAAACTATTCTATACTTCTCATATACAGACACACTTTGACTACTGCTCTTCGATCTGGGACGGTTGTTCTAATTCAAACACCAAGCGACTTTACTCACTTCAGAAACGGGCCATGAGTCTAATTTATAGCAAACATTTAACTGACAATCCTAGCCTGTATAAACGCCTTCAGTTACTACCACTCCGTAAACGCCTGCTTTTCAATAAAGCTAAACTAATTCACAAAATCCTGCATCGGAATGCCCCAAATTACCTTTGGCCATTGTTTAAATATAATGCTAGACACAGTAAACGTTTAAATATATTACACATTCCGAAGCCTAGGATTGACTTATACAAAACAAGCTTAACGTACTCTGCAGCTCAGCTGTGGAACAATCTTCCACAAGAAAACAAAGACATCACCAATCCCTTTTCATATAATCGCAAATTATTCGAACACTATCTCAATATGGATTACCTTCCCCCTTAATAATAGAGATAATAATAATAATAACAAAACCCTAGTATAACAGCCAGTCCCCTTTTTGTAGGCCAGTATATTCCACATGGCTAACAACAAGTGTCAGACCATTATCTAATATTACTGTGTCGTGTAGTTTTGATGTTCGCATTTTGCCTATGCCTTTATAATGCATATCCTTTATATTGTTGTTGTTCTCTGTTAGCCTTGAATGATGTGTGAATGAAATAATGTATGAAAGAGAGTGATAGAAGGGCAGAATGTTAGACGGGCCTGCGTGCCCAATTCTTAACCCTTTGAAAATAAAGTTTGTTCGTTCGTTCGTTCGTTCGTTCGTTCTATCTATCAATCTATCTATCTATCTATCTATCTATCTATCTATCTATCTATCTATCTATCTATCTATCTATCTATCTATCTATCTATCTATCTATCTATCTATCTATCTATCTATCTATCTATCTATCTATCTATCTATCTATCTATCTATCTATCTATCTATCTATCTATCTATCTATCTATCTATCTATCTATCTATCTATCTATCTATCTATCTATCTATCTATCTATCTATCTATCTATCTATCTATCTATCTATCTATCTATCTATCTATCTATCTATCTATCTATCTATCTATCTATCTATCTATCTATCTATCTATCTATCTATCTATCCAGCTATCTATAGCTTTTGATTTGATTTGATTTGATTTAGCCAGGGGACTTAACCTATGATATAGCAATGCTACTAAAAGTTATATCCCTTTATAGAATATTTCTTATGTTAAGTCATGTAATTACAAAATGAAATTTTAGTAAGTAAATAGATGATTGCCCCCTAAGAAACTATTACAGTTGGTTGCACTGGAATGAAAGGAAGACGTGTAGAAAATTTCATCTCAATCGGATGGACCGTTCGCGAAAGCAGCAAATACATACACAACCACACACATACAGTCTCTTTTATAGATATAGACTATATTATAAGTATCTTCCATGCATAGTCTGGTCATGTTGATTAACTTCCTTGGTCCTCCAAATTCCTGCATAGCATTCCATAGACTATTTCTATGGACACTATCATAAGCCTTTTTAAAATCCACAAAAATGTTATGGAGATCTCTTTTATATTCCCAGTTTTTCTCGGCTATTTGTCGTAAGATAAATATCTGATCTATTGTTGTTCTGTTTTGTCTAAAACCCGCCTGGTAGTCACCTAATATGTCTTCTGAATATGGTTTTAGTCTATTTAGTAATACTGCGGATAGTATCTTATAGCTTGTGGACAGTAGTGATATTCCTCTATAATTTTCACATTGGAACTTGTCTCCTTTCTTAAAGATAGGTATCAATAATGACTCTTTCCAATCATGGGGTAATTCCTCTGTCCTCAAGATTTTTATTATTAGTTCGTATAGTTTTAGGTATAGTTTTAGGTTTCCACCTTGTCGTGGTGGGGGAGCTTGAGTTTCTCAATGACCCTGAGAGCTATGCCGGCGGTAGCGTAGCTACCAGCAGGGCCTCCCAAGCCGGACAGGTCAAAGGGTAGAGAACAGACAAAGAGAAACACCCTGGTCCTCCAGGTTGGGGGTTGAAGCGTGGGGTTAACATCCCCACCTTTGTAAAAACCTTTCTTTGTTACGAAACAAATACATGAGCCTCGATATCGGACTGACTTATCTGGACAACGACCTTGGAACGTTAAAGGACTTTTGAGATTTGGAACATGGAATGTACGGACACTATATCGAGCTGGAGCGGCCGAAGAACTAACCCGGGAGCTGATTGAATATCAAATGGATATAACAGCAATTCAAGAAATAAGGTGGCCAGGAGAGGGTACTTTAGAGCAAAATGGAATGATTATAATATATGGAGGAAACACCCAAAATAAACATGAATTAGGAACAGGATTTGTCATCAAAAAAGAGTTATGGGGGAACGTTTTAAACTTTAAAGCTTTTAATGACAGGATTAGTAAATTACGAATAAAAGGTAAATGGAAAAATATAACGATGATTAATGTACATGCACCTACTGAAGAAAAAGAAGATGATATTAAAGAAGACTTTTATAATGATCTGGAAGATGTCATAGAAGAAACCCCCAAACAGGACATCCTGATTGTGCTAGGAGACTTCAATGCAAAAATAGGTAGAGAGCAAACTAATAAAAAAGTGGCCGGTATGGAAAGCCTACATACAACTTCAAATGATAATGGATGGAGAGTCATCAACCTGGCAGAAGCCAAAGGACTGCAGATTAGCAGTACCAGACTACAAAGAAAGGATATACACAAACAAACTTGGAAATCATGTGACAAGAGAACCTTTAATCAAATAGATCACATTTTAATTAACAACAGAAATGCATCAAACATACAGCAAGTCAGAAGTTATAGAGGAGCTGAGTGCCACAGTGACCACTTCCTCGTTGGAGCAAAATTTAAAATAAAACTTAAGAGAGCTTTCTATACTAAATTACAAAGATTAAACCCAACATATAACAGAGAAAAACTGCAAGACATTACAGTCAAAGAGAAATTTACAGATGAAATAAAATGTAAACTTGAAACTCTGCAAAACCCTTTGGAGGAAAGCATTGACCAAACTTGGTTGAACATCAAGAATACAATTCAGTCTACCGCAGAAGAATGTCTCGGTGTGTTAACCACGCATAGAAAGAACAGATGGTTCAATCAAAAATGTGAAGAAGCAGTCATTAGGAAGAAGAATGCCAGACATGTATGGTTAAATGACATCAATAACATCCAAAAGGAAGAGCATTATAGAAATGAATGTAAAGAGGCTACAAAAATAGTCAGACAGCAGAAGCGAGAATATATGAATAATATAATCAAAGATATGGAAACTAATCACCAGAAAAATGAATCCAGAAAATTTTTTAAAGAACTGAAGTCAATGAAACGAGGGCACCAACAAAACACATATGGTTTAAAAGACAAAAATGGGAATATGATAAATACCAATGAGGAAATGTGCAACACATGGAAAGAATATTTTATTGAATTACTAAATTGTGAAGCTCCAAGTAACATTTTCTCACAGGAAGAGGTTCTAACATGCGAACCACAAATTGAAGAACCTACATTTGAAGAAATCCTATATGTAATCACACGACTTAAAAACAATAAGGCAACTGGGACTGATGGAATTGCTGCTGAATTTATAAAGGCAGGTGGCCATGCATTACATCAAAAGCTATATGAACTAATAATAAAAATCTGGAGGACAGAAGAATTACCCCATGACTGGAAAGAGTCATTATTGATACCTATCTTTAAGAAAGGAGACAAGTTCCAATGTGGAAATTATAGAGGAATATCACTACTGTCCACAAGCTATAAGATACTATCTGCAGTATTACTAAATAGACTAAAACCATATTCAGAAGACATATTAGGTGACTACCAGGCGGGGTTTAGACAAAACAGATCAACAATAGATCAGATATTTATCTTACGACAAATAGCCGAGAAACATTGGGAATATAAAAGAGATCTCCATAACATTTTTGTGGATTTTAAAAAGGCTTATGATAGTGTCCATAGGAATAGTCTATGGAATGCTATGCAGGAATTTGGAATACCAAGGAAGTTAATCAACATGACCAGACTATGCATGGAAGATACTTATAATATAGTAACATATAAAGGCAGGAAATCAGACCCCTTCCAAATAACATCTGGCTTGAAACAGGGTGATGCACTATCGCCGCTACTCTTCAATCTGGCTCTAGAGAAAGTTGTAAGGAAGGTAAAGGAGGAATGTGATATTGGAGGAACATCCAAGCTGCTTGGTTATGCAGATGATATAGATATTATAGGGCAAAGTGAACAAAAGACATTGGAAATATTGACTCACTTAAAGGGAAAAGCCCAACAGATGGGGCTGGTTATCAACCAAGATAAGACAGAATATATGGTAATTTCAAGAGACGGAATGGCTAGAAACTCTGGCCACATACAAATAGATAATATGACCATTAAAAGAACGGAAACATACAAATACCTGGGTACGATCTTCAACTGCTCCAACATCATAAGGGAAGAAATACAAACTAGAATCAACTCTGGAAATAAGATATACTATGCACTACAACATCTACTAAAATCAAAGGCGCTATCTCGTAACACCAAAATCACAATATACAAAACACTGATCAGACCAGTTGTGCTGTATGGCTCTGAAACCTGGAGTACAACGAAAGGAGACGAAGCCTTGTTACAAACCTTTGAGAACAAAATTTTAAGACGCATCTTTGGACCCATTAGGGATACACAAAGTGGAGAGTGGAAAAGAAGAAGTAACAAAGACATTTATGATCTGTTTAAGTCCCCGCTAATCACTGGTATCATGAAGGCTAATAGACTACAATGGCTGGGGCATATAGAAAGAATGGAAGATAATAGGGAAACAAAACTCGCTTACACTCAGGAAATAAATTACCGTAGACCCCGAGGTAGACCAAGAAGGCGGTGGAGAGATAATACATGTACAGACCTGCAAGCACTTGGAATCAACGACTGGCAAGAGAAGGTCCACCAGAGAGACGAATGGAGACGGATTGTATTTGCAGCAAAGAACCTCAATGGCTCGGAACGCTGAAGAAGAAGAGATAGTTTTAGGTATGCCAGCTTCGTGGCTTAGAGGTTATGACTTTTCTCCGTAATCTCGTATACTCTCGTCGATAACGTGATGACGGTGAGAATCAGCAGTGGTTCGATTGCATCGGTAACTTACGGGGTATGTGAGCCGGCCGCTCAGAAAGCAATGGCAAACTACTGAGCGTAATCTTGCCAAGAAATCAACAAACAGCTGAAAGATGCTGGTGTTGACAGCGATGTCCTGTAAAGGATATGCAAAAAAAAATTTTTTTAATAGTTTTAGATGTAATTCCAAAAGTAAAGAAAGTTGGCCGTAAGACATGGATGACTGAAGAAATTTTACAACTAATGGAAACAAGAAGACAGAACAAAAATAATCCTGCCAAATATGAAGAAATTCACAGAAAAGTCAGAACCTTATGTAAGGAGGCTAAAGAAACATGGCTTGAGAAAAATTGCAGAGAAATTGAAAAACAACACAACAGTAAAAATGCAAAACTAATGCACAAAAGAATTCAGGAGATTACTAATCAAAGAACACGTACATCAGCAGGCTGCCTAAAGACAAAAGATGGAAGAGTCATAATAGAAAAAGATCAGATTTTACATGTATGGTCAGATTACGTGAAAAACCTGTATGACGATAACAGAGACGAACAATATATTGTTCAAAATAACAATGAAGGGCCAGCAATTTTGAAAATGGAGGTTCAGAATGCTCTTAATCATATGAAATCTGGCAAAACCCCCGGTCCAGACAGCGTCACAACAGAAATGATTAATGCTTTAGAAGAATATGGAATAGATAAAGTTACCAGTCTGCTTAATACAATATATGATACTGGAAACATACCTCATGAGTTATGTAATTCTGTATTTATTGCAATCCCAAAGAAATCAGGAGCCTTGGAATGTGATCAACATCGAACAATTAGTATAATGAGTCACATCACGAAGATTTTGCTAAGAATTATCATGCAAAGAGTTAGGAGGAAAATACAACCTGAAATAGGAGAAGAACAATGTGGGTTTGTAGTAGGCAAGGGTACAGTAAATGCTGTGTATATACTGAGAACCGTAATCGAACGTTCTATAGAAGTAAACAAAGATCTACACCTTTGCTTCATTGACTACACAAAGGCTTTTGATAAAGTGAGACATGTCAACATGATAAGGATGCTTGAAGAACTACAAATTGATGGGAAAGACCTTAGACTTGTAAAAAACATATATTGGAAACAACAAGCTGCCATAAGAGTTGATAATGAAGTAAGCCAATATCAGCCTATTAAGAGAGGTGTGAGACAGGGATGTGTAATGTCTCCAGATCTGTTTTCCCTGTACAGTGAAAATATTTTCAGAAATATTGAAAATATGGAAGGAATCAACATTGGGGGACGATGCATCAATAACATTAGATATGCAGATGATACAGTCTTGATTGCAGACAATGAACAGGACCTGCAACATTTAGTAGATGCGGTTGTTACACACAGTGAACAACAAGGGTTAGAATTAAATTGTAAAAAGACACAGATTATGGTCGTCACTAAGAAGAACGAAATACCACAGTGTAATATACAAGTAAATGGGAATATTCTTCAACAAGTGAATAGGTACAATTACCTCGGAACAGTAATAACATCTGATGGGAGATGCCTTGAAGAGATTAGAACAAGAATCGCCATGGCAAAAGTAGCCTTTAGCAAGATGAAAAACATACTGACCAATAAAAAGATGTCAATTGAAACGAGAAAAAGAGTGTTGAGATGCTACATAGAACCTGTACTTTTATATGGATGTGAAGCTTGGACAATGAGCAGCCAGGCTGAAAAACATCTGATGGCTGTAGAAATGTGGTTTCTGAGGAAAATGCAAAGAATACCATGGACAGCCAGAAAGACCAATGAACAAGTCCTTCAAGAAACAAATGAAGATCGTAAACTGATCAGAGACATTAGACGTAGACAGTCACAATTTTTTGGGCATGTTATGAGAAGAAATGATTTGGAGAACTTGGTGACAACTGGTAAGATCGAGGGGAACAGACCAAGGGGAAGACCTAGAAACAAGTATCTGGATGGCTTGGCCTTGTGGCATGGTCGAGACAAAAACACGGAACTGATCCACGACTCTGTTGATCGAGTGAGATGGCAGAACATGACCGCCCACGCTTACCGGCATGGCACATGATGGATGGAGATGTAATTCATGGCCACCTACCTTTATAACTTCAGCAGCAATTCCATCAGCCCCTGTTGCCTTATTGTTTTTAAGTCGTGTGATTGCATATAGGATTTCTTCAAATGTAGGTTCTTAAATGTGTGGTTCACACGTTAGAACCTCTTCCTGTGAGAAAGTGTTACTTGGAGCTTCACAATTTAGTAATTCACCAAAATATTCTTTCCATGTGTTGCACATTTCCTCATTGGTATTTATCATATTCCCATTTTTGTCTTTTAAACCTTATGTGTTTTGTTGGTGCCCCAGTTTCATTGACTTCAGTTCTTTAAAAAACTTTCTGGATTCGTTTTTCTGGTGATTAGTTTCTGGTGATTAGATTTGTATTGGTTATGTTGTTACATGCGTTTTGTGTGGTCAGTATTTGTGTACGTGTATTTACAGAGCCATGTGGGCGTGTAGGTGACATGTATAATATTGCAACAATTTATTAATTGGCATATTTACATATGAAAGGGGGATGGGGGGGGGGGAGGAGGAGGGTTTACACCCCAAATTGTAAAAAAAAAATACTATGTTTGTTTCCCCTGTCACCGCCTTCCCCAATTGGTTCCTAAACCACCAACACAATCACCACCTCTTCGGTAATGATGATAGTGGCAGTAAACTTTTTAGAACCAACCAGTGAGGGCGACAGCAGCATCCACAGTACTAGTAACAGGCGGGGAGATGAGAGATTATGATAATGATAAACAGTGATCCTATAATTAAAAAATAATAGCAATCGATCCATAATAATAAAATAGTGACACAGGGTTACATACTTAATCTCAATGAGAAAGCATGATAATAGTAGTACAAATGCATTTGTATTGTTAGTGTTGTTACATGCGTCCTGTGTGTTCAGTATTTTGTGCGTGTTTTAAGAGAGCGTTGCATGTGGGCATGTAAATGACATACTTAGAGTATTTCTTGAACATGACAGTGTATCAGAGACACCGAAACATTATAAACAGGTGCAACCAAAGACCCTTCGGGTCATCCAGGATGCAAAGACCTACAACGGCGCGTTATTGCCCGCAGGCCAGTGACAGTAAAGAAGGCTGGACGGCAAAGACCAAAACGGAGCAGGAAAGGGATTGATACGTTGTGAAGGGAGTAGACCTAACCTCCGTTTAGACAGAGGCGGCCTAGCAGATAAAGAAATAACTAATTTACTAAACAATATTTATTATACAACAATTTGGTGCCTAAATTTTCAAATAATATTCAAAACTGTATTTAGCTTTTATGATGGTAACATTCAATTTGTACTTTCAAGGATATGAATAAAATTGTTACAGGAATAAATATACACTTCTCTTGCAAAATAGCTGTCAGTACAAATATAGTGAAATCTATAATTGTTCCCCTTGATAGATAAAGCCGTAATATGACATCACCCTACATGCAATTATTTCCCTTGAATGTAAAAAAAAAAAAAAAAAATTAGTTACATATCCTTTATAGGGCGTTGCAGTCAACACCAGCATGTTTTGCTGTTGTGATCTCTTGGCAAGTTTACGTTCAATAGTTTCCCATTGCATTCTGAACGACCGGCATCTTTACCATTTCGTAAAAAGCCAACGCAAGACTGTTTGCTGCCAAATCGTAGGCAGCTGTGTTTCGAACGCGGGTATGCGGGATTACGAATTGCGTCTGTAAATCCTTCGCCTCGAAGCAAGAAAAACAAAATGATTGGTACTAACAAAACTGTACACGACATTGGTACTAACAAATCTGTACACGACATTGGTACTAACAAAACTGTACACGACATTGGTACTAACAAATCTGTACACGACATTGGTACTAACAAAACTGTACACGACATTGGTACTAACAAACCTGTACACGACATTGACAATACAAGGGAACATGACAATACCAGGACAGGTTGTAGATAGTGAGAACATGACAATACCGGGACAGGGGGCAGATAGTGAGAACATGACAATACCGGGGCAGATAGTGAGAACATGACAATACTGGGGCAGATAGTGAGAACATGACAATACTGGGACAGGGGGCAGATAGTGAGAACATGACAATACCGGGGCAGATAGGGAGATCATGACAATACCGGGGCAGGGGGTAGATAGTGAGAACATGACAATACCGGGACAGGGGGTAGATAGTGAGAACATGACAATACCGGGGTAGAAAGTGAGAACATGACAATACCGGGACAGGGGGTAGATAGTGAGAACATGACAATACCGGGGCAAATAGTGAGAACATGACAATACCGGGACAGGGGGCAGTTAGTGAGAACATGAAAATTCCGGGGCAGATAGTGAGAACATGACAATACCGGGACAGGGAGCAGATAGTGAGAACATGACAATACCGGAACAGGGGGTAGATAGTGAGAACATGACAATACCGGGACAGGGGTTAGATAGTGAGAACATGACAATACCGGGACAGGGGGTAGATAGTGAGAACATGACAATACCGGGACAGGGGGTAGATAGTGAGAACATGACACTACCGGGACAGGGGACATATAGTGAGAACATGACAATACCGGGAAAGGGGGTAGATAGTGAAAACATGACAATACCGGGACAGGGGGTAGATAGTGAGAACATGACAATACCGGGACAGGGGGTAGATAGTGAGAACATGACAATACCGGGACAGGGGGTAGATAGTGAGAACATGACACTACCGGGACAGGGGGTAGATAGTGAGAACATGACAATACCGGGAAAGGGGGTAGATAGTGAAAACATGACAATACCGGAACAGGGGGTAGATAGTGAGGACATGACAAAACCGGGACAGGGAGCAGATAGTGAGAACATGAAAATACCGGGGCAGATAGTGAGAATATGACAATATCGGGGCAGATAGTGAGAATATGACAATACGGGGACAGGGGGCAGTTAGTGAGAACATGAAAATACAGGGGCAGATAGTGAGAACATGACAATACCGGGACAGGGGGTAGATAGTGAGAACATGACACTACCGGGACAGGGGGTAGATAGTGAGAACATGACAATACCGGGACAGGGGGTAGATAGTGAGAACATGACAATACCGGGGCAGATATTGAGGACATGACAATACCGGGGCAGATAATGAGAACATGACAATACCGGGACAGGGGGTAGATAGTGAGAACATGACAATACCGGGAAAGGGGGTAGATAGTGAAAACATGACAATACCGGGACAGGGGGTAGATAGTGAGGACATGACAAAACCGGGACAGGGAGCAGATAGTGAGAACATAAAAATACCGGGGCAGATAGTGAGAATATGACAATACCGGGGCAGATAGTGAGAATATGACAATACCGGGACAGGGGGAAGTTAGTGAGAACATGAAAATACCGGGGCAGATAGTGAGAACATGACAATACCGGGACTGGGGGAAGATAGTGAGAACATGACAATACCGGGACAGGGGGCAGATAGTGAGAACATAACAATACCGGGACAGGGGACAGATAGTGAGAACATGACAATACCGGGGCAGGGGGCAGATAGTGAGAACATGCCAATACCGGGGCAGATAGTGAGAAAATGACAATACCTGGACAGGGGGCAGTTAGTGAGAACATGAAAATACCGGGGCAGATAGTGAGAACATGACAATACCGGGACAGGGGGTAGATAGTGAGAACATGACAATACCGGGACAGGGGGTAGATAGTGAGAACATGACAATACCGGGACAGGGGGCAGATAGTGAGAACATGACAATACCGGGACAGGGGGCAGTTAGTGAGAACATGAAAATACAGGGACAGGGGGTAGATGGTGAGAACATGACAATACCGGGTATTCCAAGATATTTGAATTCTTTAACTTGTTTCAGAGGTGTGTTATTTATCTGTATACCTAGTGGGCCTGGCGATCTGCTAACTTGCATTACTTCGGTTTTGGCTGTGTTTATACTCATATTGTATCTGCTGCAGATTAAACTCAGATTAGTAATATGATTTTGTAGTCTGCCCTCATCGCTGTAAAACAGGCACTGATCGTCTGCAAATAGAAGTTCGTTTATTCCCTGTGAGTCAGTTGTTTCATCTGAAGTAAAGAGTTCTAAATTTTCTGAATCTGTTCTGTCGAGACTTGCTTCTTTGGAAATTCTGTATATGTAGATATTGAATAGCAGGGGAGAGAGCACACATCCCTGCCTCACTCCTGTAATGACTGTGAACATATCTGATATACCTTCAGATACAATTAGAACATGAAAATACCATGACAGGGAGCAGATAGTCTTCTTCTTCTTCAGCGTTCCGAGCCATTGAGGTTCTTTGCTGCAGATACAGTCCGTCTCCATTCGTCTCTCTGGTTGACCTTCTCTTGCCAGTCGTTGATTCCAAGTGCTTGTAGGTCTGTACATGTATTATCTCTCCACCGCCTTCTTGGTCTACCTCGGGGTCTAAGGTCATTTATTTCCTGAGTGTAAGCGAGTTTTGTTTCCCTATTGTCTTCCATTCTTTCTATATGCCCCAGCCACTGTAGTCTATTAGCCTTCATGATACCAGTGATTAGCGGGGACTTAAACAGATCATAAATGTCTTTGTTACTTCTTCTTTTCCACTCTCCACTTTGTGTATCCCTAATGGGTCCAAAGATGCGTTTTAAAACTTTGTTCTCAAAGGTTTGTAACAAGGCTTCGTCTCCTTTCGTTGTACTCCAGGTTTCAGAGCCATACAGCACAACTGGTCTGATCAGTGTTTTGTATATTGTGATTTTGGTGTTACGAGATAGCGCCTTTGATTTTAGTAGATGTTGTAGTGCATAGTATATCTTATTTCCAGAGGTGATTCTAGCTTGTATTTCTTCCCTTATGATATTGGAGCAGTTGAAGATTGTACCCAGGTATTTTTATGTTTCCGTTCTGTTAATGGTCATATTATCTATTTGTATGTGGCCAGAGTTTTTAGCCATTCCTTCTCTTGAAATTACCATATATTCTGTCTTATCTTGGTTGATAACCAGCTCCATCTGTTGGGCTTTTTCCTTTAAGCGAGTCAATATTTCCAATGTCTTTTGTTAATTTTCCCCTATAATATCTCTATCATCTGCATAACCAAGCAGCTTGGATGTTCCTCCAATATCACATTCTTCCTTTACCATCCTTACAACTTTCTTTAGAGCCAGATTGAATAGTAGCGGAGATAGTGCATCACCCTGTTTCAAGCCAGAAGTTATTTTGAAAGGGTCAATTATTTCCCTTGAATTAAAAAAAATATAAAATTAGTTACATATCCTTTATAGGGCGTTGCAGTCAAGACCAGCATGTTTTGCTGTTGTGATTTCTTGGCAAATTTACGTTCAATAGTTTCCCATTGCTTTCTGAACCGGCATCCATACCATTTCGTAAAAAGCCAAAGCAAGACTGTTTGCTGCCAAATCGTAGGCAGCTGTGTTTCGAACGCGGGTATCCGGGATTAAGAAGTGTGTCTGTAAATCCTTCGCCTCGAAGCGAGAAAAACAAATTGATTGGTACTAACAAACCTGTACACGACATTGGTACTAACAAACCTGTACACGACATTGGTACTAACAAACCTGTACACGACATTGGTACTAACAAACCTGTACACGACATTGACAATACAGGAGCAGATAGTGAGAACATGACAATACCGAGACAGGGGGGTAGATAGTGAGAACATGACAATACCGGGACAGAGGGTAGATAGTGAGAACAGGACAATACAGGGACAGGGGGTAGATAGTGAGAACATGACAATACCGGGACAGGGGGTAGATAGTGAGAACATGACAATACCGGGATAGGGGACAGATAGTGAGAACATAACAATACCGGGACAGGGGGTAGATAGTGAGAACATGACAATACCGGGGCAGATAGTGAGAACATGATAATACCGGGATAGGGGATAGATAGTGAGAACATGATAATACCGGGATAGGGGACAGATAGTGAGAACATGACAATACCGGGACAGGGGGGGGGGGGGTAGATAGTGAGAACATGACAATACTGGGACAGGGTACAGATAGTGAGAATATGACAATACCGGGACAGGGGACAGATAGTGAGAACATGACAATACCGGGATAGGGGACAGATAGTGAGAACATAACAATACCGGGACAGGGGGTAGATAGTGAGAACATGACAATACCGGGGCAGATAGTGAGAACATGACAATACCGGGAAAGGGGGTAGATAGTTAGAACATGACAATACCGGGACAGGGGGTAGATAGTGAGAATATGACAATATCGGGAAAGGAGGCAGATAGTGAGAACATGACAATACCGGGACAGGGGGTATATAATGAAAACATGACAATACCGGGACAGGGGGCAGATAGTGAGAACATGAAAATACCGGGACAGGGGACAGATAGTGAGAACATGACAATACCGGGACAGGGGGTAGATAGTGAGAACAGGACAATACAGGGACAGGGGGTAGATAGTGAGAACATGACAATACCGGGACAGGGGGTAGATAGTGAGAACATGATAATACCGGGATAGGGGGGGGGGGTAGATAGTGAGAACATGACAATACCGGGACAGGGGGTAGATAGTGAGAAAATGACAATACCGGGGCAGATAGTGACAACATGACAATACCGGGACAGGGGGTAGATAGTGAGAACATGACAATACTGGGACAGGGTACAGATAGTGAGAATATGACAATACCGGGACAGGGGACAGATAGTGAGAACATGACAATACCGGGATAGGGGACAGATAGTGAGAACATAACAATACCGGGACAGGGGGTAGATAGTGAGAACATGACAATACCGGGGCAGATAGTGAGAACATGACAATACCGGGAAAGGGGGTAGATAGTTAGAACATGACAATACCGGGACAGGGGGTAGATAGTGAGAATATGACAATATCGGGAAAGGAGGCAGATAGTGAGAACATGACAATACCGGGACAGGGGGTATATAATGAAAACATGACAATACCGGGACAGGGGGCAGATAGTGAGAACATGAAAATACCGGGACAGGGGACAGATAGTGAGAACATGACAATACCGGGACAGGGGGTAGATAATGAGAACATGACAATACCGGGGTAGATAGTGAGAACATGACAATACCGGGGTAGATAGTGAGAATATAACAATACCGGGGTAGATAGTGAGAACATGACAATACCGGGACAGGGGGTAGATAGTGAGAACATGAAAATACCGGGACAGGGGGGCAGAAAGTGAGAACATGACAATACCGGGACGGGGGTAGATAGTGAGAACATGACAATACCGGGACAGGGGGTAGATAGTGAGAACATGACAATACCGGGACAGGGGGTAGATAGTCAGAACATGACAATACCGGGACAGGGAGCAGATTGTGAGAACATGACAATACCGGGACAGGGAGCAGATAGTGAGTACATGTCAATACCGCGGAAGATAGTGAGAACACGACAATACCGGGACAGGGGGTAGATAGTGAGGACATGACAATACCGGGACAGGGGGCAGACAATGAGAACATGATAATGCCGGTGCAGATAGTGAGAACATGAAAATACCAGGACAGGGGGCAGATAGTGATAATATTACAATATCGGGACAGGGGGCAGATAGTGAGAACATGACAATACCGGGACAGATAGTGAGGAAAATGACAATACCGGGACAGGGTACAGATAGTGAGAACATGACAATACCGGGACAGGGGGCAGATAGTTAGAAAATGACAATACCTTCAAAGGGGGTAGATAGGGAGAACATGACAATACCGGAACAGGGGGTAGATAGTGAGAACATGATAATACCGGGATAGGGGGTAGATATTGAGAACATGACAATACCGGGGCAGATAGTGAGAACATGACAATACAAGGACACGGGGTAGATAGTAAGAACATAAAAATACCGTGGCAGATAGTGAGAACATGCCAATGCCGGGACAGGGGGCAGATAGTGAGAACATGACAATACCGGGATAGGGGACAGATAGTGAGAACATGACAATACAGGGACAGGGGGGCAGATAGTGAGAACATGACAACACCGGGACAGGGGGCAGATAGTGAGAACATGACAATACCGGGATGGTGGCGGGCCAGACAATTAGAACATGAAAATACCAGGACAGAGGGCAGATTGTGAGAACATGAAAATACCGGGAAGGTGGCGGGCCAGACAATTAGAACATGAAAATACCTGGACAGGGGGCAGATAGTGAGAACATGAAAATACCGGGAGAGTGGCGGGCAAGACAATTCGAACTCGAAAATACCAGGACAGGGGGCAAATAGTCTTCTCCTTCTTCAGCGTTCTGAGTCACTGAGGTTCGTAGCTGCAGATACAATCCGTCTCCATTCGTCTCTCTGGTTGACCTTCTCTTGCCAGTCGTTGATTCCAAGTGTTTGTAGGTCTGTATATATATTATCTCTCCACCGTCTTCTTAGTCTACCTCGGGGTCTACGGTCATTTATTTCCTGAGTGTAAGCGAGGTTTGTTTCCCTATTGTTTTCCATTCTTTCTATATGCCCCAGCCATTGTAGTCTATTAGCTTTCAGATACCAGTGATTAGCGGGGACTTAAACAGATCATAAATGTCTTTGTTACTTCTTCTTTTCCACTCTCCACTTTGTGCATCCCTAATGGGTCCAAAGATGCGTCTTAAAACTTTGTTCTCAAAGGTTTGTAACAAGGCTTCGTCTCCTTTCGTTGTACTCCAGGTTTCAGAGCCATACAGCACAACTGGTCTGATCAGTGTTTTGGATATTGTGATTTTGGTGTTACGAGATAGCGCCTTTGATTTTAGTAGATGTTGTAGTGCATAGTATATCTTATTTCCAGAGTTGATTCTAGTTTGTATTTCTTCCCTTATAATGTTGGAGCAGTTGAAGATTGTACCCAGGTATTTGTATGTTTCCGTTCTGTTAATGGTCATATTATCTATTTGTATGTGGCCAGAGTTTTTAGCCATTCCTTCTCTTGAAATTACCATATATTCTGTCTTATCTTGGTTGATAACCAGCTCCATCTGTTGGGCTTTTTCCTTTAAGCGAGTCAATATTTCCAATGTCTTTTGTTAATTTTCCCCTATAATATCTCTATCATCTGCATAACCAAGCAGCTTGGATGTTCCTCCAATATCACATTCTTCCTTTACCATCCTTACAACTTTCTTTAGAGCCAGATTGAATAGTAGCGGAGATAGTGCATCACCCTGTTTCAAGCCAGAAGTTATTTTGAAAGGGTCAATTATTTCCCTTGAATTAAAAAAAATATAAAATTAGTTACATATCCTTTATAGGGCGTTGCAGTCAAGACCAGCATGTTTTGCTGTTGTGATTTCTTGGCAAATTTACGTTCAATAGTTTCCCATTGCTTTCTGAACCGGCATCCATACCATTTCGTAAAAAGCCAAAGCAAGACTGTTTGCTGCCAAATCGTAGGCAGCTGTGTTTCGAACGCGGGTATCCGGGATTAAGAAGTGTGTCTGTAAATCCTTCGCCTCGAAGCGAGAAAAACAAATTGATTGGTACTAACAAACCTGTACACGACATTGGTACTAACAAACCTGTACACGACATTGGTACTAACAAACCTGTACACGACATTGGTACTAACAAACCTGTACACGACATTGACAATACAGGAGCAGATAGTGAGAACATGACAATACCGAGACAGGGGGGTAGATAGTGAGAACATGACAATACCGGGACAGAGGGTAGATAGTGAGAACAGGACAATACAGGGACAGGGGGTAGATAGTGAGAACATGACAATACCGGGACAGGGGGTAGATAGTGAGAACATGACAATACCGGGATAGGGGACAGATAGTGAGAACATAACAATACCGGGACAGGGGGTAGATAGTGAGAACATGACAATACCGGGGCAGATAGTGAGAACATGATAATACCGGGATAGGGGATAGATAGTGAGAACATGATAATACCGGGATAGGGGACAGATAGTGAGAACATGACAATACCGGGACAGGGGGGGGGGTAGATAGTGAGAACATGACAATACTGGGACAGGGTACAGATAGTGAGAATATGACAATACCGGGACAGGGGACAGATAGTGAGAACATGACAATACCGGGATAGGGGACAGATAGTGAGAACATAACAATACCGGGACAGGGGGTAGATAGTGAGAACATGACAATACCGGGGCAGATAGTGAGAACATGACAATACCGGGAAAGGGGGTAGATAGTTAGAACATGACAATACCGGGACAGGGGGTAGATAGTGAGAATATGACAATATCGGGAAAGGAGGCAGATAGTGAGAACATGACAATACCGGGACAGGGGGTATATAATGAAAACATGACAATACCGGGACAGGGGGCAGATAGTGAGAACATGAAAATACCGGGACAGGGGACAGATAGTGAGAACATGACAATACCGGGACAGGGGGTAGATAGTGAGAACAGGACAATACAGGGACAGGGGGTAGATAGTGAGAACATGACAATACCGGGACAGGGGGTAGATAGTGAGAACATGATAATACCGGGATAGGGGGGGGGGTAGATAGTGAGAACATGACAATACCGGGACAGGGGGTAGATAGTGAGAAAATGACAATACCGGGGCAGATAGTGACAACATGACAATACCGGGACAGGGGGTAGATAGTGAGAACATGACAATACTGGGACAGGGTACAGATAGTGAGAATATGACAATACCGGGACAGGGGACAGATAGTGAGAACATGACAATACCGGGATAGGGGACAGATAGTGAGAACATAACAATACCGGGACAGGGGGTAGATAGTGAGAACATGACAATACTGGGGCAGATAGTGAGAACATGACAATACTGGGAAAGGGGGTAGATAGTTAGAACATGACAATACCGGGACAGGGGGTAGATAGTGAGAATATGACAATATCGGGAAAGGAGGCAGATAGTGAGAACATGACAATACCGGGACAGGGGGTATATAATGAAAACATGACAATACCGGGACAGGGGGCAGATAGTGAGAACATGAAAATACCGGGACAGGGGACAGATAGTGAGAACATGACAATACCGGGACAGGGGGTAGATAATGAGAACATGACAATACCGGGGTAGATAGTGAGAACATGACAATACCGGGGTAGATAGTGAGAATATAACAATACCGGGGTAGATAGTGAGAACATGACAATACCGGGACAGGGGGTAGATAGTGAGAACATGAAAATACCGGGACAGGGGGGCAGAAAGTGAGAACATGACAATACCGGGACGGGGGTAGATAGTGAGAACATGACAATACCGGGACAGGGGGTAGATAGTGAGAACATGACAATACCGGGACAGGGGGTAGATAGTCAGAACATGACAATACCGGGACAGGGAGCAGATTGTGAGAACATGACAATACCGGGACAGGGAGCAGATAGTGAGTACATGTCAATACCGCGGAAGATAGTGAGAACACGACAATACCGGGACAGGGGGTAGATAGTGAGGACATGACAATACCGGGACAGGGGGCAGACAATGAGAACATGATAATGCCGGTGCAGATAGTGAGAACATGAAAATACCAGGACAGGGGGCAGATAGTGATAATATTACAATATCGGGACAGGGGGCAGATAGTGAGAACATGACAATACCGGGACAGATAGTGAGGAAAATGACAATACCGGGACAGGGTACAGATAGTGAGAACATGACAATACCGGGACAGGGGGCAGATAGTTAGAAAATGACAATACCTTCAAAGGGGGTAGATAGGGAGAACATGACAATACCGGAACAGGGGGTAGATAGTGAGAACATGATAATACCGGGATAGGGGGTAGATATTGAGAACATGACAATACCGGGGCAGATAGTGAGAACATGACAATACAAGGACACGGGGTAGATAGTAAGAACATAAAAATACCGTGGCAGATAGTGAGAACATGCCAATGCCGGGACAGGGGGCAGATAGTGAGAACATGACAATACCGGGATAGGGGACAGATAGTGAGAACATGACAATACAGGGACAGGGGGGCAGATAGTGAGAACATGACAACACCGGGACAGGGGGCAGATAGTGAGAACATGACAATACCGGGATGGTGGCGGGCCAGACAATTAGAACATGAAAATACCAGGACAGAGGGCAGATTGTGAGAACATGAAAATACCGGGAAGGTGGCGGGCCAGACAATTAGAACATGAAAATACCTGGACAGGGGGCAGATAGTGAGAACATGAAAATACCGGGAGAGTGGCGGGCAAGACAATTCGAACTCGAAAATACCAGGACAGGGGGCAAATAGTCTTCTCCTTCTTCAGCGTTCTGAGTCACTGAGGTTCGTAGCTGCAGATACAATCCGTCTCCATTCGTCTCTCTGGTTGACCTTCTCTTGCCAGTCGTTGATTCCAAGTGTTTGTAGGTCTGTATATATATTATCTCTCCACCGTCTTCTTAGTCTACCTCGGGGTCTACGGTCATTTATTTCCTGAGTGTAAGCGAGGTTTGTTTCCCTATTGTTTTCCATTCTTTCTATATGCCCCAGCCATTGTAGTCTATTAGCTTTCAGATACCAGTGATTAGCGGGGACTTAAACAGATCATAAATGTCTTTGTTACTTCTTCTTTTCCACTCTCCACTTTGTGCATCCCTAATGGGTCCAAAGATGCGTCTTAAAACTTTGTTCTCAAAGGTTTGTAACAAGGCTTCGTCTCCTTTCGTTGTACTCCAGGTTTCAGAGCCATACAGCACAACTGGTCTGATCAGTGTTTTGGATATTGTGATTTTGGTGTTACGAGATAGCGCCTTTGATTTTAGTAGATGTTGTAGTGCATAGTATATCTTATTTCCAGAGTTGATTCTAGTTTGTATTTCTTCCCTTATAATGTTGGAGCAGTTGAAGATTGTACCCAGGTATTTGTATGTTTCCGTTCTGTTAATGGTCATATTATCTATTTGTATGTGGCCAGAGTTTTTAGCCATTCCTTCTATTGAAATTACCATGTATTCTTCTTATCTTGGTTGATAACCAGCCCCATCTGTTAGGCTTTTTCCCATTAAGTGAGTCAATATTTCCAATGTCTTTTGTTCATTTTCCCCTATAATATCTATATCATCTGCATAACCAAGCAGTTTGGATGTTCCTCCAATAGCACATTCTTCCTTTACCTTCCTTACAACTTTCTCTAGCGCCATATTGAAGAGTAGCAGGGATAGTGCATCACCTTGTTTCAAGCCAGATGTTATTTGGAAAGGGTCTGATTTCCTGCCTTTATATGTTACTATATTATAAGTATTGTAGGTATATAATGGGGCTTTTAGCCGTAGTCTAGGGGGTAGCACATTCGAGAGGGTGGTGGTAGCGGTGGGGAGCCAAAACGACACCCCCAGGGACCACGACGAACCCCGGGGGCACCCCTTAGCCGTATACATGGGGGATACGACACGCACACACAGCCCCGGGGCCCACCCCCTAGGGCCCCGGGACAAACACATACATGCACGCATGTGCGTATGCACCCACACATGCACATACATCCACGCACACATGCACGCACGCACACATACACACGCACGTGTGTATGCACGCACACACATGCACACGCATACAAGCACGTGCATATGCACGCACGCACGCACACATACACACGCATGCACACATACACATGCACACATAAACACGCACACATACACATGCACATACATCCACATACACGTATAGGTTGAGAGGATGGGGTGGGGCGCCGCCGATTTAGAATATATAATCTTTGGGTATACTGTGATGCGTACCGCGAAGAACAAGTGTAAGTGGCTTCGGCTATATTCCACAGAACTCTGTGAGCGTAGCTGTATGAGGGAGTACTGCAAGGTACACGCGGTTCAGGTGCGGAAAGGGACATGCACCAAGCCCTGCCAAGGCTGTGGGAGGGGAGTCACAAACTATCTAACAATATGTAGGGAGTGTGCTTATAACGCCGCCAATCGCCGAACGTGGTACCATGAAAAGGTGAAGCCCTTTAACGCAGAGTTTCGACGTTTGTTCAAGATCACAGTATGAATTTTAATTAGAGACATGGAACTATATGTTGTACCTATATACACTAACCTGCTAGACGGGCGAAGTTGTATATTTGACCATGCCTACACTCAGACAACTACAACAGCAAGCACGTGACTATGGGATGCCATACAGCCGGCGGAACAAAACCACCCTCATCAGAGAACTCGCCCATGCGCGCGATTTTGTTCGTTCGGAACTGCTCAAGCGAGCGGCCGAGCGGTACCCAACGCTACAAGGGCAGGTCCAAGACGAGGGCCAATGCACTCGGGAGTAGTAACGGCTTGAAGCCGAGACCACCGCAGCCCTACAGCTCGCACGCAGGCCCCCACGAGGGCTAGCCGCTGAGCCACCGCGTCGCGAGCCAGTCATCGAGCGCCCCATCCTGCCCTGTGAGCCAGCCGCCGAGCGCCCCATTCCAAAGTCACGCACAATCTTCTTGCGCCGCGAGACAGCTGCCGAGCGCCCCATCCCACACACCCCTATTCTGGGCCGCGAGCCAGCCACCGAGCGCCCCATCCCAAAGCCACGCACATCCATCCTGAGCCGCGAGCCAGCCTCCGAGCGCCCCATCCCAAAGCCACGCACATCCCACCGAAAGGCAGCCGCCGAGCGCCGCGAGCCAGCCGCCGAGCCAGGACCGCTTGACTTGGGTTATGTAGGCCTGAACGAGTCGCTGTAATATAGGGTCCGGCGAGAGGAAGCTTGGGGTTTGATAGACTACCAGGCAACTGTGCCCGAAGGGGGTATATATCCAGATGCTACAACATTCCTCAAACTTATGTTCCCACCCACCAAGGCACTAATAGAGAAAGCGTTGGAGAGGTATGGCAGCGTCAAAATGTATATATGTCTACATGCAAAGTATTGGGACAAAGACAGTAAAACAGGCCAGATTATCTATGCGGAAGCCTACCACGGCAGCAGGAACTATGAGGTATTACATACCGATAATATTGACGAGGGGCTGGAGCTGGCCAAAGCCAAGATACTCCACGACATTGAACTATTCAAGGCAAGCGGGTCAGGGTGGAAGTTTAAGAATTGCCTACAGCTAGACCTCCGCCTCTCACGATATCAACCATTCCTCGGCAATAGTTACTTTGCAACACCCAAGGTAATCCCACCACGAAGTGTTGTGAATGTGAAGAACAAAGACAACCGCTGCTTCGAGTGGGCCATTCTCTCAGCCCTTTACCCAGCACCCAACAACGTAGACGAAGTGTATCATTATAGAAGCCACCTAGGTGAGCTAAACTTCGAAGGAATCGAGTTCCCAGTACAGCTGACCAGCATCGGTAGATTTGAGAACCAAAATCCCACCATAGCCATCAACGTCTTCGGGTGGGAAGAGAGGCCGGTGTTACTCCGGAAATCTGCCCACAGGCGGAACCAGATCAACCTCCTACTCCTGAGTAAGGGCGACACCAATCACTATGTCTGGATCAAGGACGCGGGGCGGCTGCTGTACAGAGACAGCAAACACAAGGGTAAGAAGTATCCATGTCTCAACTGCCTCCACGTATACTCCACCCAGAGCCTCTTGGACCAGCATGAGCGGCTCTGCCAAGGTATCAACACAGCTTGCCAAGTGAGCGTCATGCCAGAGGAAGGGGAAAACACCATGATATTCAAAGCCTACCAGAGGCAGATGCGGGCGCCATACATCATATACGCAGACTTCGAGACGTTGAACGTCCCTGTACAGGGCGCGGCGATGGACCTAAGCCAGAGTAACACACGACTGCTAGCCGAGCAGCCGGCATGCGGCTTCGGCTACACCATCGTGCGCTCTGACGGTCTCACCACAAACCCCGTCATATATCGGGGGGAGGACGCCGCCGGCAAATTTCTCCAGTACCTGGGGCGAGAGGTAGCCACCATCCGCCAGCGCCTACAACGACCAGCCCCAATGAAGATGACTGAGAAAGACCTCGAAGACTTCGCCACAACCACCATCTGCCACATCTGTGAAGAGCCGCTGGGGGTGGACAAGGTGAGAGACCACTGTCACATTAGCGGTAAATACCGAGGGGCAGCTCACAACACCTGCAATCTATCATGGCGCATCTCTAAAGACAATCTGAAGGTGCCAGTAGTCTTCCACAATCTAAGAGGGTACGACTCTCACCTCATCATGCAGGCGGCAGGCAAGATGGATTGGAAGAGAACCGTATAAAAGAAGAAGAATGGCAAGTGGTTGACGGAGCAGGCAGGTGAACGATGCAAAGATCACCTGCATACCAAACAACATGGAGAAGTACGCCTCCTTCACAATCGGGCCGCTACGGTTTATTGATAGTCTCCAGTTCCTGAACAGTTCTCTAGATACCCTGGTTGGGAATCTAAGCGAGCTGACACCATTCTGTTGCGGCAAGCAAGCTGCCCTAGAGCATCTCGAACGCGATGGTGATGTAATATCTATTGGCAGATGTGGGACATGCAAGGCCAATGTAGAGAAACACACCTCCTGGAATGTGTTAGAGGGTAAGTTCAGGGCCACATTAAGTCATGGCGGCTCACATCTTCTGCTCCGCAAGGGTGTATACCCCTACGAATACATGGACAGCGCCGAGCGATTCAATGAAGACCGCCTACCACCCAAAGAGGACTTCTACAGTAAGCTCACCAGAGAAGGAATCAGTGATGCCGACTGTCATATATTTTTGAAGGGAGTGGGAGATCACGGTAGTGCATGCCCCATCTCTAACAAAAGAAGTAGAGCCCCATCCTCTTCTATCTTCAATAACCCCAGAATATGAACCTTGAGTTATCTGCAGGCCTCGTTCTATTAAGTAGTCTAGGAGATATAGATTATGGCCCTGGTGAGAATAATGATTACTAACTGGGATTCTGCCCCTTCTCCAAGGATTCTGTAGCTCTGGAGCCCCCTTTTTGGTTATCAAATCTGAGGAAAGTCTGGAGAATTTTCTCAGCCTGATTTAGATGAAGAAAACATGGATATTGAGCAGTTGATAGATCTAGAGTCTTCTCTCCCCCATTTTAGTAAGTCATTATGAGTGGATTTATTGTTAAACAATCAAACACATAATCAATCACATTAGATTCTGACAACATGATGTACAAAGAAGTTGTTGACTCACAGATAGGTTTGAACTGATAAATTAACAGAAGGTCAATTCATGTTAATCATTTATTGACTGGGCCTGAGCCTTCTGGCCAGTACATACATCTCCATTGTGATTTACACAAGATATTAGAAAAGTTGCATATTGGACCAGTCACACAGACCCTCAATAAACAAGCATCAATACATGAGATGTCAACAAGTGTGAAACATAGTAAACATTTTGATGTTGTACAGATTAAGTGTGATGGTGATGAATCAACAATTAACTATCAGTTTCCTGAAATTGGGTGTGGTGTGTACCAATTAGAAAGGTAACCTGGTGACTGGAAGATTAGGTAAGCCAGGGTCCATTGACTGATGGATCCACTTCAGGTCTGCCCATATCGCTCCTCTGAAGGCCTCCCCATACTTTGCTCATGGCCAAGTCATCCTCCATCTCACTTGTGGTTCATCTCTTTCTCTCGGCTTCCCTCTTTCAGGTCTGATTTAGGTGGTTAGTTTGCTGATGTGTTGGGTGGTTGTTGGTATGTAGCCACCAAGATCACTGATGAATATTCACATAAATATATACATTCCTACCAATACAATATTCTAACAGTAGGTCAGAAGAAATCTAAATTCCTGAAGTAGGAACTAGTTCCCCTCCCCTCTTTTTTCTCTAATCTAGTGTTGGGTTAATTTGGGGTGGTCAGTGTTTATCACACTGTGTACGCCTTGTATCAACTGGTTCCTGCTGTATGTAAGTTCTCATTTGACCTGGGGTCAGTGAACGTGTACAGTAAGACAGTGACAAGAGTGAGAATATGTCAAGATGCAGGTAAATAAATGACATACATTTATAACATTTCTTCCACTCAATGGTGTTTATCGCGTGTATAAATAATTCTCTGTGTTTTTCCAATTAACTTCTTCTTCTTCTTCTTGTGTCTAATAACTCTCTCCCATTATCTGTTGTTGTTGTGTTGAGTGGTGTGGTGTTGTGTGTTGGGTGGTGTGGTGTTGTGTGTTCAAGCCATGTTGATTAATGAGTTAAGTTCACTGCGCGTGATGGTGTTCCGCGAAGCACAACTTTCTCATGTAATGCAGTTCATGTGTGCCCTTATCTAATTAAAATTTGACAAAAATATAAATATTTATTCCGTCAAACCCTATTGATTCAATAGATGAAGGAGAAAGGAAAGATTGATTTCTCTTTCAGCTTTCTAGATTGTGAATAGGCATAGATAAGTCTGTTTTAGAACAATGCACTTGTTCTAGTACCCGAACTGTCATTTAGCTGTAGATAGTGATAACATCTTTAACAATGTTTCTGACAAAATGCACAAGATTGCTTTCGAATCATCACTTCTCATAGTTGTTTAGAATAGAATGTAGTAGTATAATGCACTTCTTAAAGTTAATAATTATCTCTAAGAATATCAGAGATTGCAGTTTCATCGAAGAGAGTATTGGAGTGTCATTTTGCCCGGGAACGGCTCTGCGTCGTTAGAATCTACAGTCGAGCATTTTTACATTTCAGAGGTTTTAATTAATAATAATACATTTCAATTGACATTACAAACACGGGTTACCATTACTTGATACTTGATACATCGGGTTCTTAGTCTAATCTCGGGAATTACAAGCTTACCTCAGATCTAGACACCCCGCAATTCCATGTTTAAAAATTTGGTCACACCAGCTTCTCACATCTATTCATCAGGCTGGTTGCAGGAAAAAGTGCGGGCTTACCAGATTCTGATGAAATATTAACATATGCAAATCCGGCGTTGGCGCGAAAGCGGGTCACATGTCTCCTCCTATCCAATGGGTTTCCGAGCTTTGTCTGATGAAATCTTTCTAAGAATCCACGTCATCTGTCACTTATGCAGTTCCAGTTTCGATGTTAAGTTTTAAGTCCTAGTCTCCGTTTGCGGTTGTGAAGTCAATTTCTTTTAATGTTGTTTCCTCTTCTTGCAGCATGTTTTGGTAAATGAATAATGGTGGTTAGCGTTATGCCACACCGACTACGCCCACGCCCAGAAAGTATGGCAGGAGCTCGGCTGAAAAACACTCGGAGACTACCACAACCTATACCTGAAAACAGACGTCCTCTTACTGGCCGATGTCTTCGAGGCGTTCCGGGGCACCTGTATGAGAGAGTATAGACTTGACCCAGCCCACTACATCAGTGTGCCAGGCCTAGCATGGGACGCACTCCTAAAAAAGACGAAGGTCCAACTCGAGCTCCTGACCGACCAGGACATGCACCTCTTCGTTGAGAATGGACTCCAAGGGGATGTGGCCATGGTCTCGAAGCGATATGCGAAGGCCAACAATCCCATGTCTCCCGACTACACCCCCGAAGCACCGAAAACATGGATCATGTATCTCGATGCGAATAATCTGTACGGTTGGGCGATGATGCAATACCTCCCCATCAGCGGATTCCAATGGACCAGCCCAACCCTCGAGGAGGTACTGAGCACACCAGATGATGCGCCTGAGGGCTGGCTCGTTGAGGTGGATATGAAATACCCGGAGCACCTGCATGAAGCCCACAGCGATTATCCACTAGCGCCAGAAACGATGTCCACCCCAAAGTGGTGGTTGAGTGACTATCAGCATAAACTCCTGAACGAATTGGGGGGTAAGTTCACGGAGCAAATAAAACTAGTCCCCAACCTCCGCAACAAGGAGCGGTACATTGTTCACTACCGCAACCTCAAGCTCTATCACACCCTAGGCCTACAGGTCACCAAAATCTACAGAGCCATCAAGTTCAATCAATCTCCGTGGATGAAGCCATACATAGAAATGAACACAGCCCTGCGTGCCCAGGCCAAGTCAGAATTCGAGAAGAACTTCTTCAAACTGATGAACAACGTAGTCTTTGGGAAGAGCATGGAGAACGTCCGCAAACGTATCAGAGTCGACCTTGTCCGGGCCTCAGAGACCGACCGACTCAGACGATTGATAGCCAGCCCCAACTTCGAATCACGCACCCTCTTCGGAGGTGGACTGATTGCTGTGCACAGCATCAAGACCAGAGTCCTGCTGAACAAACCAGTCTATTGCGGGCAGGCCATCCTAGACCTGTCCAAACACCTCATGTATAGTTTCTGGTACAACAAGCTCAAACCACAATACGGTGATAGACTCGAGCTTTGTTATACAGACACCGACTCTCTACTGTTCCAGGTGGAGACTGACGATGTGTACGCCGACATGAAAGTACACCCTGACTGGTACGACTTCTCAGACTACCCACGAGACCACCCCAACCATTCGACAGCAAACAAAAAGGTGGTCGGCAAATTCAAAGACAAATGCTGCAGCCGGCCCATAGCTGAGTTCATAGGCCTTAGACCAAAGATGTACTCAATCCTGGAAGCCACCAACATCAAGAAAGCCAAAGGCGTCTCCAGAGTATTTGTGAAAAAAGGACCTCAGGCATGAACTGTATAAGGACAGTCTGTTCGGCCGGCGTGAATACAAGCACACACAGATCGCCATACGGAGCAAGGGTCACCAGATCGGGGTCTATGAGATGAATAAAACCTCCCTCAGCCCCATGGACACGAAAAAATGGATTTGCCCTGATGGTGTTACCACAAGAGCCTATGGACATATCGCCACGGAGCGTGAAATAGAGCGCATGTTCATCAAGCTCTTTGGTCTAGAATCCGGCTATGGGGTAGCTGTGTGTCAGGAGGCACAACAAGCAGTACCTCGCGCACAAATCCACGAGCTGGCCCATCAACCAGGTAGTAAAGACTGGGCTGTGTATTACCCTTCATGTACCCATAACTCATGTTTCCTATATCTTTAAAACATCTGTTTGCTAATCCTAACCCTGGTTCAGTGATGTCGTTAACACTCTTTTGAACTGCCTTAACTTTGCTATCTGCATATTGTACCGTTACACTGTAGTCTCTGTTTAGTCTGACCTCTTTATTAAATCCTGGCCAATATACCTGGTATCCTGCTCTATGCTGCTTCCGCCTTACTCCTATGTGCCCTGCCCATGCCCTATCCTGAGCTGTTATAGTATATCGGTCTCTATGTGCTAACGGTACCTCTCCTTGCCTAAGCCTGGTTTTGTCATCTGAAAACCAACGAGTGAGAATATTGTTCTTCATTTCAAAGCATCCTCTATCCTTCTTTGATTGCCCATGTCTCACTTTATATTCTACGTTACTACACCCTTGGAAACATTTGTCAAGGGTATTATGTTTACTCTAGGATTCGTTAAAGCTATGTTAGAGATCCATTCTCACCTGCTCAGCTGTAGCCTACTATCCATTCCCTCAGTCCCTATGTCTACTTCCAGTGCCTCTTCTTCTTCAGCTATACTCTCTAATTTCGGTTTTCTTTTGGTAACTACCTCGTTACTACTTAAACTATGTTTCTGGTCCCAATAGACTACTTCTTCTTCTGTACAATCTTTGACTCCTGGCACATTTTCTATGATCAGATCCGCCACTGGTGAGTCTAGAACACACGTTGTCACTCTTCCTGTGATATATGGTATTTTCACTGTTATCACCGCTAATGGGTAGAATTCTATTGTCCCATTAAATGTTATGCATCTAATCTTTTTCCCTGTGTAATCCGAGGGATCCACCACACTTTTTTTTAACCCCGATAGACGTACATCCGGAATCCCTAATTGTTAACGCTGGCCTATTATTGACAAATCCATGGTGCATCTTCATACTTCCTCCTGCATGCACTGCTGATCCTGCTTTAACTGTGTGACCACATATTAAGACCGGCTGACCGTCTTTCTCAAAAAGAGGTTTACATCCACTACAACTTTCATTGTTAAGCATCTCAATTACTTGCGCTGCATTTGAGTGCTCTGTTTCTCCCATCGTACACTCATAACTAAAATGGTTCTTTTTTCCACATTTGAAACAGATGATCTCCTTTTTCCTGTTATTCGTTGGCCCACTGGAGGGTTGTACATCACACAGTGCTGCCTTATGTCTCCAGCTCCCACAATTCCAGCATCTGGCATACCTATTTGGACGTCTCTGAAAATTCCCCCTTTTGTATGGGTAACGTCCTGCTCTGAGAAAATGGTTGCCACGGAAACCATTATCTTGAGGTTCTTGCTGCTCACATTTCTGTGCTGAATCCACACTTTTCGATCTTGGTCTAATAACTGGATTCTGGTCCTGTTTCATATACGCTGCACAGACTATTTCCTCACTCATTTGTCTACCAATAGAACTGTTTGGATGTGCCGTCATGTAGTTTTGCCCTAACTGAGACATTGTGTCTATGTCCTTTGGTTTACGTTCTTCAAAGAAAGCCACTAAGTTATTATTGCATGAAGATAATACCTTGTCTCTTAACACTAAATCCACTAATCTATTAAAATCTTTCCCTACTTCTGCCAGCTCCATCCATTTATTAAATGTGTTCTTTACTGTATTGACAAAATCTGTAAAATCCTGATTTGTCTCTGGCACTAATTGTCTAAACTTTGTTCTGTATCCATGTTCAGTTAGTTGGAACTTTGTTAGCAAACGTTGACGCAAAATAGTGTAATTGTTTCTTTCTTCTAACGGTAAAATAAACATGGTATCTAGGGCCTTTCTGTTAGAACCTCACCCAGTCTCATAGAATATTCTTCTTCTGGAATGCCTATAGATTTCGCCGATGCCTCGAATCTGGAAAGATAAGCTTCAAGACTGTCACGGTCCGTAAAGTATGGAAGTTTTAGTCTCTGTGATGACTGCGAAGGTCTTCTATTTTCCTAACTTTGATCCTTAGATAGGTCTAATTTTCTTAGTGCAATTTCTGTTTCCATTTAACACTTGAGTTTCTCTTTCTCAATTTCCATCGCGTTTATTTGTTTTACCTTTTCAAGTTCTAGTTGCATTTGTTTCTCTTTCTCTTCCTGTAGACGCTTGTTTTCCATTTCGGCCTGTTGCTGTTCTCTCTCAGCTTGTCTTTGTTCTCTTTCAGTCTGTTTTTGTTCTTTTGCTTCTGCATACTCCTGTAAATCTTTGCCCTCAGGCCTAACCGTTCCCCTGCTTCAATATATTCCATTAAAGTAGGCATCTTGTACTTGTGGACACGTTGCTGTCTGTCAGCCAACTATAAATGTAAAGACTCTGCTGCTAGTCTTTGTGTACCTTCCCTAAGTACACCACTACTCACCGTGTACGTAAATTCGTAGTACTATTAATATCACTCTGTACTCAACCAATCACTCTATAAGCACTAGGTAGTGAGGGGGTATTTACCTATACTCCCTTATATATATATATATATATATATATATATATATATATATATATATATATATATATATATATATATATATATAGACAACTAGTTTCATAATGTATCTGGAAATATTGTTAAACATGCGTATATATATATATATATATATATATATATATATATATATATATATATATATATATATATATATATATATATATACACTAATGAATGATACGATAAGTGACTCCTATGAGACGCTAGACGCACAAGCTGAGTACACGGAGACGGTGATCACAAAGAAATAAACCACAGTAACAGCCACAAGCTTGTGTGAGACGACCACAGTGCGCGTAATATATATATATAAACTGACACCGACCACTAGACAGTAGAAATGACGAAAGATCACAATAATAACATATATCCAAAGAAAACAAATATCATATGTAAATACTATGAAAAGAAAGAACAGCACTCTTACTTAACAATATACACAACTCTGACGTCATACACAGCGGCTCTAGATATTGGTTAGGACCCCAATGCCAATGCACGACCACGCTAACGTTTTAGCGTTGTCCTTACAAAAATATCGTAAGCACAAGAACCACGTTTTGCCAAGCCTATCCTGATTTATATAGAAATTGCAAAAAAATGTCTATCCAACAACTACATGTAATAACATATACATATATAGATACACAAACGATAACGACAGTTAGAACGATGAGAGCAAACAAAATGTCAAAATGGCTGGTCGACAATACTGTACTTATTAACCAGTCGAAAAAGTTCTTAATTTGTTAGAAATTGTTTCCAATAATATCCTAGAAATGTCTGTTGGTTAAAGTTAATGTTCCGAAATGTCTTACGACGGTAAATCCTAACAGAAAAATGTTCCTTTGATATGTTGTTACTTTTCGTGCACGTGGTGACAACAAAGTAATAATCCAAACGTCTTGTCTCAACCCAGTCCGTGACGTGTTTGTACCTTGGTTGCGGAGATGGTCCCTTTGTTGTATCATATATGTAATAGATTAACGTTTAACGTCAAGGTTCAACAAAAAAATGACAGCAAATGTCCAACGCTTTAACTCTGTACAGTCAGTTCTTTTTGGCAACTGTATGCAACCATAATTGCGGTGATGACTCGTAATCCGTCGTTGTAAAAATGTTTGCTCATAACAGAGTAAGGATAACAGCGGGATTCAACACAAGGACGAACATAAAATCTGGTTTTCGTTCAAAATAACTTGTTTTGTTCATTCACGATTCATTTTCCCGACATATGAGTCATATTGACAACCATAGGCTGTGGAAATTACCTGAGTATCTTCACTCCATCCACCCCCGACTCATACTGTGACCTCAATTTCTCTTTATCACCGTCAGTGGAAAAAAAAATCTTCAGTAACCTCTTACTGGTAAACAGCCTTGACTTCTGCCCCAACACGGCTGACTCTTTTAACTCCGGGGAAAATCACACTTTACACCGACCTCACCCCGCTGGCCACTGCTGAGATTTTCTTTTTATTTATTATTCATTAACCCGCACCAACTCTGGCTGTGGTAGGGGTAATGCTCCTACCCCCGTCGGTCACCTCTCCGGTGAACCCACAACTCTCACTTCTGTGTATTCTACAAATACATGTAAATCCCTCCTTCCCGAGAGTTTTCCAAACATGTACTTCCCCAGTAACTGGTCGCTGGTGCACCACCCGTCCTGTTACCTGCGTCGACCAATCTTGACCTGTCGACCTGCGACCACACCGTGCGATTGCCTTTAGCACACACACCACTGTCACTATCTTTGATTTTCAATCCTGTCTTTATCACCGACAGCGATACTGTCCAACTGTGCTGACCCGCTCTTGTCGCAAACAGCTTTTTGTCCACACGACTTTTCACCTGTAGTGACCTTCACGTGAACTGTCTGTTTTTCGTGGACAACCCTGTGTCCCGTAATCGCCTGTTTTCTGGGCGATTTCTGCTGGCGTATTTGCTGCGCGCTGGCAGTCTTTTTTGATGTGCCGTCTAATGTGGCGGCCTCTCGTGCCCCTGTCCTTGACACACACGCACGCTGTCCTCGCCACACTGTGGACTCAACGTGAACCGTCTGCTAGCTTAGGTGTTCACTCCCGTCTGTCTGTGTTAATTATCTGGCGCACACACAAAAGAGTTGCCGTTAATCTCTTGAAGCAATAATGTCTAAATTGCTGGAACGTAATCCCCAGATAATAACTCCTCTCTAAGCGACGAGCTCACAGATATCTCAATATATCACCGTGGTCCTCGACCGAATGTAGCCGTCAGAAAATCTTTACTAAGCGACGAGTTCTCAGATATCTCAGAATGACAACAATGTCTATAATGCAATGGGTTTTTTAAACCGGAGAGTCCTCAGGTATCTCAATATTGCACCGTTTTCCTTGAACGGACTAGCCTTCCAGATATCTCACGATGTTCTTTATAATAACTGAGTGAGATGGTCCTTGTCTAGGTTACACTGCTCCTTGTATGTCATTACAGAGTGTAAATTGAGCTAGCCCCCTTTCTCATAATACAACTCACCCCTGCAGTGCACTTCCACCAGTCATTAAATAAGATTGAGTTGGCGCACATAATCCTTTAATGCAGAGAGAACACGGACAAACGGAACATAATTCTATATCCAGAAACAATATAATCCATAGAATATGTATATCCTCCTCACAACTTAACACGCACACATCACTGCCTTCTCAATGCCTTCTTTAATCTCAAATCCACAAGACAGTTATCCAGCTACTATCCACGGCCGGATCTCACACAATACAACCCATACACTGGATCTAGCCTCCACTAACTCTCCAACCCACTTTGGGATCAGGCTTCCATTAACTATCCAACCCACTTTGGATTCAGGCCTCCATTAACTATCCAACCCACTTTGGATTCAGGCCTCCATTAACTATCCAACCCCCACTGGGTTTTAGGCCTGCATTCACAACTCGGAGAACAACCCAGGACGGAGATCTCTATCTAACTCCGCTCCTCTCCATAGACTACCCAACCCTCGGAGTCCAAAACATCCACTGCCCAAAGCGACCCGACTCTCAGTCGGTCCCAGCTTCAACTGCCCTCAAGTCTCCTGACTTCACGCAAAACTAAACTGTCTCTCACCCCATCCACCCTGGGGGTCTGCATCCACCCTCACCAATATTTCTCATGGCTGGTTGTTTTTCTCGTAGCCCGGCTACAAGTCACTCACCTCAATGTCAATAACCCAGGCATATGTCAGTCTGGTCATGTTGATTAACTTCCTTGGTCTTCCAAATTCCTGCATAGCATTCCATAGACTATTCCTATGGACACTATCATAAGCCTTTTTTAAAATCCACAAAAATGTTATGGAGATCTCTTTTATATTCCCAGTTTTTCTCGGCTATTTGTCGTAAGATAAATATCTGATCTATTGTTGTTCTGTTTTGTCTAAAACCCGCCTGGTAGTCACCTAATATGTCTTCTGAATATGGTTTTAGTCTATTTAGTAATACTGCGGATAGTATCTTATAGCTTGTTGACAGTAGTGATATTCCTCTATAATTTTCACATTGGAACTTGTCTCCTTTCTTAAAGATAGGTATCAATAATGACTCTTTCCAATCAGGGGGTAATTCCTCTGTAATCCAGATTTTTATTATTAGTTCGTATAGTTTTAGGTATGCCGGCTTCGTGGCTTAGAGGTTATGACTTTTCTCCGTAATCTCGTATACTCTCGTCGATAACGTGATGACGGTGAGAATCAGCAGTGGTTCGAATTGCATCGGTAACTTACGGGGTATGTGAGCCGGCCGCTCAGAAAGCAATGGCAAACTACTGAGCGTAATCTTGCCAAGAAATCAACAATCAGCTGAAAGATGCTGGTGTTGACAGCGATGTCCTGTAAAGGATATGCAACAACAAAAAATTTAAAATAGTTTTAGATGTAATGCATGGCCACCTACCTTTATAAATTTAGCAGCAATTCCATCAGCCCCTGTTGCCTTATTGTTTTTAAGTCGTGTGATTACATATAGGATTTCTTCAAATGTAGGTTCTTCAATTTGTGGTTCACACGTTAGAACCTCTTCCTGTGAGAAAGTGTTACTTGGAGCTTCACAATTTAGTAATTCAAAAAAATATTCTTTCCATGTGTTGCACATTTCCTCATTGGTATTTATCATATTCCCATTTTTGTCTTTTAAACCATATGTGTTGTGTTGGTGCCCTCGTTTCATTGACTTCAGTTCTTTAAAAAACTTTCTGGATTCGTTTTTCTGGTGATTAGTTTCTGGTGATTAGATTTGTATTGTTTGTGTTGTTACATGCGTTTTGTGTGTTCAGTATTTGTGTACGTGTATTTACAGAGCCATGTGGGCGTGTAGGTGACAGGTATAATATTACAACAATTTATTAATTGGCATATTTACATATGAAAGGGGGATGGGGTGGGGGGGGGGGGGGGGGGTTACACAATTTTTTTTTTTTTAATACTATGTTTGTTTCCCCTGTCACCGCCTTCCCCAATTGGTTCCTAAACCACCAACACCATCACCACCTCTTCGGTAATGATGATAGTGGCAGTAAACTTTTTAGAACCAACCAGTGAGGGCGGCAGCAGCATCCACAGTAATAGTAACAGGCGGGGAGATGAGAGATTATGATAATGATAAACAGTGATCCTATAATTAAAAAAAATAATAGCAATCGATCCATAATAATAAAATAGTGACACAGGGTTACATACTTAATCTCAATAAGAAAGCATGGTAATAGTAGTACAAATGCATTTGTATTGTTAGTGTTGTTACATGCGTCCTGTGTGTTCAGTATTTTGTGCGTGTTTTAAGAGAGCGTTGCATGTGGGCATGTAAATGACATACTTAGAGTATTTCTTGAACATGACAGTGGATCAGAGACACCGAAACATTATAAACAGGTGCAACCGAAGACCCTTCGGGTCCTCCAGGATGCAAAGACCTACAACGGCGCGTTATTGCCCTCAGGCCAGTGACAGTAAAAAGGGCTGGACTGCAGAATCAAAAACGGAGCAGGAAAAAAACATTATATAAAAAGGCGAAAGATTGATACTTTGTGAAGAGAAACCAGAGTAGACCTAACCTCTGTTTAGACAGACGCGGCCTAGCAGATAAAGAAATAAATAATTTCATCATCAAGTGCCGTGCCGGCTGGCGTAGGCGTTCATGGCTCTCCATAGATCTCGGTCTTTGGTTTTCTGGATCAACTCTGGTGCTGATATTCCTCCATGCCACCGTCTCAATCCATCCAGCATCACTTCTCTTGGTCTACCTCTGCCTCTCTTCCCCTCGATCTTTCCAGTTGTTACGATGTTCTCCAATGCCTCTCTTCTCATCACGTGACCGAAGAAAGATGTTTGTCTCTGTCTTATTGATTATTTGGTTGTTTCGGGATTTGAAATTTAAATATTGAGCACAACCCACTACTGGCAACGCCGATCGCATTCCGGCACGAACCTAAGGCCTATCCACGTCATGGAAGCACTATACTCGAGTTTCGCCCTCGTTTGAGCTCGTCAGTAGTGCATATCCCTGACCGGATCCGGAAACAAGCCCCGGATCACGCGTGTGAAGCGGGTGTGTAACCACGCAGCACACACTGGACACGCCAAATTATCACACCGGAATACCACAACGCTACCCATCGTAGGCTATGCTCAAGATTGCCCAATCGCCGCGACTTATTGTTGTATATAATGTTCTAGTTTCATTAGCCTGTTTCAGGCAGTCGTCGTTAGTTACTCTGGCAGTCCAAGGAATTCGCAACATTCGTCTCAGGAACCACATCTCTGTTGCTTCTAATTTCTTCTTAATTTGTTCATTTACGTTCCAAGATTCACTGCCATACAGCAAAACTGGTTCTACATAGCATTTCAGCACTCTCTTTCTTACATTCAGTGATAGTGACTTATTGCATAAGATACTCTTCATTTTCTGAAAAGCGGCTTTTGCCTGCCCTATTCTACTCCTAATCTCTGTTGTACATCTTCCATCTGATGTTATAAATGCCCCTAGGTATCTAAAATTATCAACGTGGTTAAGGATTTTCCCTTCTATTTCTATGTCACATTTTGGTGTCACCATTTTCTTTGATATTACCATTGTTACTGTTTTCTTGATATTCAAGGAGAGTCCTTTCCTTGCACTCTCTGTTACTACAATGTCTAATAATTGTTGTAGGTCTGTTGAATTATCCGCCACCAATACTGTGTCATCTGCATAGCGTATATTATTTATATTATAACCTCCAACTAGTATTCCTGGCATCTCTTTGATCTCTCTCATTATTACTTCGCTATACAGGGAGAAAAGATCTGGTGACAAGACACACCCTTGTCGTACTCCTAGCTTTATCTGTTCGTAACTACCCTCTTTATTTCCCATTTTAATTGCTGCTACTTGGTTCCAGTAAACATTCTTTATCATTCTTAAATCTTTTCCATCAATGTTGATATCTTCCAACATTTTAATCAGTTCATCATGTTTTACTTTATCAAATGCCTTAGTATAATCTATGAAGCACAAATATATGTCTCTCTGTTTCTCTATTGACCTTTCTATTAGTGTCCGTAATGTATAAATTGCATTGTTTGTGCCCTTTCCTTCCACAAATCCATACTGTTCTTCACTAATTTCCATTTTTATTTTCTTTTTGATTCTTCTCATTATGATTCTGAGTAGAAGCTTAGTGATATGGTTTATAAGGTTAATTGTACGAAAATCTTCACAATCAATTGCTCCTGGTCTTTTTGGTTTAGCTATAAATAAAGATTTCAGCATATCACTGGGTAAATATCCACTGCTGTAAATATCATTCAACATTTTGGTTAATATATCTACTCCAAATTCTCCCAATACTTCTAATTCTTCTATTGTGATTTCATCTGGCCCAGCTGTTTTTCCTTTCTTCATACGTTTCATAGCGTCAGCGACTTCTTCTTTCAGAATAGGTGGACCTTCTAAGTTACTATCTTCTGTTAATTCTCCCCTTTCTCCTTCATATAATTCTCTTATATACTCATTCCACCTCTTCATTATAGCATCTTCCTCTAATATTATCTTTCCTGTTTTTGATTTCAAACACCCTGTATTTATTCTTATTTTTCTTCCTGTAAGCTCACTGATTTGTCTGTGCATATTTTTTGTATCTTTAATGGAATTTAATTCAATTTTTTTGCATTGCTCGTTTAACCAACTTTCTTTAGCCTTCCCACATTTATCTTTTATTTCTTTATTTATCTTAGCGTATTCTTGTTTGTCATTTTTACTCTGTTTTCTTTTGTCCATCAGTTTTAAGATATCTTCATTCATCCATTTTTTCTTAGCTATTTTGCCTCTCTCCGGTAATACTTCTTTGCTAGTTTGATGAATGGAGTCCCTTAACATTTCCCATTGTTCATCTATACTCTGTATTTTAGTTATTGCATTGTACCTATTTTTCACAGTCACTCTGTATTGTTCTTGCATTTCTTTATCTATTTTCAGAACCTCTTTATTAAGTCTCATGTTCTTAACCATTTATTTCCCTCTCTTTAATCTTACTTTTATTTGTCCACATAGTGGTACATGATCACTATTACAGTCAGCACCAGGCATTGTCTTTACATTAATTAAAGCATTTCTAAATCTTTTATTAATTAGTATGTAGTCAATTTGGTTGCGTATTTTCTTATCAGGGCTTATCCATGTGTACAGTCGTCTTTTATGGTGTTTAAACCATGTGTTTCCAATTATCATCTCATTGATATTTGCCCATTCTATTAGCTTTTCCCCTCTTTCATTTCTTGTACCTAAACCATAATTAACCACTACATCCTCCATTTTTCCCTTTCCTACTTTTGCATTAAAATCACCAAGTATTATTTTTATTTCTTGTGATCCAATTTGAGCCATCGCCATTTCTATTTCGTCGTAAAAGTGTTGTATTTCTTCATCACTACTGCTTGCTGTTGGTGCATATACTTGTATAATATTTATGTCTATTGGTTTGCCTTTGATTTTTACCATAATAACTCTATCTGAAATACACCAGTATCCATTAATTGACTTGGCTGTTTTTTCATCTAATATTATTCCTACACCTTTTTCATGTGTATCCCCTCCAGAATAAATTATTGTGTGATTGTCAGCTATAATTTTGCCCGATCCCTTCCATCTCATCTCACTAACGCCTAGTATATTCATTTTCATGCTATCCATCTCTCTTAGAACATTGGTCAACTTTCCTAGCTCATTTAATGTCCTAACATTCCATGTTCCTACTCTAAATTTATTTATTTTAGTTATGATTTTGCCATCAGTAGCTGGACGACGGTCTGGTGTCACCTGTGGCTCATGACTGTCCCTACCGGACGAGGATGCCCTAAGACAGCCATTAACGTCCTTCACTAACTTTGATATATGTTTTGCCATGAAGTCTTGGGAAGATAATGTGGTGGTTTCCCCTTGACTTCCACATTCACATGGTGGTCTGTTTACCTCTGCCATTGACAGCCATTTCCGACTGTAAGGACAAGTGAGTGCCCTGCTCTGCTCAGCTGCAGAATTGTCCACTTATTCCGGTGGATACTCGGTCCCCAGAGCTGTGTTAGCCACACCGTAGTGTGTTTCCATCCTCTACCGCGGGGAGGTGCAGTTGGGATTTTCCCTTCATAAAGTTGTGGTCTATGACCAAAACTCTCCTCCGTCCGTCCGTCCAATTTGGAAAAAAAAAAAAACTTTCCACCTTGTTTCAACCAGCCCGTGTGGCATCGGTTATAATAGCGGTGGTTCATGGTGCGGAGATTATTACTATATTTATGTGCCAGTAAAATCTGACTTATGTTGTGCGCAAACAATTATTACTATATTTATGTGCCAGTAAAATCTGACTTATATTGTGCGCATACAATGTCTGTGACGTTGGGTGAGGGGTCCGGTTGTCCGGCCAGTCCGTTTTTTTTTTTTTTTTTAAATGCGAACTCAACATATCGGTGCTGATCTTTTCCTAGTCTCTCTCGTTCCCGCCCGTGATAGTGCTATTGCCACCATGAGGGATCGCTCATCTCGTCTCCCTCCTTCCGGGTCCTCCAGGGTTGAGCCAAACCACACACATCCCGTCCAGATCACGCCGCAGTCCACTGTCCCCTTCAGGTCACCCCGGACATCCACCACAATGGAAAAAGGTGGATGTCCTAAAAAAAAAGAAGTTAGGTACACAAAACGTGGACAGTAAAGGTACAAACCAACAATCATCGGGTGCAGACATTCATGGTGGTCTGCTGATTTCCTGCCTAGATTTCCGCTGCCCTACTGATTCTCATTGTTTTTGTTTATGAGCATCTATTATCTGTGGTTTATTTTATTCGCGATTTTATTCCTTTATTTATTTGCCTGGGTTGATTATTTAACTCTTTTGTGGTAATTATTTATCAGATCTATTAGGTGGCATATTTATTTATTTAGTATAATTGTTTTGTTTTATTTGGGTAGATGTTATGTGTCTAGCTGTCTAGTTTGTAAAAGTTTAATTTGGTAGTATATATATTAGTATGTTCTTCCTTTATAGAGTGTTTGGTATCTTTTTCTATTCCCTTTCTAGTGTATGGCCCTTTGCATCTCTTCTCCGTTTCCTAAGGGTCTTTCCTTAGTTATTCAACATCACTGTCCTCCTCGCTTGTTTCGTTCATCGCCTCTGCCAGTATTTCGGGGAGTTAACCGATCGATAACCGGCCGTCTGTCGCTCTTTTGCATATATTCCGGAGTATTTCAGTCATCTGGTCTTTGCTCGGTCGTAGATCTATGGATTCTTTGATTAAATCTATGTCTCCCCTCATCTCTCTCATCCACTCCCCGAATTCAGATAAATTCGTTGTTATTATCTGGGTGTGGTTTTTTTGCGTCTTCTTAATTTTTTTCTATGTCTGCCGTGTTGTCAGTTAGTTCTCGTTTGGTAGTGTCCATCTTCTGGTCCAGTTCTTTTAACTTTTTCCTGATTGTGTTGTTTTCTTCTTTCTGTTTTTTCAATTCTTTTTTGGTGGTCTCCAGTTCCTTAGCCATTCCTCTTGTGTGTAATCTCTCCGCTTCCAGATCCTTTCTTATGGTTGCCAGACTTTTATGCATGTCCTCAATTGCTTGTTTTAATTCCTTGTTTTCACTCCCCTCTGTGTCTTCCTGTGGTCCGCCCTTCTCCATTTGTTTATCGGCCATTTTATTCCTTATGTTGGATACTTCTGATCTGAGTATTCTCACTTCCGAATTTGTATCAATTCCTTTGTCTGTGTTCTCTATACGCCATCTGGCAACTCTCATTGGTGTTTGAGTAAGTATAGCCTCTCTCCATGCCGTTTCCGACGTTTTAAATTTTGGGCATCCCTTATATCGTGCACTGTGGTTTCCCCCACAGTTGGCACAGAGTCTCGCCGGGTTTATTTCTTTGTAGTTACTGTCTCGCTTGGCGTCTTGACATTCCCTGTACCAATAATTTTTACTGCAGTATCTGCAGATGGGCTTTTTCTCCCTGCAAAATGATGCTGTATGCCCTATCCGTTGGCACTTCGAACATTGTTTGATCGGTGGTATATGTTTCTCAAAGTATCTGTCTTTCCCTAGATATTTTATTCGTTCTGGCATCATTGTGCCAGTGATCACCATCTTTACAACTGATGTAGCTTCACCTCTTTTTGTATTTATCCTCTCGCAGTGCGTCGCTTCCACATTCTTGTTTTCATTCCTGATGTCTTCCTTCATATTTTTGATATCTATCGTTGGACTGATCCCTTTGACTACAATGGTGGTGCACGGCTGTGCAGTTTCGATGCTGACCTTGACGTCGTTTGGGAGTGATCTGATCGCTGGTTGTTTGCCCCCTGTGATTTCCTCCGCTAGTTGTCTCGTTCTGTCTGTGTCGTATGTGTGGATGCTTGTTGTGCCGTCCAATCGTTTGGCTATGTTACGTATGGCTCTACTGCCGAGTACATTTTCCATCATTTGGATGGCTTTGTATCTGGTGAGGTTTGTCAATGATACCTGCTGTCCCTCAATCTGGGTTACTTTGAAATACCAGCCTGTACCACTGGCCTCCAAAACGGGTTGTTTATTCGCCACTTGACTTCCCTGCTCCTCCTGTGTTGGCTTGTCAGTTTCCGTAATGCTGTTTGTCGGGGCAGTTTGTTTTCCTTTATTTTTTGCAGTTTGTTTTCCTTTATTTTTTTCTGCCTCAGCAGATTTGGCTCGGGTTTGTATCATTGTGTTTGTTTGGTTTTACCTTTGCAGTGTCCCCCGTTAGTTATGTATTTATTAATTATGTTAATTTATTTTATTTACTTCTCTAGATTGAATATTCTATTTAATTTGCTTGTTTTACCTTCCTTGTTAATTAATCTATTTTCTTGGTTTATGATCTAGTTAGATATTATACTCACATATGCTTTAAAATTAGGAACATGGAACGTTAGGACGTTAAACAACGACGGAAAATTAGAGAACATAACACAAGAAATTCAAAGAGAAAAAAATTAATATATTAGGTATGTGCGAAACGAGATGGACAGGAGCAGGCATCAAGATACATAAAGATTTTAAGATTATTTATTCTGGAGGTGAGGATCGACATAGGGAAGTGGCAATAATTTTGGACCGGAAAACATCAACGTCTGTTCAGGGATATTGGGCCGTGTCGGACAGAGTTCTACTAGTTAAATTGAGTGGCAGACCTTTTAACATAAATGTTATTCAAGTATATGCCCCAACAGGAGAGTCCAGTGAAGACAGTGTAGAGGAAGTTTATAATGACATAGATTCTGCCTTAAAGAAATGTAAAAATTCAGAAATAAACATCATAATAGGGGACTTCAATGCAAAAGTAGGAAATCAAGGGGATAGATACACAGTAGGAAACTATGGTTTAGGAGAGAGAAATGAAAGAGGATACAGACTAGTAGAGTGGGCAAAAGAACAGGAAATGATTGTAGGAAACACCTGGTTCAAGCAACACCCTAGAAGATTATGGACCTGGAGGAGTCCTGATAGCAGGATTAGAAACCAGATTGACTACATTCTCATTAGCAGAAGATTTAGAAACGCGCTAACAGTAGCAAAAACAGTTCCCAGTGCTGATTGTTATAGTGACCACAGACTACTCACAGGAACATTGAGGATAAAGTTGAAGAAAGTCAAGTATACAACAGGGAACACTAAATATGATTTGTGTACATTGAGTAATGACAAGGAAATACAAAACAAATTCAACATAGAAGTACAGAACAGATTTGAAATATTGTCTGATCTAGAGATCCTAGTCCAGGATGTGGATGATCAATGGGAAATGTTAAAGAATTCAATCAATGTGGCTGCAGAAAAAACTATTCCAAATTTAAAGAAGGTGGGTCGTAAGAAATGGATGACAGAGGAAATTTTACACTTAATGGAAACAAGAAGACTCAACAAAAATAATCCTGCCAAATATGAAGAAATTCACAGACAAGTCAGAATATTATGTAGGAAGGCAAAAGAATCATGGCTTGAGGAAAAGTGCTTAGAAATTGAAAAACAACACAACAGTCAAAATACCAAATTAGTGCACAAAAGAGTTCAGGAACATACTAATAAAAGAACAAGTACATCAACAGGCTGTCTAAAAACTAAAGATGGCAAAGTCATAATAGAAAAAGATCAGATTCTACATGTATGGACAGATTATGTGAAAGACCTGTATAATGATAACAGAGAGGAACAGTATGCTATTAGATTTAATAATGAAAGACCAGCAATTTTAAAGATGGAGGTTCAAAATGTTCTTAAGCATATGAAAGCTGGCAAGGCCCCCGGTGCAGATAACATCACAACAGAAATGATTAGAGCTCTAGAAGAATTTGGACTAGAGCAAGTCACTAGACTGCTGAACACATTATATGATACTGGAGATATACCTTCTGAATTATGTAATTCTGTATTTATTGCAATCCCAAGGAAGTCAGGAGCCTTGGAATGTGATCAACATGGAACAATTGGTGTGGTGGGTCACATCACAAAGATTTTGTTACGAATTATCATGCAAAGAGTGGGGAAGAGAATGCGGCCTGAAATGGGGGAAGAACAATGTGGTTTTGTAGAGGGAAGGGGTACAGTAAATGCTGTGTATATGCTGCGAACAGTTATTGAACGTGCTTTAGAAGTAAACAAGGATATACATCTTTGCTTTATTGACTACACAAAGGCTTTTGATAGAGTTAGACATGTCAGCATTGTGGATATGCTTGCGGGTCTGCAGGTTGATGGGAAAGACATTAGACTTATAAAAAACATGTATTGGAAACAACAAGCTGCCATAAGGGTTGATAATGAAGTGGGACAGTACCAGCCTATTGAGAGAGGTGTTGGGCAGGGATGTGTAATGTCTCCAGATCTTTTTTCCCTATACAGTGGGAGTGTTTTCGGGGATGTAGAAGACCTAAATGGAATCAGCATTGGAGGACGAAACATAAATAACATTAGATATGCAGATGATACAGTATTGATTGCAGACAATGCACGGGATCTGCAACAATTGGTAGACGCTGTGGTTGTACACAGTGAGCGGCTGGGGTTGGAGTTAAATTGTAGGAAGACACAGGTTATGGTCGTCACTAGGAAGAACGAAGTGCCACAATGTAGTATACAAGTAAATGGGGATATTCTTCAACGGGTGAATCGGTTCAGTTGTCTCTGAACGGTCGTAACATCTGATGGCAGATGCCTTGGAGAGATTAGAGCAAGAATCGCCATTGCGAAAGTGGCCTTTAGCAAGATGAAAAACATTCTGACCAATAAAAAGATGTCAATTGAAACGAGAAAGGGAGTGTTGAGGGGATGCATAGGGCCTGTTCTTTTGTATGGATGTGAAACTTGGACAATGTGCAGTCAGGCAGAAAGACATCTGGTGGCTACGGAGATGTGGTTTCTGAGGAAAATGCAAGGGATGCCATGGACAGACAGAGGGACCGGTGAACAGGTACTACAAGAGACAAATGAAAATCGTAGATTGATTGGAGAGGTTAGACGTAGACAGTCAAAATTTTTTGGACATGTTGTGAGAAGAAATGGACTGGAGAACTTGGTGACGGCTGGCAAGATCGAGGGGAACGGACCGAGAGGAAGACCGAGAGGAAAGTGCCTGGATGGCTTGGCCACATGGCATGGACGAGACAGGAACACTGAGCTGATCCACGACTCTGGTGATCGAGTGAAATGGCGAATCATGACCGCCCACGCTTTCCGGCATGGCACATGATTGATTGATTGAAGAGAGGAAATAGAGGAAATTTTACTAAACAATATTTATTATACAACAATTTGGTGCCTACATTTTCAAATAATATTCAAAACTGTATATAGCTTTTATGATGGTAACATTCAATTTGTACTCTCAAGGATATGAATAAAATTGTTATAGGAATAAATGTACACTTCTCTTGCAAAATAGCTGTCAGTACAAATATAGTGAAATCTATAATTGTTCCCCTTGATAGCTAAAGCTATAATATGACTTCACCCTACATGCAATTATTTCCCTTCTTCTCCTTCTTCAGCATTCCGAGCCATTGAGGTTCTTTGCTGCAGATACAATCCGTCTCCATTCGTCTCTCTGGTTGACCTTCTCTTGCTAGTCGTTGATTCCAAGTGTTTGTAGGTCTGTATGTATATTATCTCTCCACCGTCTTCTTGGTCTACCTCGGGGTCTACGGTCATTTATTTCCTGAGTGTAAGCGAGTTTTGTTTCCCTATTATCTTCCATTCTTTCTATATGCCCCAGCCACTGTAGTCTATTAGCCTTCATGATACCAGTGATTAGCGGGGACTTAAACAGATCATAAATGTCTTTGTTACTACTTCTTTTCTACTCTCCACTTTGTGTATCCCTAATGGGCCCAAAGATGCGTCTTAAAACTTTGTTCTCAAAGGTTTGTAACAAGGCTTCGTCTCCTTTCGTTGTACTCCAGGTTTCAGAGCCATACAGCACAACTGGTCTGCTCAGTGTTTTGTATATTGTGATCTTGGTGTTACGAGATAGCGCTTTTGATTTTAGTAGATGTTGTAGTGCATAGTATATCTTATTTCCAGAATTGATTTTAGCTTGTATTTCTTCCCTTATGATGTTGGAGCAGTTGAAGATTGTACCCAGGTATTTGTATGTTTCCGTTCTTTTAATGGTCATATTATCTATTTGTATGTGGCCAGAGTTTTTAGCCATTCCTTCTCTTGAAATTACCATAGATTCTGTCTTATCTTGGTTGATAACCAGCTCCATCTGTTGGGTTTTTTCCTTTAAGTGAGTCAATATTTCCAATGTCTTTTGTTCATTTTCCCCTATAATATCTATACCATCTGCATAACCAAGCAGCTTGGATGTTCCTCCAATATCACATTCTTCCTTTACCCTCCTTACAACTTTCTCTAGAGCCAGATTGAAGAGTAGTGGCGATAGTGCATCACCCTGTTTCAAGCCAGAAGTTATTTGGAAAGGGTCAATTATTTCCCTTGAATTTAAAACAATATAAAATTAGTTACATATCCTTTATAGGGCGTTGCAGTCAAGACCAGCATGTTTTGCTGTTGTGATCTCTTGGCAAGTTTACGTTTAATAGTTACCCATTGCTTTCTGAACGACCGACATCCATACTAGTTCGTAAAAAGCCAACGCAAGACTGTTTGCTGCCAAATCGTAGGCAGCTGTGTTTCGAACGCGGGTATGCGGGATTACGAATTGCGTCTGTAAATCCTTCGCCTCGAAGCGAGAAAACCAAAATGATTTTTACTAACAAACCTGTACACGACATTGGTACTAACAAACCTGTACACGACATTGGTACTAACAAACATGTACACGACATTGGTACTAACACACCTGTGTTGTTTGTCCATCAAGAATGATGATGACCATTCATTTCATCCAGTGGGGTTGAAGGTATGGAGCCGTGGGTTCTAAGATGGCTGATAAGGCCTATTTTGGCTCGAAATGTTCTTTGACAATGTGGGCAAGGAATGCTTGACGTTTCTGGAGGAGGATTTCCTGCAGTGGTTTTTCTGTCCTGCCTTTTCTTCACAGCTCTTGCAGTCTGGTTGCCTCACATATGACTGCACCCTTTCGTAATGATGCACGCCACGAATTTCGGTCTCTGGCTGCAGCCTCCCAGGTGTCATGATGAATTCCAAAAGCCGTCAGTGAAATTTTTCAGAGTGTTTTTAAAGCGTTTCCTCTGGCCACCTTGGGAGCGTTTACCACAACGCAGTTCGCTGTAAAAAATTCGTTTAGGGAGCCTGTGATCTGGCATGCGAGTCAAGTGACCAGCACAGCGAATCTGATTCTTCATCAGTAAAGTGTGGATACTGGGCATGGATGCTCTTTCTAGGACTTCAGTGTCTGGAATCTTGTCTTGCCATTTAATCTTACGTAGCTTCCTTAGGCAGACTGCAGACTCTAAACTCGCAGAGAACTCTTCAGCTGCACATTGGCAGCACGCCTGTAGAAAGTGTCACCGAGCACAAGACACTGGGTGTTATCATAGATCAAAATCTAACTTTTAACTCACATGTTCATGCTCTAGTTAAACAAATAGCCAAAAAAGTATACCAACTTGCCAAAATTAAAAATTTCCTTGACGAAAACACAAGAAAGATATTCTACACTTCTCATATACAAACACATATTGATTACTGCTCCACAGTCTGGGATGGATGCTCCAAATCAATAACAAAACGCCTATATTCACTCCAGAAAAGGGCAGTGCGTTTAATTAATGGTGAAAAGCTTACCGACAATTCTAACCTATATAAACGTCTCCGGTTACTGCCACTCCACAAGCGCCTGCTTTTTAATAAAACCAAACTAATTCACAAAATCCTATTTCAAAATGCTCCAAGCTACCTTTGGCCATTGTTTAAATATAACGCTAGACATAGCGAACGACTAAATATACTTCATGTCCCTAAACCTAGGATAGACTTATATAAAACAAGCTTAGCATACTCTGCCGCTCAGTTGTGGAACAATCTTCCACAAGAAATCAAAGACACCACCAATCATGATACATACATTCGCAACCTGTTTGAACACTACCTTAGTACAGACTACATACCCCCATACCAAACAACACAAAAAAGACAATAATGGTAACTTATCTCAAACGACAACTAGCCAAAAAACATTCCCTTATGTATGGCACGTTACACCCTCCTTAGGTATTTATAATGCCCATGTTAAACACTGCTTCAGTGAGTCATTTGTTATTGATTATTTTTCAAGCGTTTTAATGTTCTTTTGTTGTCAAAAGTTGCTTCATAAGTGATGTTGAATGAAAGAATGTATGAGAGGAAATAGAGAAGAAGGGCAGAATGTCAGACGGGCCTGCGTGCCCAATTCTTAACCCTTTGAAAATAAAGACTTATTATTATTATTATTATTATTATTATAGACTGTGTGGAAGTGGGTTTTTTTCCTAGCGTGTCGCTAAACAGTCCAGGTTTCACAAGCATATAGCAGTGTGGATAATACAACTGCTTTGTAGACTCTTAGCTTTGTTTGCAGGCTTATTCCAGTTCTGTCCCATACATTCTTGTACAGTCTGCCAAAGGCCGCACTGGCCTTGGAGATTCTTGCATTCACTTCGTCATCAATTGTGGCAGCTTGTGACACAGTGCTGCCAAGATAGGTGAATTTGTCCACAACACTTAGTCTATGATCATTCACTTTGATATTCGGCACAGTGTGATTGTTCCCTGGAGCTGGCTGGTACATAAACTACAGTCTTCTCCAAGTTGATATTGAGCCCAAAGTTGGCACAGGCATGTGAGAAAGCTGAAACATTATGTTGCATGTCCGCCTCTGAGTTGGCATATAGAGCGCAATCATCAGCAAACAGGAGCTCTCTGACGGTGTCGCTGTTAATTTTGGTTTAAGTTGTCAGCCTTCTGAGATTGAATAACTTTCCATCCATACGGTAGTTGATGTCTATTCCAATGTCGTCGTTCTCGAAGGCATTCATCAGCATGGCTGAAAACATGAGGCTGAACAGTGTTGGTGCCAGGACACATCCTTGCTTCACTCCATTAGTGACAGGAAAGGGTTCAGACAGTTCGCCATTTTCCTGTACTCTTGCCTGCATGCCATCATGAAATAGCCGCACTATTTGGAAAAACTTTCGTGGACAGCCATATTTTGCCATAATCTTCCACAGTCCTTCTCTGCTGACTGTATCAAAAGCCTTGGTAAGGTCAATGAAAGTGGAGAATATTTCGCAGTTCTGTTCCTGACATTTCTCTTGCAGCTGCCTTGCAGCGAAAATCATGTCAACAGTTCCACGTTCTTTTCTGAAGCCACACTGACTCTCAAGAAGAAGACCTTGATCGAGATGGGCTGTGAGGCGATTGAGAAGAATTATGGCGAGTATCTTCCCTGCAATTGAAAGCAAGGAGATGCCTCGGTGGTTGTCACAGGATTGGCGGTTTCCTTTACGTTTGTAAAGGTGGATTATTGACGCTTCCTTGAAATCTTGTGGCATGGTCTCGTTCACCCATATGTTTGTAAAGACTTGGTGAAACTGCTCTGTTAGGAACGGCCCACCTGCCTTGTATATCTCTGTTGGGATGGAGTCAGGACCAGGTGCCTTGCCGCTGGAGAGTTGCTGGATGGCTTTGTTTACTTCCACTATGGTTGGCAGGTCATCAAGTGTCTCGTTGGTAGGAACTTGAGGAAGGCAGTTGATGGTTTCATCATCGAAGAAGGAAGTTGCATTTAAGATGTTGCTGAAATGCTCTGCCCAGCGCTGAAGGATGTCTTTCTTATCGGTGATCAATGTTCCCCCATCTGCACTGAGGAGGGTGTAACGAGTTCACCTTGGGTAGTGAGAGTGAACCACACCCGAGGTGTCTCTGGCACTCCCGTGTATTCTAGCCCCAGGGGTTGGACAGACAGATACACATTTTTACTCTGTTGTTGATCTCATATTAGTTAGTTATGTCTACAAGCCCCTCCAGATTCTAGACCCCCACTAACTACCTACCCCTGTGGAACAATGAACACTTAGGCATCGTCCGAGACCACACTCAATCATTATACAAAGAGCAAGTCAACTTACATAAAGTTTATTCTACCCTTGAGAATATAGAACTGAAATGAACATCCTGATAGAATAATCTATTTACACAAATAGAAGATAGAGTAGAGACAGAATCAGAGATATGCTTGTCATCATCAGGTGGAGAAGTAGATTGGATGCAGATGTCCTGTCCAGTCGGTCCGCCACTCACCCGGCTTCCTTCCAGTGAGATGACTAGAACCTTGGAGACCACTCCGTCTCCAGAGCGTGGATCCACAACAATAGAGTCACTGCTGGACCTCACTCAACTGGACCAACTGCATCTGTATCACTCCCACGGAGTCACTGTTAATACACAGTTCTCTAACACCACTGGTTGGGAGACAATCCTCCTGGACTTGACTCCAAGTATTCGTGACTTCGATGAACCTAAGTAGTCACTGACCAATCTAATGGTCCATCAATCATAGCACAGTAACACTGCTTGAAGAATATGTCAATGACCAATTCAATGGTCCCTTCCTCACATCACAGTAACACTGCTTGAAGAATATGTCAATGACCAATTCAATGGTCCCTCACGGTAACACTGCTTGAAGAATCAGATATGGCAACTGAAATGTCACTGAGTCCTACTCGAACACAGTTCATAATCTTCATACTGAGACAGTACATTATTAGAATCAGACATCTAATTTCCCGGAAAACAATTCAGGTTGGACTATAATCAATTGTCCCTTCCACCTGGTAACACTTGTCACAAGTTAATAGCTGCTGTAGTTCTTCTCAAGACCTGCCACTATAGCTGTCATAAGAACCATTCAAGTGTCTAAATTTCATTTATTTCCGCGTTTAGGCAGAACCACCGTAATAATATACGGTCAGGTGTTTCCTTTCTTTGAGCATGATTACTCAAAATGCTGAAATGTTCCTGGCTGAAATAGAGTATCTTCTAATGTAGAAAAATATCACAAACCATCACGTCCCACACGTGCACCTTCAGGGCACCTGGATTACTTGATGCAACCTTCACGCATGGTGAATCACATTGGGTACATGGTGTGGTTGAGTCTGGCGTGATAAGCAAAGAATTGAACCCTTCGCTGTGTCACACGAAGTGGTTTCCTGCCAACGACAATTATAGTTGACTGGTTCCTCAACAGGCAAACTCCTGAAAAGGAAGAGCGACCGGTGAGAGTATGCTGGCCCAAACATTAGTCCACATGCATCCTACCAATGACTACTCAACCCTCAGTCATGGAGAGTAGTAAAGCATGGGTTCAGTATTGTCAGCTGGCCTCACAGAACAGCCCGTCAAACAGAGCAAGAAATCAGAATGACGAGTCTGATCATAGGTCTCACCTATCCCTAATCATCTACCAGTCGTCGCTAACGTCAGTAGTGATAGTAGGCTGTTATCATAGTTCTAATTTAATCGAACTAAACAATAAGGTAAAGAGTCCCTGGACTCGTTCCTAACATCATCAATGTTCATTAAGAACCATAATACTGATCAATATACCATCCCTCGGGATATAGGAATAGTACATGATCACATCCAATATGTACACCTGCCTGTTTGCTGGTGGGACCACCTGCCCACAACATAGCAAACTCTTCTTATCAGACTCCTCCTTAGAGTCAAGAAGCCTTCTTGCGAATACATGTTCCCCACATGTTCCAAGGGTGATGTTCCAGTTCCGCCCTCCCAAGTGGTTTAGCCTTGGCCGGGACCGAACTTCATCGTTGGTCTGGTCTACCAACTTATACTTTCATAACTTGCTTTTTCACATCCCTCATATCCTATATGTCCCCTGTCTCATACAGCCTCCTTGCATCCTTCCATACTTCCAGCACCTTCGTATTCACTCGCACTAGCGCCAGTATGAAAGAACAAGATAGCTCAGACAAGAATTCAGAAAGCATATTTATATCGCGACGGCACGCATTGTTATCCCGCGTCGACCTATTCGGCGTTCGGAATTACTCCAGGAAGTATCACATGTCCTGACCTAATATATATACACAATGCCACATCATATATACATATCACCAATACAGACTTACCTTCCCACAGAAATCCCGTGTTCCACACAATGAATTCACTATTAAGTTACTACACAATAGTTACATCATTCCTGGTGGCACAGAACTAAGTTCTTTCTTTACTTAGTAACTAAGCACAGTTTTGTCTGAATCTCCACCTACCAACTTACCTGGTTTTCTAACCGTTCTTCTGGCTTCAGCAACTGACTGACATAAATCTAAGTTTCTATCAGGCACAAGTAACTATGTTTTATTCTAACACAGCAACCTATTAGATGCAACGATTTGCAATATATGGTAAATATAATTTACATCCATATAGCCCACATCGTATTCCTGCGTTCCCAACAGCTGATTCGCGAACACACAGTAAACAAACACACGATTAGCCGTCAACCGCGTTATCGATCGGTTTGCTAATTAGTATGCAAGGACATCCGCATAGGTAATGAGGTTAGAACGATGGCGTGTGGTCCACACTTACAAAGTTAAATGAATTAAACAAATAAGTACCTGAATGTCGAAAACCAGACTCCAGTCAGCTTTCAGAACTGTTGAAGGGCACCTCAGCCTCCTTTCCGTAACAGTCAGCCGAATCATGGTTGAGGTGAGACGCAACACAAAATGGCTCACACAGGCCTGCGTCTGCTCTCTCCGAGCAAAATGGAAGTGAATGAATGGTTTAGCCAATTTCCCCATTCGTGCCAACTCAATGCGCACGAGAAGCTAGTGCTTCTTGAGAAAAGACACTTTCTCGGGAAACCGTCATTCCCCGCCTAGAATTTCTAGATCTCTCTGCACGAGAATTTAGTGCGATACCCAGCCTCACGGGTCACTCAAATTCCGGTGTTTCGAGAAGATTCTAGATAGTAATTCCTCCATCGGCTTCCCTCAGTCTATTTTTAGCTGGGAAAGTCCCCCGATGACGCGCCAAAATAGTGCGGGATCTTTACGACCCAAGACAGATAAACGCGTTTCGTCACAGAGGGGAACTATTCCTGGTGATGTAGGTGTCAGGGTCCTGTATGTAAGCAATAGTTGAGGGCACCACGGCTTGGCTAGCGGAAGATCAGGCAAGAAGCCCGAGGACAGATCCACGTGATGTGGGAAGGTCAAGAAGGATGGAGTCAGAGTGTGTGAGACAGCGGATAGAGACGGACATGTGGATAATAGCGAGTGATAGAACGATCGAACGAGAGTGTTGTGACGGATAGATGAGATGAACGTTGTGTATTGATATTCGAGGAATGTACCAGCTGTGATATGTGCGGGATGATGTGAGACAGTGATTGCGAATGGTCACACGGGCGACAGTGTGTAAATTACGCCCAGGTGGATGTGAGCGAGCGTTTGACCACCTGTGTAGAATGATTGCTTAATTGTACGCAAGTTAACGGTGGAGTGAGACCATGATGTTATCCTGTAATATAATGTAATAAAGGTTGTTCAGGAGACAGCTCCTGCGAGTTTCCGATTGCAGTCATTGTTCTTGGTATATGTATATTGGATGTTGTAATTTGCCTGTCCAAGTCCAGTGAGCTAGAGTGATAAAATAGTTAGGACTCTGACAGTAGGACCATAGACCGCTTTCAGTGAGTCGTAGAAGTTTTTCATATCATGTCTGTCAGCAAAGCCCTGAATTTCATCAGCTTTGCTGCTCAGCCAGGAGTCCCGCATGTGCCGAAGTTTTTGCTGCACTACTCTCTGAATGTTCTTGAAGGCATCTTTTTTTTTATGTTGACTTTGGGTCATTCAAATGTGCCTTGAGAAGATGTTTCTCGGCCAGCAATTGGTTGATGTCTTGTCTTCGGAATTTTCATCAAACCAGTCTTTATGCTTTCGGGGGGCTGGACCCAGGATTTCCATAGCAGTGTTGTAAATTATGTCCTTTAGGGCTCTCCATTCTGTTTCTGTATCCTGTTTATCTGCAGCATTTGGCTTGAGGCGGTCTTCCAGCATATTTTCAAACGACTGCTGCATTTTTTTGCTGTTTAGACGGGTGACATTTAGCTTTATTTGCATTTTCACCCCTTGAGGACGCCATGGTGGCCTGATGTGAATGTTTATTTTCGAGACAATGAGACGATGGTTTGTCCAACATTCGGCACCAAACATGGATTTTGTCACTCGGACGTCTTGTCTGTCACTCCTCCTGACAATGACATAGTCAATGAGGTGCCAGTGTTTCGAGCGAGGGTGCATCCACGATGTCCTATTTCTCATGGGGAGACAGAACATTATGTTCGTAATCAGGAGATCATGTTCGGCACATGTCTGAAGGAGGCGGAGTCCATTGCTGTTACAATTTCCGACTCCATGCTTTCCAATAATGCCACTCCAAGAGGTGGTGTCCGTGCCTACTCTGGCATTGAAATCCCCAAGTACTATAAGTTTGTCTCCTTTGGGAACAGATGTTAATACATTGTACACACCTGTACACGACATTGGTACTAACAAATCTGTACACGACATTGGTACTAACAAACCTATACACGACATTGGTACTAGCAAACCTATACACGACATTAGTACTAACACACCTGTACACGACATTGGTACTAACAAAGCTGTACACGACATTGACAATACAGGGGCAGACAGTGAGAACATGACAATACCGAGACAGGGGGGTAGATAGTGAGAACATGACAATACTGGGACAGGGGACAGATAGTGAGAACATGACAATACCGGGACAGGGGATAGATAGTGAGAGCATGACAATACTGGAACTGGGGTAGATAGTGAGAACATGACAATACCGGGAGAGGGGTAGATAGTGAGAACATGACAATACCGGGACAGGGGGCAGATAGTGAGAACATGACAATACCGGGACAGGGGGCAGATAGTGAGAACAAGACAATACCGGGACAGGGGGCAGATAGTGAGAACATGACAATACCGGGACAGGGGGTAGATTGTAAGAACATGACAATGCCGGAACAGGGGGCAGATAGTGAGAACATGACAATACCAGAACAAGGGTTAGATAGTGAGAACATGACAATACCGGGACAGGGAGTAGATAGTGTGAACATGACAATACCGGGACAGGGAGCAGATAGTGAGAACATGACAATACCGGGGCAGGGGGCAGACAGTGAGAACATGACAATACCGGGACAGGGGGTAGATAGTGACAACATGACAATACCGTGGCAGATAGTGAGAACATGACAATACCGGGACAGTGGGTAGATAGTGAAAACATGACATACCGGGAAAGGGGGTAGATAGTGAGAACATGACAATACCGGGAAAGGGGGTAGATAGTGAGAACATGACAAAATCGGGACAGTGGGTAGATAGTGAGAACATGACAATACCGGGACAGGGGGCAGATAGTGTGATCATGACAATACCGGGACAGGGGGCAGATAGTGAGAACATGACAATACCGGGACAGGGGGCAGATAGTGAGAAAATGAAAATACCGGGACAGGGGGCAGATAGTGAGAACATGACAATATCGGGACAGGGGGTAGATAGTGAGAACATGACAATACCGAGACAGGAGGCAGATAATGATAACATGACAATACCGGGTCATGGGGCAGATAGTGAGAACATGACAATACCGGGACAGGGGACAGATAATGAGAACATGAAAATACCAGGACAGATAATGAGAACATGAAAATGCCGGGAGAGAAGGTAGATAGTGAGAACATGAAAATACCGGGAGGGTGGGGAGCCTGACAATTAGAATATCAAAATACCAGGACAAGAGGCAGATAGTGAGAACATGATAATACCAGGAGGATGGGGGGGGGGGAGGGGACAGGCAATTAGAACATGAAAATACCAGGACATTGGGCAGATAGTGAGAACATGAATATACCGGGAGGGTGGTGGGCCAGACAATTAGGACATGAAAATACCATGACAGGGGGCAGATAGTGAGAACATGAAAATAGCGGGACAGGGGGCAGACAGTAAGAACATTAAAAACCCGGGGCAGGACGAAGATAGTGACCACATTAAAATATCGGGGCTGCGTGAAGATAGTGAGAACAGGAAAATATCTGGACAGGGGGCAGATGGTGAGAACATAAAAATATCGGTATAGTCGGCAGATAGATATAAACTGCCTAACATTAAGAACTCCAACCCCAATCCTATTGTTACAGGTTAGCCAGGGGCTCGTTCGGGATCTTTCTGGCTTAATCTGAAGTGATAGGAACCTATAACTATTGTCCTATCGATATGTTCTGCCTCGGTTACCTGCCTACTGTCAAAATCCCTCTATCGACGAATACGGACAGACAAAACTATGTGTGTTGATTAAATTATTGATTGATATATTTATATTGATAGATACTTTACACACACACACACAGCCACGGTATAGTCATGGCGTCAGCTACACTTAACATTGCTGAGGTGCAGGCTACAGGCCAAGATATGGGTCTAGAATTGGTAGAACTCCAGAGCTATGTCCAAGACGTTGAAAGAGACTTTAGGCAGCAAAAAAGAGACAGGAAGAAAAAAGATCAGGAGATTAAGAGATTGGAACAAGAGACACAGAAGATGGCTCTAGAGCAAAAACGAAGAGACTTGTGATGGAGCAAGAGATCAAGATATTTGCTATGGAGCATGGGACCAAGAGGGAAGAACGGGAACATGAGTTCCGTATGAAAGAGTTGGCCGTGAAGGTGTAGACTTAGAGGGAAAATGAGGGAGTAGTTGGAGGATCTTCACTACCCATCCCCCAGACCTCTGGTGGTGGACCATACCAGACCATGAAGTTCCACCTAATGCGTTTTGGTGAGCATAAGGAGCGGATGGAGTAATATATTCTTAAATTCACGGCTATGGCCACGACCATGAGATTGAAAAAGGAAACAATGGAACCTGAAACTCCCCCAAGGCCTTCGTGGGGTCGCATAGGAAGTCTATTCAAGACTACCTCTAGGTAAGGAGAAGGATTTCGAATCGTTGAAACAAGCCTTATTAAAAGGTTTGAGATGACTGCACATGCATATCGCTTGAATTTCCACACATCAAAGAAAGAACCTGGAGAAATGTTCTCTACTTACACAGTGAGATTGTAAAAAATCCTACTTATTAAAGTGGATGGCTCTGGCTGGCTTTACCAAAGATTATGCTAGCTTGGAGGTGCTAATGATCGTGACCAAAAGAAGTCCCAGATATCTAAACGTTTACAAATATGTTTATTAGAGAGTGGGGTCGAGAAGTCATAGACATCAACACTGTAGCCGAAAAATATGTGTTAACCTATGGAGAGGCTAGTGCCCCAGCCCCGAATATTTCCAGATCTCCGGAAAAGGGAACTGGAATGAAAAGTTATCAACCATCTACTGGTAAAAAGGGAGATCGCTCAGAGAAAGTTCAACAAAACAAACCCGAGAGTAGGATTCAACCAGGGTCTCCGAAGAGACCGTGGAGTACACGTTGGTGTAAGTTCTGCAAATCTTCTATTCATAACACTTTTGATTGTAGGTTCAAACCCGCTGACTCTCACTTTGCTGCCTTTCTCATAGGAACCGGGAAGGGTCTAACGAAGAGGTAAGTTCAGGTAACAAAAGCCTTGATTATGATAAGCCACTGGTCGTGGAAACCATAGACGTGAATGGTCAGCAAGTGGAGTGTCTGTATGACACTGAACTTCAATTTGATGCAGTCATTGCAGCCCACTTGGTGAGTTCAGAGCAGCCCACTGGAGAGACGATTGAGATCCAGGCGGCTATGAAAGGTTCGGTAGCTATGTCCTTGATGATTGGGCAAGTGGACATTAAGTCTAAATATGTTAACACATGTCAAAGACTTAGGAGAGAGCTCACATCTAAGGAGAGCTAAGTAGATCTTAGGAAAAGGGCAAGTAACATAACAGTATAGGAGACCAGACAGAAGAGACACAAACGCTATAAATAGCTATAACGGGACACACTTGTGTCAACAAGGAGGGCAACAAGTACAGGTGAGCTGGGGTTACCCAAGAGACTGGGAAACCCACTTCACGAGAAGGGACCGAGTAACTCTGGTTTCTACAGCCAGGTGCCCAGCACGTAAACTAGCTGACGCACGCTGAGCTAATTGCTCGTGGCTGAACACGCCACGGACAGCAGATTCAGACAGAGACCGGACGGCGTTAGGAACAGACTTATACCCGCTGGGGATACTTTGTTGTTGTTAAGGACAGTATAGTAGTTAGGACTTCAGCTTAGCTTCAGTAGTTATAATATTAATATCATCTCATCATTCCATCTTATCTTTATAACATACTATGATGTTGAATACCGATGTGGTATTCCGCTCGTGGAGCTAATGTACGCTCAGCTCCGAATAAAATGTATCCTTTTGCAAACAATACGAGTTGTCACTTTCGTGTGGTGCAAAAGTAGGGAATCCTTGTATGCCTGTCGCAAGTGAGTTGCTGTCACCACCACTATTAAGTCTGCAGCTCTGCTCATTCCAATTTTCCCCATGCTTTTGGGATGTCGTTATGTGTTCTTGTGGGAACCGAGCAAGCCCATAATAGTAGGGGCTATGCAAACCAGATCCCAACAGGAGAAAGATCAGCAGCCTGTCGTCATCTCTAGTCTACCAGGGGAAATAACAACAGCTCAAACCCAATATGCTACACTACAACTTTGCTTCAATAAGTTTCCGAAGAGTGCTGATCAACCTAAGAGGGGACAGTATTATATGAAGAATCGGTTGCTGTAGCGTAGAGCCGGAGTAGAAGAACTTCAGCATTGCCCGCTGTTGGTTCCTAAGGAGTACAATTCACAAATTCTTCATATGAGACACACCATTTCCTTCAGCTGACACATGGGTTTAAGGACAGCATTCTAGTGTATTTCATGCTACTTTTTTTGGCCAGGAATAACTGGAGACGTGCGAAAGTACGTCATATAGTGCCTAGAGTGGCAGAGGGTGGCACCCAAGCATTGGGCGGTTCCTGGGATATTGGGCGAAATTCCCATCATGAACACTCCTTTTGAAAGAGTGGCCATCGACATCGTAGGTCCACTTCCTAGGACTAGGAAGAGGAATATGTATATTTTGACGATGGTCGATTGCTGTTCCATGTGGGGCGAGGCGATACCTTTGTCTACCATCGATTCCAAGAAGGTGGCAGACCGACTTATGGAGGCTCGATTGGGGTTCTCCAATAAAATCTTAACAGACAAGTCCCCCAATGTCGTGGAAAGCCTTCCGTATCTTCCACACTAAACATATATCTACTAGCTTTTACCACCCTCAATCTAACGGGCAAGTGGATTCAGTTGTATTTTGATGACCATGCTACGCAAGCTTGCTCAAGAGAAACCGGATAGTTCGGGTGGGTATATCTCAGCAGCCTTATTTGCCTACCGGGAGGTACCCCATGGGTCCCTTGGTCTGCTGCCAGCAACTTTGCTGTTTTGGCGGCCATTTAAGGGACATTTGGAAGCCTTATTGAGGTGCTAAACGGAGGAGGGAACTTCAGACGAAGTAGTATTCTCCTAGAAATATATCGAGAAGCTTAATTTGAAATTTTAGACCTGGTGGGCTTTGGCGTCCCAGAACCTCAAGAAGACCAGGAAGATACGTGCAGCCTATTATAACAGAAGGACGAAGGATAGGTCTCTTAAAGTGGGAGACATAGTCTTGTTGTTACTGCATATGGGCAACAGCAATCTAGAGGTTGGTTGGCAGGGGCTTTTCCCAGTAGAAAGGGTGGTGTCCCCCACAAATTATCAAGTCTGTATTAGGGGAAAATCTAAGATGTTCCATGATAATCTTCTAAAAAATATGAGGAAAATCCGGGGAGAGTTCTCACCACCTCTTGGTGATGGCGGTCGTCATGCAAATTGAAAGGGGTCACAACGCGGGCGTAGAATATCCTTTGCGTCGATGAGAAACTTATAAGGATGTTCAAATAAGTTATTATCTGTCTTCAGGTGAGAGAGAGAGAGAGAGAGAGAGAGAGAGAGAGAGAGAGAGAGAGAGAGAGAGAGAGAGAGAGGGGAATGACCCGATTGTTGACGTCCCATTGTCAGACTCTTACTGACAAACCAAGTCGGACTAGGTTAGTCGAGTTTGACATGACTCTGACAACATAGAAACCTATCCATCAAAAGGTCTATCCAGTGCCCTTTGCGAAAGAAAAGGCACTTGAAGAAGAGATTTCGAAATTGCTCAAAGATGAGGTGATAGCCGTCTGTCTCATCGTATAATGCAGGGGTCGTATTATTACGGAAACCCAGCGGTGAACAACGCTTGTGCATAGACTATCAGCAATTGAATAGTTTCACGCAGTTTCAAGTAGAACCCCTATCCAACCACGATCGGTTATTCACGAGACTGAATACAGCAAAATATTTTCCAAAAGTGGAGTTAAGTAGCTACTATCAAATCCCTGTGAAACGTGAGGTCAGACCGATGTTGGCTTTTAGCACCCCCAGTGGGCACTTTGAATTTAATGTGATGCCATTCTGTTTAAGCAATGCTCCTAGCGTTTTTACGCACATGATGAGGAAGTTGCTAGAACCTCTTAAGGATCCATTCATAATTTTCTTTATGGATGATATCATAATTGCGTCAGGAAATCTGGACAACCATCTATCCTCTTTAGGTAGATTATTTCTTAGATTGAGAGAAGTGGGCTTAACAGCACGCCCAACTAAATGTCATTTGGGCTGTCAATCCTTAGAATTTCTGGGACACACAATCACTCCTGGGTACGTGGTGCCCGAATAGAAATATGTAGAGAACGTAAAATTGGCACACAGACCACAAACAAAGAAAGTTATCAGGTCCTATCTCTATTTATGTGGGTTCTACCAGAAATTCATAGCCCATTTCAATGGAATAGCCACTCCCTTAACAGAAACTCTGAAGAAAGGGGCCCCATACAAAATAGTCTGGACCCCAGAATGTGAAACAGCGTATAACACTCTAAAAAGGTATTGATTCATAAGCCTATTTACAACTGCCTGACCTTTCTTAACCTTTTGTGTTGAGGACAGATGCTAGTAACATTGGTATCGGGGCAACACTTCTGCAGGAAGGACAGGAGGACCCTTCTGTCCTTCATCCAGTCGCATATGCAAGTAGAAAATTGCTAAAGGCCAAGATAAATTATTCTACCGTCGAACGCGAATGTCTATCTCGTGTGTGGGTGGTTCAGAAATTCCAGTCGTACTTGAATGGGGTAACCTTTCGGGTCCAGTTTGATCATCAGTCCCTAATATTTCTCGCTACCTCTAAGAAACTTAATGCAAGGTTATTGCGCTGGTCCTTGCTATTACAGCCCTACCATTTTTATGTAGAATACATTCCCAGCAAGGAGATGTAGATGCTGATTTTCTCTGGAGGCACCCAATCTCTGAATAGGAGGATGAGTCAATTCTGATAGAACCTTAGGTGAGGAAAGTTCATAGGGTATGTACTTTCTCATGAGGGTGCCTATGTCGCATATCCACCAGTGATTCTCTCCTCTTGACAGGGTTATCCGGCCAGGGAAATCATTTCTATTTATAGAGGGGGAAACCCGTACGGGAATTCTCTCGCTAGACACATTTTCTCAAATAACACCATTACCTTGTAATAAAATAGGAGAGGTGTAATTAACAGTGCTTAATATAACTCACTGCAGCATGCAATCTAGAACTCTAATCAAAGGGTTGCAGTAAAACTCACGGGTCTTAAATAATATCGGGATTGATGAGTTATGCTAATTAGGCAAAGACGTTATGAGCGTTAGTTTACGTTTCGACCGTGTGGTGACAGCATCTCCAGATTTTCTTGTATTTGTGTGCTTCAAAGGGCGCCTACAGTTGAAATATTCCATGGATCAAGATGTTGTGTTTGCTAGATAAGATATTTGTTCCTTCTGTTTTCTTACACAATGTGTTAAGGTAAATCGGTGATTCAACAACAAAGGCCGAACCTTGCCCTGAACTTGCCGTGAGAAGGTTAGTCCTTACATAAGTAATGAAGGTTACCTGACCGATTGTTTTGGCGTTTGAGCTGAGTACAAGCTTGATTATTTTAAAAGTTTTAACGATCAATAGCTTCAACCAACCTCGCCGAGATTATACTATAAGGTCTTTGCTACAGAGTAGTGAAATACGCTTTAATTAGCATACATGCATAATAATCAACATTTTACCTTGAAAATATAAATGACATTCCCTGAGGAGTAGAAGCTCTGTCAAGATATTTGTTTGTTTGTTACGTGCGCGACTATAAATATTCTTCTTCTTCTTCGTTCAACCGGATTTTTTCCGGACGTGACTGCGTTGTGCCTGTTTACAGCAGAGCTGCGTTCTTGCGCCGTTAGGCCGACACATCCTTCTTCTGCGGGCATTTGTTGACCGGGTTAACCTTCGCGGGGCTGTAAATATTAGAATGGAGAAAGTTCCTTGAGGAACATTGGGCACTTTCTGTACCTCAAATTTATAGGGTGCTGCACTATACATATTATAATTTTGTCGGCTCTCGAAAGAGCATAGGAATTCATCAATACACGCTTTTCAAGTGATGTAATGTACATATCATAATTCTCTAGCTCGTGAATGAGCATCGTCATCTTCTTGACTTTATTCTTCTCTATTACCTGACTGGGAATATTGGCTTGTCGTAAATCCCGTTCTTCTGAACAATAATAACAAATGAAGATCTACGACGAAGCAGTTCACTCGTCAATGCGTAACGACAACAAGATTTCAAAGTTTCACCTTGAAATTGGTAAACAGGAAAATACAACACGCAGCTCGGCAAACAGTTCAAGTCCTTTAATTTCGGCCTTGCAGAATCATAAGATCAAATTCCAACGGTATCATAGAGCTCCCTTGCCGCAGGGACAACATCTACTAAAATTAACCAGGAATCATCCTATCTACATCTGTACCGTTTGCTCTGACTGCCTATTTCCATGCCACAGTTTACTTAGATCCTGGCTGTTTCGTTCGTTCAAGATTCGTCTAGGTTCGATTCCCTGTTCTTTTATCCATCCATGGATTCTTAACAACAATCGCCTCTTGTTGTTCTTCACTCAAAGATAATTGAATTATCGCATCCAAACATTCCTTGCCACACGGTTTCGGTTTCCAGAATTGTAAACACGACCGGTTCCTAATATGGCTCCACAGCGTATCCCTTGGTCGCTAGGTTTACGTTTCTTTCCCTGACGCATCCCGTCTCTTTGGTTTTCTATTGCACTGTCCACTTTGCTATCCCTTGGGATTTTCCTTTTATCCTTTCCGCATGCTGTGTGGGCAATCGCTATGTGGCAAATATCATAATGATACGGATCCCAGAGGAGCACAGGCGTTGTCTGTACTTTATTATTATCGAGTGCCTTACTTGATGCTCAACTTGATGCAGTTTCCTTGGGAGCAGAGGAGCCTTCCATTTTACATTAACTTCTTAAGAGAAGGGCTAATGAAAGGGATCCTAAACACGGTATTATTATTCTGACACACCTCCCTAGGAGCATAAGAAGCCGTCTAATTTACATTAACTTCTTAAAGGGGGGGGGATGGGGTAATGAACGGGATCGTAAAATAACCTATAACCTTCTACATGGGAGAATGAAACATGTATCAACAAAAACACTTTCTATTCTACACGATGAATGATCACCGTAGAGGAGTGGGGGGATCTTGGGATTAAATTGAAGGGGATTCTTCTAATGGGAAGGCTACCAATAGGTGAGTGTTCTAGAACTACACTGACGGCTTAAGGATGTTTCGTGTCCCAACGGCCATGAAACCTGAATAATAAGTCTGTGTAGACGAAAGACAAGCGTGAATTAAGTGAGTGGGAAAGAATGCTTCCTTGTATGAAAGAATTCCTGATGCCAAGAGTCTGCCTCGACGATTTGGGCCGATACAAGCTGAGACGATGTTTCTTCAAGACGGCGGAGTTCACTTGGGCATCCAGTTAGATGTTCTTATAGCCTGCTTAAGTTTGCCAGCCAAGCCAACAGGACCAGGTAGTCAATGTACGCGGGAAGTCAATAAGTAAGTCACACATGGTGTAGAAAAATAACTAAATATGATAACAATTTGAAATCAGTTTACATTTATACATACATTGTCCTTTTATTTCTCAACATAATTTCCACCAACGTTGATGCACTTATCCCATCGTTTTATCAGTCCACCCAAACCGACCGCATAGAACTGCGTGCTCTTTTTTCTAAACCACGTTTTCACTTCACATTCAACTTCGGCGTCATTCGCAAAATGTCTCCCGCCAAGGTGTGTTTTCAGTGGACCAAAATGGTGGAAATCGCTAGAGGCTAAGTCAGGACTGTAAGATGGATGTTCCAGAACTTCCCACCTTAGTTGGTTAATTTTCTCCTGAGTTAATCGAGTCGTATGTGGTCTGGCATTGTCATGAAGAGGCAACACGCCTCTAGTTAGCAGTTCTGGACGTTTTCTTCGAATTGCATCGTGAAGCATTGATAGAACTTCACAATACGACTCAGAATTCACATTGTCACCTTTCTTCTTGAAATTGGTTAAAAGCACTCCTTGGCAATCCCAGAACACTGTCAGCATAACCTTTTCTGCTGATGGCGTAACCTTGCATTTTTTGACAAAAGGCGAAGAAGGATGTTTCCATTGCATTGAAGCACGCTTTGATTCGGGCTGGTAGTGATGCACCCATGATTCGTCCCCAGTAACAATCCTGTTCAACATGTCTTCTCCTTCATCTTTGTATCGACAGAGATGATCCAAGGACAGGCCAAATCGGTGCATTTTGTGCTCCTCCTTCAGTTGTCTGGGTACCCACCTTGAGCACACTTTTTTAAATTTCAATCGATCATGCATTATGCTGTATGCTGAACCATGTGAGCACCATATTGCAGATGCTACAGAGTCTATCGTTACTCGCCTGTCACCTCTAATCATCTCCTCCACCCGCTGCACGGATGCTTCTGTTGCAATCTTAACAGGACGACCAAATCGGATTTCATCAACAATTTTAGAGCGTCATTGAGAAAATTTTTCTGCTCAGCAATGCACCGCTTTACGGGACACACATTTGTCAGCATAAACAGGAAGCATTTCTTTATGAATGTCCTTTGCAGGCGGTCCTTTTGCCCACAAAAACGCACAACAGCATGTTGTGCTTTGGGTGTACACTCTGTAAGTACAGTCACCATTTTGTTTTATGCGCTGTGCATGCACATGAGGCACCTAGCACCATCTGACGAACGGGTATATAAAGTTCGATGTTGCTGTCATCCAATGACACCTGCAGAAAACACCAACTACATTTACCTGCCATCCCACAGAACTGTGTGACTTACTTATTGACTCGACCTCGTATATTGATGATACTCTATTCTGATGGTATGACTGCCCAATTCATTGATATGTGCAACTGTGAGTAGAGCAGGTCACTTTCACCAAGTTGTCTGTTTCAGTGTCTCCCTTTTTGGCTGAAGAAATTTACGATTTTTCAAAGACGTTGGATCACTCCACTGAAGCGATCCAACTAATATTTACCATTGAATGAACTATACAGCTTATGGAGATGCCATTCTAGATCCGACCTTTTGAGACTAATAAACGTAACAGATCCACCAACATGGCGGCTTTAGCCACTTATACAGTACCCACCAGAGACATATTGCCATTAGTGGTCCTGAACGGTGGGTTAATGAAGGACATTCTAACAACGGTGGCGTTGTATTCTTTCAAGTTGACATTGCAGATAGACTATAGCGCCGATTGTTAAGCCCTGATAGTTGTGTTGACACTTATATATAAACTTACCAGGTTGAACTTGAGAATATGACGTGCCCAAGCGGGATGGAAATAGAACGAAAGTTTGGTCTAGACAGTTTACTTGTTCCAACAAGGGTGTTATGTTACTGAAGAGTCATCTACCAATTGTGTGAACTTTTCAACACGATATCTTTGACATTCGGGGCTTGCCGAAGAATACAGTCTGTGGTCCAGTATGCAACCCGGAGGAAGAAATCAGTACCAACCAGTTGAATCTACAGCTGACTCCAGACGCACTGACCTAGGCAGAGCATTGCCCATGATGAAATATTCACTACATTCCGTCTGAATAGTTGGCTGGACAGATTGCCTTTGGCATATATCTATATAATACTGTTCTTCATCTCCAATGGTCCCATTCCTGTAACTACTGTCTGATCTATATTATACCTGTGGATCTTGCTTTGAATGTACAAGTGTGTTGTTCCGTGCCTTCTATAGAACCATAACTATATATATGCTAATATTTAAAGAGGATTGTGTGAACATATAGATCCAGAAACAGCGGGGTCGCCAGAATATCCATCCTCTTCTACGCGACAGATTATCCATCCTCTTCTACGCCACAGATTATCCATCCTCTTCTACGCCACAGATTATCCATCCTCTTCTACGCCACAGATGATCCATCCTCTTCTACGCCACAGATGATCCATCCTCTTCTACGCCACAGATTATCCATCCTCTTCTACGCCACAGAATATCCATCCTCTTCTACGCCACAGATTATCCATCCTCTTCTACGCCACAGAATATCCATCCTCTTCTACGCCACAGATTATCCATCCTCTTCTACGCCACAGATTATCCATCCTCTTCTACGCCACAGATTATCCATCCTCTTCTACGCCACAGATTATCCATCCTCTTCTACGCCACAGATTACCATCCTCTTCTACGCCACAGATTATCCATCCTCTTCTTAATGTTGGTGTTCTTGTTGTTGGTGTTCTTGTTGTTGGTGTTCTTATTGTTGGTGTTCTTGTTGTTGGTGTTCTTATTGTTGGTGTTCTTATTGTTGGTGTTCTTATTGTTGGTGTTCTTATTGTTGGTGTTCTTGTTGTTGGTGTTCTTGTTGTTGGTGTTCTTGTTGTTGAGGTTCTTGTTGTCGATGTTCTTGATGTTGATGCTCTTGTTCTTGTTGTTCTTATTGTTGGTGCTCTTATTGTTGGTGTTCTTGTTGTTGGTGTTCTTGTTGTTGGTGTTCTTATTGTTGGTGTTCTTGTTGTTGGTGTTCTTACTGTAGGTGTTCTTATTGTTGGTGTTCTTAATGTTGGTAATCTTGTTGTTGGTGTTCTTATTGTTCGTGTTCTTGTTGTTGGTGTTCTTGTTGTTGGTGTTCTTGTTGTTGGTGTTCTTGTTGTTGGTGTTCTTGTTGTTGGTGCTCTTGTTGTTGGTGTTCTTGTTGTTGATGTTCTTGTTGGTGTTCTTATTGTTGGTGCTCTTGTTGTTGATGTTCTTGTTGTTGATGTTCTTGTTGTTAGTGTTCTTTTTTGTTGATGTTTTTGTTGTTAGTGTTCTTTCTGTTGATGTTTTTGTTGTTAGTGTTCTTTTTTCTTGATGTTTTTGTGGTTAGTGTTCTTTTTGTTGATGGTTTTGTTGTCAGTGTTCTTTTTATTGATGTTTTTGTTGTTAGTGTTCTTTTTGTTGGTGCTCTTGTTGTTGGTGTTCTTATTGTTGGTGTTCTTATTGTTGGTGTTCTTATTGTTGGTGTTGTTTGTTGTTGATGTTCTTTTGTTGTTAGTGTTCTTTTTGTTGATGTTTTTGTTGTTAGAGTTCTTTTTGTTGATGGTTTTGTTGTTAGTGTTCTTTTTGTTGATGTTTTTGTTGTTAGTGTTCTTTTTGTTGAATTTTTTGGTGTTAGTGTTCTTTTTATTGGTGTTCTTGTTGTTGGTGTTCTTATTGTTGGTGTTCTTAATGATGGTGTTCTTGTTGTTGGTGTTCTTATTGTTGGTGTTCTTGTTGTTGGTGTTCTTGTTGTTGGTGTTCTTGTTGTTGGTGTTCTTATTGTTGGTGTCTTGTTGTTGAGGTTCTTGTTGTTGGTGTTCTTATTGTTGGTGTTCTTGATGTTGATGTTCTTGTTGTTGGTGTTCTTATTGTTGGTGTTCTTGATGTTGATGTTCTTGTTGTTGGTGTTCTTATTGTTGGTGTTCTTATTGTAGGTGCTCTTGTTGTTGATGTTCTTGTTGTTGGTATTCTTATTGTTGGTGCTCTTGTTCTTGTTGTTCTTATTGTTGGTGTTCTTGTTGTTGGTGTTCTTAATCTTGGTGTTCTTGTTCTTATTGTTGATGTTCTTGTTGTCAGTGTTCTTTTTGTTAATGTTCTTGTTGTTATTGTTCTTTTTGCTGATGTTATTGTTATTATTGTTCTTTTTGTTGATATTCTTGTTGTTAGTGTTCTTTTTGTTGATGTTATTGTTGTTATTGTTCTTTTTGTGATGTTCTTGTTATTAGTGTTCTTTTTTGCTTTTATTCTTGTTTCTAGTGTTCTTTTTGTTGATTTTCTTTTTGTTAGTGTTCTTTTTGTTGATGTTCTTGTTGTTAGTGTTCTTTTTGTTGATGTACTTGTTGTCAGTGGTCTATTTGTTGTTATTGTTCTTTTTGTTGATGTTCTTGTTATTAGTGTTTTTTTTTAATTGTTGTTTTTGTTGCTAGTGTTCTTTTTGTTGATGTTCGTGTTGTTAGCGTTCTTTGTGCTGATGTTATTGTTGTTGATGTTCTTGTAGATGTTCTTGTAGTTGATGTTCTTCCTGTTGGTGTACCTAGGAAATGGGGAAATTAAACAAGGATATGGGGAAGTTAACCTAGGACATGGAAAGTTAACCTAGGACATGGGGCAGTTAAACAAGGACATGGGAAGTTAACCTAGGACATGGAAAGTTAACCTAGGACATGGGAAGTTAACCTAGAATATGGGAAGTTAACCTAGGACATGGGGAAGTTAACCTAGAATATGGGAAGTTAATCTATGACATTGGAAGTTAACCTAGGATATGGGAAGTTAACCTAGGATATGGGAAGTTACATAAAGACATGGGGAAGTTAACCTATGACATGGGGAAGTTAACCTAGGATATGGGAAGTTACATAAAGACATGGGAAAGTTAACCTTGGACATGGGTAAGTTAACCTAGGACATGGGAAGTTACATAAAGACATGGGGAAGTTAACCTTGGACATCGGTAAGTTAACCTAGGATATGGGAAGTTACATAAAGACATGGGGAAGTTAACCTATGACATGGGGAAGTTAACCTATGACATGGGGAAGTTAACCTAGGATATGGGAAGGTAACCTAGGATATGGGAAGTTAACCTAGGACATGAGAAGTTACATAAAGACATGGGGAAGTTAACCTATGACATGGGGAAGTTAACCTAAGACATGGGGAGGTTAACCTAGGACATGGGAAGTTAACCTAGGACATGGGGAAGTTAACCTAGGATATGAGAAGTTAATCAAGGACATGGAGAAGTTAATCAAGGACATGGAGAAGTTAACCAAAGACATGGGAAATTAACCAAAGACATGGGGAAGGTAACCAAAGACATGGGGAAGGTAACCAATGACATGGGAAAGTTAACCAAGGACGTGGGGAAGTTAATCGGAAGTAACCAAGGACCAGGGAAGTAACTGTAATATTCTTTTACCAATATTGTGTGAATGTTACTTCCCTTGTTCCACATATACACGCGCACGCACACACTGTCTCATACAGACCCGCAGACACACACACACGCACACTGTAATTAACGCATTGTCCATGATGTGCTAGTATACGATAGGACAGAATTTAACATGCCACACATACACAAGAAATAAAAGCAACTGGAAGGAATGTTGAGATGAAATAATTCCAAAGAGCTGTACACAAAACACAAGTTGTACTATGTACAAGGCCGGTAAAGCCTGTACCACATCTAGAAACATGCACCACGGGGTTGTCTGTCAGCAGCAAGCACCATCACGACTTTTCCCGAACAAAGTATGTAGAACAATCCTGGGTCGTGCCCTCGACAACAATCCTGGAATGTGGACACGACGACGCCTCCAGCATTGCAATATGTCCACGAGTCAATCACAGTGTTGTATCAAACAATGACAAGAATCCAACAGCTGGCGTCACGTGACCTAGACAGTTGCCAGCTTATATGACAGGCCATGAAACTATTTAGTTACTCTTTTATGTCTCAGGGCTTGAGAAAATATAGTTTCTAGTCTGAATGTCACATCACGAACCTATAAAGCTTATAATTTATGTGTCATGTCATGAACTTATACACTTTCTATGCTATGCGTCACGCCATGAATCTATATATTTCCTAATGTATGTATCATGAACCTATATACAGCTTATATATGTGTCACGCTATGAACCTATACATCTTATATATGTGTCACGTTATGAACCTATACAGCTTATATATGTGTCACGTTATGAACATACAGGGCTTCTAGTGCATGCGCTTCACCAAACAACTATGAAACTTCTAGAAAAGGTGCCACATGCGTCACACGACAACATTATACAACTTCTATATTAGGTGTCGCCGGCCTCCCGGCCTAGAGGTTAGCGACTTTTCTCCATAATCTCGTGTACTCTCGTAAGTAACGTGACGACGGTGAGAATCAGCTGTGGTTCGAATCGCGTCGGTAACTTATGGGGTATGTGAGCCGGCCGCTCAGAAAGCAATGGCAAACTACTGAGCGTAATGTTGCCAAGAAATCAACAATCAGCTGAAAGATGCTGATGTTGACAGCGATGTCCTGTAAAGGATGTGCAAACATATTTAAACATATATTAGTTGTCACATTCATCACGCCACAACACTATAAACTTCAATATTAGGTGTCACGTTATGAACCTATAAGACTTCAAGTACACGTGTCACGCCACAACACAAGACAGCTTCCAGTTTTTGTCTGACGCCATTAACTTGTGCAGCTTATGGTTTATGTGTCACGTTATTTACTTACACTGCTTGTAATTTATGCGACACAACATAAACTTATACAGCCTTTGTTTGAAATATTACGTCTTTAATTTCTAAGTTATGTGTCATGTAATGGACCTATATAGCTTGTAGGTTCTGTGTAATGTCATGGATCTCTTTTAGTGTCTATGTCATGTCATGGACCTATGTAGCTTGTAGGTTCTGTGTAATGTCATGGATCTCTTTTAGTGTCTATGTCATGTTATGGATCCATATAGCTTCTCATTTATGAGTCAGATCATAATTATTTATAGCTTGTAGTTTATGTGTCATGTTATGGATCTATATAGCTTCTCATTTATGAGTCAGATCATAATTATTTATAGCTTGTAGTTTATGTGTCATGTTATGGATCTATATAGCTTCTCATTTATGAGTCAGATCATAATTATTTATAGCTTTTAGTTTATGTGTCACGACATGGGTCTAGACAGGTTGTAGTTTATGTTCCCGCACATAAAAATGCCCAGGTAGAAATATGTCCTACTTTCGATACAACTCTTTAGCCCCAGTAAGGCCAACTATAAATGATGTTCTTTACCATGTAGTATGTGCTACTATAAACGATGACCTATACCATGTAGTATGTGCTACTATAAACAATGTTCTATACCATGCAGTATGTGCTACTATATACGATGTTCTATACCATGTAGTATGTGCTACTATAAACGATGTTCTATACTATGTAGTATGTGCTACTATATACGATGTTCTATACCATGTAGTATGTGCTACTATATACGATGTTCTATACCATGTAGTATGTGCTACTATATACGATGACCTATACCATGCAGTATGTGCTACTATAAACGATGACCTATACCATGCAGTATGTGCTACTATAAACAATGTTCTATACCATGTAGTATGTGCTACTATAAACAATGTTCTATACCATGTAGTATGTGCTACTATAAACAATGTTCTATACCATGCAGTATGTGCTACTATAAACAATGTTCTATACTATGTAGTATGTGCTACTATATACGATGTTCTATACCATGTAGTATGTGCTACTATATACGATGTTCTATACCATGTAGTATGTGCTACTATATACGATGACCTATACCATGCAGTATGTGCTACTATAAACAATGTTCTATACCATGTAGTATGTGCTACTATATACGATGTTCTATACCATGTAGTATGTGCTACTATAAACAATGTTCTATACCATGTAGTATGTGCTACTATAAACAATGTTCTATACCATGTAGTATGTTCTACTATAAACGATGTTCTATACTATGTAGTATGTGCTACTATAAACAATGTTCTATACCATGTAGTATGTTCTACTATAAACGATGTTCTATATCATGCAATATGTGCTACTATAAACGATGTTCTATACCATGCAGTATGTGCTACTATAAACGATGACCTATACCATGCAGTATGTGCTACTATAAATGATGTTCTATACCATGCAGTATGTGCTACTATAAACAATGTTCTATACCATGTAGTATGTGCTACTATATACTATGTTCTATACCATGTAGTATGTGCTGCTATAAACGATGTTCTACTCCATGTAGTATGTGCTACTATAAATGATGATCTATACCATGCAGTATGTGCTACTATATACGATGTTCTATACCATGCAGTATGTGCTACTATATACGATGTTCTATACCATGTAGTATGTGCTACTATATACGATGTTCTATACCATGTAGTATGTGCTACTATATACGATGTTCTATACTATGTAGTATGTGCTACTATAAACGATGTTCTATACCATGTAGTATGTGCTACTATAAACAATGTTCTATACCATGCAGTATGTGCTACTATATACGATGTTCTATACCATGCAGTATGTGCTACTATACACGATGTTCTATACCATGTAGTATGTGCTACTATAAACAATGTTCTATACCATGTAGTATGTGCTACTATAAACGATGTTCTATACCATGCAGTATGTGCTACTATATACGATGTTCTATACCATGCAGTATGTGCTACTATAAACAATGTTCTATACCATGTAGTATGTGCTACTATAAACAATGTTCTATACCATGCAGTATGTGTTACTATAAACGATGTTCTATACCATGCAGTATGTGCTACTATATACGATGTTCTATACCATGTAGTATGTGCTACTATAAACAATGTTCTATACCATGTAGTATGTGCTACTATAAACGATGTTCTATACCATGTAGTATGTGCTACTATAAATGATGTTCTATACCATGTAGTATGTGCTACTATAAACGATGTTCTATACCATGTAGTATGTGCCACTATAAACGATGTTCTATACCATGTAGTATGTGCCACTATATACGATGTTCTATACCATGCAGTATGTGCTACTATAAACGATGTTCTATACCATGCAGTATGTGCTACTATAAACGATGTTCTATACCATGTAGTATGTGCTACTATAAACAATGTTCTATACCATGCAGTATGTGCTACTATAAACGATGTTCTATACCATGCAGTATGTGCTACTATATACGATGTTCTATACCATGTAGTATGTGCTACTATAAACAATGTTCTATACCATGCAGTATGTGCTACTATATACGATGTTCTATATCATGTAGTATGTGCTACTATAAATGATGTTCTATACCATGCAGTATGTGCTACTATAAACGATGTTCTATACCATGCAGTATGTGCTACTATATACGATGTTCTATACCATGTAGTATGTGCTACTATAAACGATGTTCTATACCATGTAGTATGTGCTACTATAAACGATGACCTATACCATGCAGTATGTGCTACTATAAACGATGTTCTATATCATGTAGTATGTGCTACTATAAACGATGTTCTATACCATGTAGTATGTGCTACTATAAACGATGACCTATACCATGCAGTATGTGCTACTATAAACGATGTTCTATATCATGTAGTATGTGCTGCTATAAACGATGTTCTATACCATGTAGTATGTGCTACTATAAACGATGTTCTATATCATGTAGTATGTGCTACTATAAACGATGTTCTATATCATGTAGTATGTTCTACTATAAACAATGTTCTATACCATGTAGTATGTTCTACTATAAACAATGTTCTATACCATGTAGTATGTTCTACTATAAACAATGTTCTATACCATGTAGTATGTTCTACTATAAACAATGTTCTATACTATGTAGTATGTGCTACTATATACGATGTTCTATACTATGTAGTATGTGCTACTATATACGATGTTCTATACTATGTAGTATGTGCTACTATATACGATGTTTTATACCATGTAGTATGTGCTACTATATACGATGTTCTATACTATGTAGTATGTGCTACTATAAACAATGTTCTATACCATGTAGTATGTGCTACTATAAACAATGTTCTATACCATGTAGTATGTGCTACTATAAACAATCTTCTATACCATGTAGTATGTGCTACTATATACGATGTTCTATACTATGTAGTATGTGCTACTATATACGATGTTCTATACCATGTAGTATGTGCTACTATAAACAATGTTCTATACTATTTAGTATGTGCTACTATATACGATGTTCTATACTATGTAGTATGTGCTACTATATACGATGTTCTATACTATGTAGTATGTGCTACTATATACGATGTTCTATACTATGTAGTATGTGCTACTATATACGATGTTCTATACTATGTAGTATGTGCTACTATATACGATGTTCTATACTATGTAGTATGTGCTACTATATACGATGTTCTATACCATGTAGTATGTGCTACTATAAATGATGATCTATACCATGTAGTGTGTTCTACTATAAACGATGTTCTATACCATGTAGTATGTGCTACTATAAACAATGTTCTATACCATGTAGTATGTGCTACTATATACGATGTTCTATACTATGTAGTATGTGCTACTATATACGATGTTCTATACCATGTAGTATGTGCTACTATATACGATGTTCTATACTATGTAGTATGTGCTACTATATACGATGTTCTATACCATGTAGTATGTGCTACTATATACGATGTTCTATACCATGTAGTATGTGCTACTATAAACAATGTTCTATACTATGTAGTATGTGCTACTATAAACAATGTTCTATACCATGTAGTATGTTCTACTATAAATGATGATCTATACTATATACGATGTTCTATACCATGTAGTATGTGCTACTATAAACAATGTTCTATACTATGTAGTATGTGCTACTATAAACAATGTTCTATACCATGTAGTATGTTCTACTATAAATGATGATCTATACCATGTAGTATGTTCTACTATAAACGATGTTCTACTACATGTAGTACGTGCTACTATAAATGATGATCTATGCCATTTAGTATGTTCTACTATAAATGATGATCTATACCATGTAGTATGTTCTACTATAAACGATGTTCTACTACATGTAGTATGTGCTACTATAAATGATGATCTATACCATGTAGTATGTGCTACTATAAATGATGATCTATACCATGTAGTGTGTTCTACTATAAACGATGTTCTATACCATGTAGTATGTGCTACTATAAACAATGTTCTATACCATGTAGTATGTGCTACTATAAATGATGATCTATACCATGTAGTATGTTCTACTATAAATGATGATCTATACCATGTAGTGTGTTCTACTATAAACGATGTTCTATACCATGTAGTATGTGCTACTATAAACAATGTTCTATACCATGTAGTATGTTCTACTATAAATGATGATCTATACCATGTAGTATGTTCTACTATAAACGATGTTCTACTACATGTAGTATGTGCTACTATAAATGATGATCTATGCCATTTAGTATGTTCTACTATAAATGATGATCTATACCATGTAGTATGTTCTACTATAAACGATGTTCTACTACATGTAGTATGTGCTACTATAAATGATGATCTATACCATGTAGTATGTTCTACTATAAATGATGATCTATACCATGTAGTATGTTCTACTATAAACGATGTTCTATACCATGTAGTATGTGCTACTATAAATGATGATCTATGCCATTTAGTATGTTCTACTATAAATGATGTTCTATGCCATGTAGTATGTGCTACTATAAATGATGTTCTTTACCATGTAGTATGTGCTACTATAAACGATGCTCCACTCCATGTAGTATGAGCTACTATAAATAAGTCCGGCAATTAGTATCTGGTTCAGCCAGCCAGAACCGGGTCAAAGGTCAACTACTGGTGAGTTTCATGATGAACACTTCCAGAGCAACCACACATGACTGTTGATCGTTCATCAATGAGTTACGTGACACGGCTGTTAACGCCGACAGCGCGTGGACAGACAAGCCTGCTGACCAACGTGGCCAGTGGAGCAGACTGGCGGACACTGTTGCGTGGACATAGGTGATGCTGGTCAGTTGTACAATGTATCCACTTCCTCCAGGTCCTGATGGCAGATCGTCTGCTGGCCATGCTAGCATCCCACCATTATGTGCCTCTTGGAAAAAAGGAAAAAGCTGCTTCAACCTTTTAACTACAACAACAGCTGCAGAACAACAACAGCGGCAAAAACAGCAAAAACAAAAGCAACATACACAAAGATTAAGACTGAAGTTGAGCAGGTTCTAGTCAAGCACCATATAATGTTGCTCCATATAATGTTGCTGACACACTGATCGTTTCTGTGGGTGTACAGGATAGGGCGTGTAATTTTCTGTACGACTGTATGCTAGACAATGTGTGGTTGTATCTATGATTGTACACTAGACAGTATGAGATCATGTCTATGATTGTACACTAGACAATGTGTGATCATGTCTATGATTATATACTAGACAATGTGTGATCATGTCTATGATTGTACACTAAACAATGTGTGATCATATCTATGATTGTATACTAGACAATGTGTTATCATGTCGATGATTGTATGTGATTGATGTCTATGATCGTTAACATGAGAATTCAATGAAGACACTGCTGTCTGCTGTTAACTAAACATATGGACACATGCTAGGAACATGAACGTTGTACTTGTTTTACATATTGAGCTCTCTAGCTTTAAACTAGTTCGTAGTCCACACTGGGCTGATGTGTGCGTGTGTTTCATATGGCTGTAATCACAGCATTATACCAACGTGTGTGTACTAAGTGCTTCAATGAGCATGATTCAGAAGGTCGAAGCTGGATCTGTACGTAGACAGTGGACTGAATCGCTGCGGAAGTCTGTTGTCCGTAAAGTCACCTTCATCTTCGTCCCGGGACATGCGGGAGTCGAGGGAAATGAACGAGCTGATAAACTGGCTGGCTCTGCACCCCCTGTAGATGGCCAGCCCATGGATCGTGCCGATGTTATTAACGTCCTTAAAGATATGGCGAGAACAGAGGACTTTGACGTCAGCGAATCCACATCGCTGTCCAGGATGAAAGACCTGGGAGTAAGAATCGGCACAGCCAGAGGCGAGAGGTACATCGGGAAAACAAGGCCCCTCGTCAACCAACACAGAACTGGCACTATTAGCCACCGGACGCTGATGCATATGCTGGGGGGGGGGGGGGGGGATCTGAGCACCTATGGACCTGTCCGGAGTGCAATGAAGATACCCCAACTGATAACTGATAACTGATAGTGTACCCGCCATCCAGCCACACCATGGGAGTGTGGGCCAGCTTGTCTTATGTCAAGTGTACCCGACATCCAGCCACAAAACGGAAGTGTGGGCCAGCTTGTCTATGTCTAGTGTACCCGCCATCCAGCCACACCACGGAAGTGTGGGCCAGTAAACAGGGTAGTGTTGATATATTTAAACAGGGTAGTGTTGATATATGTAAATATGGAAGTTTTGATATATTTAAACAGGGTGGTGTTGATATATTTAAACAGGGTGGTGTTGATATATTTAAACAGGGTGGTGTTGATATATGTAAATATGGAAGTTTTGATATATTTAAACAGGGTGGTGTTGATATATTTAAACAGGGTGGTGTTGATATATGTAAATATGGAAGTTTTGATATATTTAAACAGGGTGGTGTTGATATATGTAAATATGGAAGTTTTGATATATTTAAACAGGGTAGTGTTGATATATGTAAATATGGAAGTTTTGATATATTTAAACAGGGTGGTGTTGATATATTTAAACAGGGTGGTGTTGATATATGTAAATATGGAAGTTTTGATATATTTAAACAGGGTGGTGTTGATATATGTAAATATGGAAGTTTTGATATATTTAAACAGGGTGGTGTTGATATATTTAAACAGGGTGGTGTTGATATATGTAAATATGGAAGTTTTGATATATTTAAACAGGGTGGTGTTGATATATGTAAATATGGAAGTTTTGGTATATTTAAACAGGGTGGTGTTGATATATTTAAACAGGGTGGTGTTGATATATGTAAATATGGACGTTTTGATATATTTAAACAGGGTGGTGTTGATATATGTAAATATGGAAGTTTTGATATATTTAAACAGGGTGGTGTTGATATATTTAAACAGGGTGGTGTTGATATATTTAAACAGGGCGGTGTTGATATATTTAAACAGGATCCATCCATCCATCATGTGCCATGCCGGTAAGCGTGGGCGGTCATGTTCTGCCATCTCACTCGATCAACAGAGTCGTGGATCAGTTCCGTGTTTCTGTCTCGACCATGCCACAAGGCCAAGCCATCCAGATACTTGTTTCTAGGTCTTCCCCTTGGTCTGTTCCCCTCGATCTTACCAGTTGTCACCAAGTTCTCCAAATCATTTCTTCTCATAACATGCTTGTCTATGTCTAGTGTACCCGCCATCCAGCCACACCACGGAAGTGTGGGCCAGTAAACAGGGTAGTGTTGATATATTTAAACAGGGTAGTGTTGATATATGTAAATATGGAAGTTTTGATATATTTAAACAGGGTAGTGTTGATATATTTAAACAGGGTGGTGTTGATATATTTAAACAGGGTGGTGTTGATATATGTAAATATGGAAGTTTTGATATATTTAAACAGGGTGGTGTTGATATATTTAAACAGGGTGGTGTTGATATATGTAAATATGGAAGTTTTGATATATTTAAACAGGGTGGTGTTGATATATGTAAATATGGAAGTTTTGATATATTTAAACAGGGTAGTGTTGATATATGTAAATATGGAAGTTTTGATATATTTAAACAGGGTGGTGTTGATATATTTAAACAGGGTGGTGTTGATATATGTAAATATGGAAGTTTTGATATATTTAAACAGGGTGGTGTTGATATATGTAAATATGGAAGTTTTGATATATTTAAACAGGATAGTGTTGATATATTTAAACAGGATAGTGTTGAAATATTTAAACAGGATAGTGTTGATATATTTAAACAGGGTGGTGTTGATATATTTAAACAGGGTAATGTTGATATATTTAAACAGGGTGGTGTTGATATATTTAAACAGGGTAGTGTTGTTATATGTAAATATGGAAGTTTTGATATATTTAAACAGGGTAGTGTTGATATATGTAAATATGGAAGTTTTGATATATTTAAACAGGGTAGTGTTGATATATGTAAATATGGAAGTTTTGATATATTTAAACAGGGTGGTGTTGATATATTTAAACAGGGTGGTGTTGATATGTGTAAATATGGAAGTTTTGATATATTTAAACAGGGTGGTGTTGATATATGTAAATATGGAAGTTTTGATATATTTAAACAGGGTGGTGTTGATATATTTAAACAGGGTGGTGTTGATATATGTAAATATGGAAGTTTTGATATATTTAAACAGGGTGGTGTTGATATATGTAAATATGGAAGTTTTGATATATTTAAACAGGGTGGTGTTGATATATTTAAACAGGGTGGTGTTGATATATGTAAATATGGAAGTTTTGATATATTTAAACAGGGTGGTGTTGATATATGTAAATATGGAAGTTTTGATATATTTAAACAGGGTGGTGTTGATATATTTAAACAGGGTGGTGTTGATATATTTAAACAGGGCGGTGTTGATATATTTAAACAGGATAGTGTTGATATATTTAAACAGGATAGTGTTGATATATTTAAACAGGATAGTGTTGATATATTTAAACAGGGCGGTGTTGATATATTTAAACAGGGCGGTGTTGATATATTTAAACAGGATAGTGTTTATATATTTAAACAGGATAGTGTTGATATATTTATACAGGAAAGTGTTGATATATGTAATATGGAAGTTTTGATATATTTAAACAGGGTAGTTTTGATATATTTAAACAGGGTAGTGTTGATATATATATTGTCAACACTCCAACACCAACTGTAATGCTGTGTTCAGAGAGGGTGGAAAGAACGCAGGCAATGAATTACCTGGGGATACGGTTTGATCGAAGCCTTGCTTATAATGTGCACATAGACCAGGTGATAACAAAGGCCAAGCGGGGTTTGGCCGCGATGCGGGTGATGGCGGCAGCAAATTGTGAGCAGCGCCATCTATGTCTTCTGTACGAGGGGCTGGTCATGTCTGTTTTGGAGTATGTGATGGCAATACTGACTCTCAGCCATAAGCAGATAGAAAGGATGGAAAGGATACAGAATGAAGCTATGCGCATTATTCTTGGATGTACAAGAGATACAGCATGTAGGGCTGTCAACAACTCATGTTTCAGGCATCATCGGATTACTTCTCCCACACCCTACAAGAATCTTGCAAGTCGTGTGCGAGGAATGAAATGGTACATTTTATTGCCGTTGGCTCTTTACAATTGCAAAAACAGTCGCTATCTAATCACACATAAAGTCACAATATTCTCTATCAATAGTTTTCCTAACCCCTATAGCTATTCTCTATCTACTAGGCTACATGAAAACACATATCTATTCTATACGATGTGAACACTACAAAGTCAGTCCCCAGTCTGACTTGCTTCACTCGCGTCGCTACACGCCTCGCGGAAGGACCTTCATACGCCCTTCGGCTCCCTGCGTGCTCGGTCAGTTAGCACGCCCTTATTAGCTGGCTTTGCTTTGAGTGCTAATCGTTGCTATCACGCAGGCGTGATTCTGTCGTGACCAGTAGTGCTAACTATCTGGTCAACGCCTTCGTGTGAGGGCTAGTTAATAGTCCCCCTTTTTCCATCATCTATCCTGCCCTGATCCCGGGCACTATGTTCTCTCTACTCTCTCTGAGGTTGACCCCACGTCCTGGTGGTGTTCTATCATGAGGCAGTCTTTGACACACACCCACCCCTCTTGTGTTGCGTCATCAACTTTGACTCATTGGTTGTGACGCAAGAGGTTTCTAACAAAATTAGTCTGTCTAATTTTTGTCAAAGACTGTAGATAACCTGGCTTTGGGATATTTAATAGACCTACTGACTAATGTCACAATGTAGCATCACTTTACTTGGCTACTGGCAATCGCCACAAACTTGTCTGGTTGGCGTGAGCCCTATTCTCAATCGCAATATTATATTAATTAGAGGTATGTCTGAACCGGACCGTTGTCTTATAAGACCTGCCCTCAAATAGTAAATTAACTCACTACCCATACAAAGCTGACTTTCTGAAGGTCAACACATGAATTGCTTCATGTCCCCCATATAATATTAAACAACCATTACACAAGATGTGAGCGACAGGCTTTACCTATCTCGCTTCCGCGTGTAAAGTCACATTTCACTGTTAAGTTAGTGTTTCGTTGTCTATTATGTCCCCTGACCCGGAGTTATCTCCCTTTGATCTAATAAAAGTGTATGCAATTTATATGTTTGTTTTTCTGGTTGTTTGTGTGTTTGGATGTAATTAAATATATAATCTACACTCTAACATGTGTATCTAACTATCATGTGTATGTAAGTTAGTTTTTCAAGTGCCATAATTCATTTAACTGTGGTCATAAACATGTGTATAATACAAATCTGTGACTACATTTCTGTCTTATGAGACTCAAAATACTTTCACTAAGATCCTAAACTAAAATACTCAAAATACATTCATTACAACACACTTTCAACATTGAAACCAACATTTGACGGCAACAAAATTAAAAAGTCTTGTTGAGCGGCAGAAAAAATCCGCTGACTGTTCTCACTCTCTCTTGTATATTTTACATTTGCTCTTACTTTCACACTTCTGTCACACATCTTTAACATTCCCTTATGTCACACTTCTTTTACACTCACTATTGGCACACATCTTTTACCCTCATTTCTGTCACACATCTTTCATCCTCATTTCTGTCATACTTCTTTCATCCTCATTTCTGTCACACATCTTTCATCCTCATTTTTGTCACACTTCTTTCATCCTCATTTCTGTCACAGATCTTTCACCCTCACCTTTGTCACACATCTTTTACCTTCATTTCTGTCACATAACTTTCACTCTCATAGTTATTTAAAAACCTTGGAGTGAAACTGTACAAGCTTGGCTCAGTTTGACAGAGTTGAGCCTAATGACTGTGCATCAACCGTTGCACACGTCAAGTATTTACAACATATTTACATGTAAGAAAAAAAAAAAAATTTTTATGGTTTGTACTATGGTATTCTTAACCACTCTATTCTACTGAAATATTACTCTAAATACTGACATACTAATACTAGTTCTATAAATACACATTTAATCCTATTGCCTATTTTAATCTATCTGTCACATTAATCTTAAAATAAGCTTACATTACTCCTAATATTTATCTAATTTAAGAGATGTAATTTACCTATGTGAAATGAAATTTATGTGAGATGAGTTATGTCCCTTTGTGAAATGGGTGATGTGAAATGTAATAAGTTACGTCCCTTTCTAAAATGGGTGATGTGAAATATAACATATTCTAACTAATGTTTTTAAATGAAACAAACTATATGATTGATATTCTTATTCTATATGGTGTAAATGATGTATCTTTAAGTGTATAATATTTCTATTCTATTCTGGTGTAATTTAATCATACTACTAAATGATAACGTTTGTTAAATGGATTGGTTAAGATGGAATGAAATCAAATGAAATGAAACAAAGTGAAATATAATAAATTGAATGATACTATTCCTATCTAAACTTCTTATAATTAGTTGTCATGTTTAAATCACTATCCTAATCTACTTTTAAAGCTAAATAAATATGTAAATTAATAATCTATCTAAAGTAAAATGAAAAAGTATTATATTATCTACTCTAAATTAAAATGACATAATCTATCTATATTTTATCACTATATTAAAACATTATGATACATATCACATTAAGTTTTATATACATGGTCTTTAAATACCTCAGGTTAGTCGTTGCCATTAATGTTCAGAAACATACTTTCATTGGCATAATATCTATCCAATTGTTCTGGGTATTTGAAATCCATTACACAGTCATATTTATTCTATGGGTATTGCACCTGTAGAGTTCGTTTGTAGACCACTGTTCTCGTGTCTGTATGTATCTAATCATCTGACACTGTTTTTCTCTGTTTAACACAACCACTTCACTGGAACCTATTTGGAGCTTAGCAAGTAATACGCTGTCCTAGTTCACAAAGTGATATATTTGTTCCCAGAGTAAAGTTCTTACTTTTGATGTCTACAGACACATAGAAGGTCAATGTTTTTGGTACTTAGTTCAGCACACATTATCCATGTATTTCTAACATTTTTCACATAGAATATTTGACTGTACTAAAATAACATATATTACAATATATTCTTATGTGGAAATTTCTGGTATTGCTACATCAGATGGTCGACTAAGGGTATCAGCCAAGATGTTATCTTTCCACTTAATATGTTCCATACTAAAGGTGTAATTTTGTAGTATTAGCGACCACCTGTATATTCGGTCATTTCGATGTACACCACTCTGCATGACCGTTATTGGGGAGTTGTCAGTCTGGACAATGAAGTGCACACCCGACAGAAATCTATGTAGCTTTCTCACCGCATAGATGACGCTTAGGGCTTCCAACTCGGATATGGAATATCTGGACTCGGTGGGTGTGATCTTACGGCTCACGTAGCAAATCGGATGGAAGATGCCCTCATAAAATTGGCCTAGTACTGCAGCGATGGAGATCCTGCTGGCATCTGTCCTAAGATAATAAACGAGCCTCGGATTAGGCAAGCGGAGGATTGGAACATTACTAAACAAAATTTTCAATTTTGACAATGCAGAAATTAATAATGCATCTTTAACATCAAATTTTACAGAAGCTTTTAAAACATTGGAAAATACACTTGTAATCTCCGCTAAATTTGGAATAAATTTACTATAGTAATTCACTAACCCCAAAAGGCTTCTGACCTGTTTCTTGGTGGTAGGCATGGTCAGATTCATAATTTTGGTAATAATTTTCTGGTCAGTCTTTAGTTGACCTTGAGAAATGACATGACCCAAGAATTATATTTCTTTTAGGCCCAATTCGACTTTGCTCGGTTTGACAGTGAGCCCGAAGAGTCGCAACCTATTAAAGACATGTCTCAGTTTCAGTAGATGTGTTGTCCAGTCATCAGTATGGACACATATATCATCTATATAGGTCACTGTATTCGTCACTCCATGAAGTAGATCTCTAGTTAAGCGTACGAAAGTGGCAGGAGCGTTTCGAAGTCCGAAAGGAAGAAAACGCCACTCGTATAGTCCTAAAGGTGTTGAGAAAGCAGTAAGATGGATGGATTGAGACTGCATAGGGACTTGCCAATATCCCTTAGTGAGATCTAATTTAGAAAAGATTTTGGAGGTGGACATGTCAAGAATAAGATCTTCGCAGGAAGGAATTGGCTCTGCGTCGATCTTGGTGACGTTGTTGAGCTTTCGATAGTCCACGCAAAGACGAATTGTAGAATCTTTCTTCTTAACTAGGACAATTGGAAAAGAGTACTCAGAGGTGGATTTCTGGATGATCCCACTAGCTTCTAAATTCAGAATTTCCTTATTTAGATTTTCTCTATAGCTTAGTGGGATTGAGTACGGCCTGCATTTAATAGGCTTAGAGTCCGAAAGAAGAATGGAGTGTTCGATTCTGTCCGTCCTACCTGGAATGTCAGAGAATATGTCTTTGTATTCCGTTACTAATTCTACTAATTGTCGTCGTTGACTGTCTGTTAGTCCCTGTTCTATATGTACGCTATCTCATGTAGCAGTCTTGTCTACAATAGGAACTGGTAGTTCCATTCCGTCGTCGTCTACCTGATTCAGTACGGTGGTGGTGCTAAGTGTGTATTCTGTATTCTCGTTAAGTGTATGCTCGTCGGATATGCCAGTCTCGCTAACTAGTGTAGTTGCGTTGTGTATGTCTGTCGTCTGATCACTTGGTGTGGGTGCACTGTGTTCGTCTGTCTCTACCTCTGTCTCTTGTCGTGAATAGTAAGGTTTCAACATGTTGACATGGAATATCTTTAAGTTTCCGTTTATTGATATTTCATAGTCAACATATGAAATTTTACGTACCACCTTGAATGGCCCTTGCCATGAAGTCAATAATAAATATAGTTTGTCAGGAAGCAAGAGAAGTATGTCTTGATCTGGTTCAAGTTCAATTGTTCTCGCCCCTTTGTTGGCCTTGTACATAGGTCGACCATCGTTGATATGAAGCGATTTCCTTTGCCGGACACCTGATTCAGGGGTCCAACAATATCTACCGCCACACTCTCAAATGGCCTAGAAGCCAGTGTAGAAGGTTGTACTTCAGCTGTAACATGTTTACCCTTTCGTACTAACTGATGACAGACATTACACGAACGACACAATAATTTAATATCATTGCAAAAACCTGGCCAATAAAAATGAGCCTGAATTTTGGCCCTGGTTTTGTCATATGCGAGATGGCCAGCAAACGGTGACTCATGTGCAATCTTTAGCACAGTTATGCGATGTTGTACAGGTAACACCGTTTGCTGAATGTTATGGTTACCAGTAGTATAATGTTTAGTAAGAATGCTACTATTTAATTTGAAGAACCCTGATGCGTTCTTTGTAACCTTAGCTCGTTCTTTCAATAAATTTAAATAAGGAGACAAACTAGGATCAGCTTTCTGCTGTTCTATGACTTTTTGTCTGTTGCTTTCATCAGTGCTAGATGGAGAAAGCACCAGTAGTCTCTCATCTTGAAGCGTGTCTTGATGTTTTATAGTGTCTGCTCTGGTTGTTGCATTAACTGCATTCAGTTGGTTCCATGCAGTTATTTCATCGCTAGTACATTGTTTTAGTTGAGGTAAGCAACCCAGAATTAGATCAGTACAAGGGTTGTCAAGTACAGCGCAAGTAAATGTACCCGAAAGGAAAGGAGTGTTAATACAGGCATTGGCCAAAGGGTAAATTTCAATGTTACCCGAAAAGGTTCGGCATTTGACAGAGTCACCTGTATAATCCCCTTGACTCACCAGTTCCTTTCTGAGACCAATAAGGGTACTACCGCTGTCTAGCAAACATTGGCATGGTCTACCATTGACCATTGCATTGTGGAACTCTAAATTGCCTCTGGAGGCTAAGGCTGCATTCACACTCTCAGATGAGCATGGAACTGTATGTCCACATTCTAATTTTCCGTCAGCATGAAAATGGTGACATCGCTCACAACTGTAAAAACTCAACACATCGTTTACACAACACACCTCTTCTGTTTGGTTAACAGGTAATTCATTTTCAACATCACACTCAGTCTCACTACCACTATCAGAAGATGTATCAAGTAAAATAGCATTGTTGGCTTTCATACGTTGGCGGCCAAGGCACTTATTTGAATAATGGCCGTAGCTGGAACAAAAAAAAACATTTAATGGCCCGCCGGTATGCAGATCGTTTGTTCTGTTGCTTCTTAATAACATTTTCAAGATGTGCTGGATAACTCGGCGATTTGTCACACATTGAATCAGTGTCATGTAAAAGTTGACAGTGGATACATTTTGAAACTTTTCTATCTTTCTTGTCAAATTTATTAAATGGTTTTCTATTGCTCTGATAGTTTTTAGATTGATCTTTTACAAAGGAAACTATTTCAGAGTCATTTGAAGTTTTAAAAATATTTCTGTTTGAAGAAAAATATGCTGACCCTTTCTTTTCAAACTGTTCTATGGTTTCAATGTCTGACTGCTGCAAAAATTTAGCAAAAGAGGATGGTATCGTGGATATTACTTTATCCATAGTTATTAAGTTTTTCAATCTATCAAAGTCTTTTCCTATGTTAGCCGCTTTAAGCCACCTATTTAGTACACTTTGAACATTTGAGACGTAGTCAATGAAAGTCTCAGTAGGTTTAGGTTTTAAATTTGAGAACTGAACCTGATACCCAGGGGCATCAAGTAAAAAGTGTTGCATAATCCTATCACGTATGTATTGGTAGTCAGATCTAAGATCGGTTGGTATAGATTCTATTACTTTAAGGGGCTCACCACTCAGGTTCTTCATATAAATCATAGCCCACATCTCTAAAGAAACTTGGTGATATTTAAATTGATACTCGACATTTTCTGTCCAGGCAGATATTGAATCCTCTTTACAATATGCTTTGATAATATTTTTGTATTTGTTGAACTTATTTTCTTCTTGTTGACTTTTAAGTTTAGTGGCAGAGATTTCTGCGTGTGAGTCTACATCCATCTCTTTCATCTTTAACTGTGTCTCTGATTCTACTTGTATTTGTTTTTCCTTAACTCTTGCCATTTCATCTATCTCTTTTTGCTTTAGTTCTCTTTCTTGATCTAATGTCTTTTGTTTTAATTCTAGTTCTTTCTGTTTAATTTCCTTATCTTGTTGTAACTGTTGTTGCTTAATTTCTAATTCTTTATGCTTAATCTGTTTGTCATCTTCTAGGTGTTTTTGTTTTGTTATTTCCGCTAGTTCTGCAATCTCCTTTTGATGTTGTCTTTCTAGTGCCCGTTCATCTCTATCTGCATTTTCTTTTCGTTCCCGTTCAGTTCTCTCCGCATCTTTTGCTTCATTAAATTTCTTATCCGCATATTGTTCTAGCTCTTTACCTGTGTATTGCAATTCTTTACCTGCTTTAATGAAGTCAGCTAAAGTAGCCATGTTGCTGGGTAATTGGCTTGCGTTGACCTAAACTTAGTTATTTTTCTTTAATATGCTATGTTATTTAATATCTGAGCACTACAAATTGTACTCTTTGTTTACAATCTGGAAAATTGTATTCTCCAAAAAATTAGAGCACAAAGTCTGTTCATACAATACACGCTGAAAAAGAGATGCACTATTAATCACAATGCATGCCAAAAACGTAGGTTTTACTCAACTTAATGTTCCCCAGAACAAGGAACAACACGTCAGCAACACCGGTCCCGTTGTTTGGCACCCCGGAATACACACGAGTTTTCTACTCAGGTCACCCTGTTTGGCACGTCGGCACACACTCACGTTCTTACTCAGCTGTTGTTCGCCCTGTTTTACAGAGCAGCAAAAATTACCAACTCGTAAACGACAAATAGATTTTTGACAAATTAGTACAATGACACAGACATGCCCACGAACAAACAGAACATCGATTAATTAATATTTAATGTCACTGTCCTGTCTTCGTTCTACCGTAATATGTCTTTCGTTACTAACCTAGTTTAATCTATGGAAGTATGTATGGTGCAGGCCAAATCTAATTTGCATAGCCGAAAGTAATGCCCTCCTGACGGTAAACAAATAGAAAAGTACGAAAAAAAAATTCAATAACTGCTTTTAAATAAATATGAATATAATAATAATGTGTAAATAAATAAATATATTCATTCTCTAACTTAAATAAACAAATAATAGTTAATATATCGTAAAGATTCAGGCAGGCAGCAGCTTGCCAGTATGTAAACACTGAAATGCTGATTGCAAATGGCGAGGCCCAACTGTTTGTCAATCGTGCCACGTCACAGGCGCAGCGCTATTTTTAGCTTGCAAAAATCAATACTGTCGCTGACCTTTGTATTGCTCCGCCATGAATCATTTTTGACGTTTATTCAAAAACAAATAAATAATTACATAAATAAATGAAAGAAGAACATAATATAAATACTTACAACTTTGAAAAGCATATTATTTAAATATATAACATTCTAATAAGCACAAATAACCATTATTTCATCACGATAGGCACACTTCTGCCGGCAACTCGATCTAGTCTGCACACGTCATAGTCACTGACACAAATTAAACAATTTAATCTTTGTAATCTATTTAATCCTATCCGTAAACCTAGTCTAGAGCCGTGGGTAAGTGTATATCGCTTGAACTCAGGTTCAAGTAGCACTTCTGACACCACATTTAATCCTATTGCCTGTCAACAACTCATGTTTCAGGCATCATCGGATTACTTCTCCCACACCCTACAAGAATCTTGCAAGTCGTGTGCGAGGAATGAAATGGTACATTTTATTGCCGTTGGCTCTTTACAATTGCAAAAACAGTCGCTATCTAATCACACATAAAGTCACAATATTCTCTATCAATAGTTTTCCTAACCCCTATAGCTATTCTCTATCTACTGGGCTATATGAAAACACAAATCTATTCTACACGATGTGAACACTACAGAGTCAGTCCCCAGTCTGACTTGCTTCACTCGCGTCGCTACACGCCTCGCGGAAGGACCTTCATACGCCCTTCGGCTCCCTGCGTGCTCGGTCAGTTAGCACGCCCTTATTAGCTGGCTTTGCTTTGAGTGCTAATCGTTGCTATCACGCAGGCGTGATTCTGTCGTGACCAGTAGTGCTAACTATCTGGTCAACGCCTTCGTGTGAGGGCTAGTTAATAGTCCCCCTTTTTCTATCATCTATCCTGCCCTGATCCCGGGCACTATGTTCTCTCTACTCTCTCTGAGGTTGACCCCACGTCCTGGTGGTGTTCTATCATGAGGCAGTCTTTGACAAGGGCGATGCGCTACCTTCTTGATTTTCCAACCATTGAAGAGAGAATACAAGGTTGCAGGGCACGCGCCTACCTCAGAATTAACGCAAACACACAACATCCACTGCATAGTGAAATTAGGAAGGTGAAGGGCAGCAGGTTAAAAAGAGGACGGTCGTGGATGGGTCAAGCCGAAGACATTCTTCAACAGGTGTGTTCACTTAAGGACTTAGAACCTGGCGAGGAGTGGGTGCAAGTGCCAACAGACTTCTGCACATCCTTTTCAGTGTGCATCCAACTAGATAGAAAATGCAGACAAGAAAATCCGGCTGCTGTTGAGGCTGAAGTACAAGCGTTGATTTTCGAGAATTCGCTAGACGGTGACGCGGTCATCTACACACATGGGTCGGTCGTCCGACATGTGAGAAGCTCATGGGCCTTTACAGCTCGGGCCGGAGGGAGAATTGTGAAGGAGGACTCTGGTGCTTTCACTGAAACCACAAGTAGCCTGACCATGGAAGTCATGGCAGTAAGTAAAGCAATAACATGGCTCGAGACACAGACATTCACTAGGGCTTGTTTCCTTAGCGACTCAATGAACATGATCAAGAGGATAGAGGAGGGGTCGATCCGAAGAGAATGGTTGCTGCCTCTGGAGCGGTCTCGACTGGCAAAGATTAGTTTCATCTTCGTGCCAGGGTATGCGGGAGTACAAGGAAATGAGCGGGCTGACAAGCTCGCAGGTGAGGCTACTGTGGAGGGCGGACGCGCCATGGACCAGGCCCACATTCTGAATGCTCTACGAGAAGTAAGACTTTTGCGAGAACCAAGTGATGACTGTGTATCTACAACAATGGCCAGACTGCGAGCACAGCAAATTAAAAGAGGGGTGGCCAAACAAGAACACTACGCAGGAAGCCAAAGAAGATTGATAAACCAACACAGAACTGGCGTCGTTAGCCGCTACACGTTGCGGGATTTGCTGAGGAGGGGATCCGAGCACTTATGGACTGAATGCTTCGATGTGCAATGAGGATGATCTGTCGACTAACTAACTAACTAGTGTTGATATATTTATACAGGAAAGTGTTGATATATTTATACAGGAAAGTGTTGATAAATTTATACAAGAAAGTTTTAATATATTTATACAAGAAAGTGTTGATATATTTAAACAGGGTAGTATTGATATATTTAAACAGGGTAGTGGTGATATATTTTCACAGGTAGTGTTGATATATTTAAATAGGGTAGTGTTGATGTATTTACAAGGTGGTGTTGATATATTTATACAAGGTGGTGTTGATATATTTATACAGGACAGTGTTAATATATTTACACAGGAAAGTGTTGATATATTTATACAGGAAAGTGTAAATATATTTACACAAGAAAGTGTTGATATATTTATACAAGAAAGTTTTAATATATTTATACAGGAAAGTGTTGATATATTTATAGAGGAAGGTGTTGATATAATCATACATTGTAGTATCGATAAGCGGGCTCCGTAGTGGAGAAGTGATGAAAGCAGTTTGTGATCCCGCATACTCATGTTCGAATCACAGCTGCGCGCGATTTTTCAGCAGACCACGTTGCGTTGTTTTTTTTTTTTTTACGAAATGGTATGGGTGCCGGTTCAGAAACTACTGAACGTAAACTTGCCAAGAGATCACAGCAGCAACAAATGCTAGTGTTGAGTGCTACGTCCTGTGAAGGATATGCAACTAATTTATTTAGTATCGACATATTTATACTGGAAAGCGTTTGATATATTCATAAAGTGGAGTATCGATATAATTATGCAGGAAAGTATTGATATATTTATACAGAAAAGAGTTCATATATAGAAGTAGAAAGTGGTGATATATTTAAACAGGGTAGTGTTGATATATTTAATCAGGTTAGTGTTGATATATTTAAACAGGGTTAAGGCACACAGTTAACAGAGCAGTTCTGTTGAACAACTTGAGCGTGTACAGCTGGTGACGCGAGTTCTGTCGGTTCACGTCAGTGGCAAACACACTGGGTCAGCCTCCGACACCCAAACAAAAGCCTACCTACTCTGTGCAGGAATGCTCCACTTGAGGCCAGCCTCCGACACCCAAACAAAAGCCTACCTACTCGGTGCAGGAATGCTCCACTTGAGGCCAGCCTCCGACACCCAAACAAAAGCCTACCTACTCGGTGCAGGAATGCTCCACTTGAGGCCAGCCTCCGACACCCAAACAAAAGCCTACCTACTCGGTGCAGGAATGCTCTACAGTTACTGGCGATGTGATGATGGGGTCCGCTGCCATACGACAGTATAACTTGCAAGATGAAACCTATCTCACCGTCTTCACTTTTGTGGTCACCAGCGACAGTTAGTGGTATTGGTTATTTGGTTGTTTCGGGATTTGAGTTAGTGGTATGTTAGTTCCGTAAGACGCGATGTCGGCACAGTTGACTGATATTTTAGTTCTGTAAGACACTATGTCGGTACAGTTGATTGATATTTTGGTTCTGTAAGACACGACGTCTGTCACAGTTTGGTGGTATTTTATTTGTCTAGGGCACGATGTCTGTCACAGTTTGGTGGTATTTTATTTGTCTAGGGCACGATGTCTGTCACAGTTTGGTGATATTTTATTTGTCTAGGGCACGATGTCTGTCACAGTTTGGTGGTATTTTAGTTGTTTAAGGCACGATGTCTGTCACAGTTTGGTGGTATTTTAGTTGTCTAAGGCACGATGTCTGTCACAGTTTGGTGGTATTTTAGTTGTTTAAGGCACGATGTCTGTCACAGTTTGGTGGTATTTTAGTTGTCTAAGGCACGATGTCTGTCACAGTTTGGTGGTATTTTAGTTGTCTACGGCACGATGTCTGTCACAGTTTGGTGGTATTTTAGTTGTTTAAGGCACGATGTCTGTCACAGTTTGGTGGTATTTTAGTTGTTTAAGGCACGATGTCTGTCACAGTTTGGTGGTATTTTAGTTGTTTAAGGCACGATGTCTGTCACAGTTTGGTGGTATTTTAGTTGTTTAAGGCACGATGTCTGTCACAGTTTGGTGGTATTTTAGTTGTCTAAGGCACGATGTCTGTCACAGTTTGGTAATATTTTATTTGTCTAGGGCACGATGTCTGTCACAGTTTGGTGATATTTTATTTGTCTAGGGCACGATGTCTGTCACAGTTTGGTGATATTTTAGTTGTTTAAGGCACGATGTCTGTCACAGTTTGGTGATATTTTATTTGTCGAGGGCACGATGTCTGTCACAGTTTGGTGGTATTTTAGTTGTTTAAGGCACGATGTCTGTCACAGTTTGGTGGTATTTTAGTTGTCTAAGGCACGATGTCTGTCACAGTTTGGTGGTATTTTAGTTGTTTAAGGCACGATGTCTGTCACAGTTTGGTGGTATTTTAGTTGTCTAAGGCACGATGTCTGTCACAGTTTAGTGGTATTTTAGTTGTCTACGGCACGATGTCTGTCACAGTTTGGTGGTATTTTAGTTGTTTAAGGCACGATGTCTGTCACAGTTTGGTGATATTTTAGTTGTCTAAGGCACGATGTCTGTCACAGTTTGGTGGTATTTTAGTTGTTTAAGGCACGATGTCTGTCACAGTTTGGTGGTATTTTAGTTGTTTAAGGCACGATGTCTGTCACAGTTTGGTGGTATTTTAGTTGTCTACGGCACGATGTCTGTCACAGTTTGGTGATATTTTATTTGTCTAGGGCACGATGTCTGTCACAGTTTGGTGGTATTTTAGTTGTCTACGGCATGATGTCTGTCACAGTTTGGTGATATTTTAGTTGTCTACGGCACGATGTCTGTCACAGTTTGGTGGTATTTTAGTTGTCTACGGCACGATGTCTGTCACAGTTTGGTGATATTTTAGTTGTCTAAGGTACGATGTCTGTCACAGTTTGGTGGTATTTTAGTTGTTTAAGGCACGATGTCTGTCACAGTTTGGTGGTATTTTAGTTGTCTAAGGCACGATGTCTGTCACAGTTTGGTGGTATTTTAGTTGTTTAAGGCACGATGTCTGTCACGGTTTGGTGGTATTTTAGTTGTTTAAGGCACGATGTCTGTCACAGTTTGGTGGTATTTTAGTTGTCTAAGGCACGATGTCTGTCACAGTTTGGTGGTATTTTAGTTGTTTAAGGCACGATGTCTGTCACAGTTTGGTGGTATTTTAGTTGTTTAAGACACGATGTCTGTCACAGTTTGGTGGTATTTTAGTTGTCTAAGGCACGATGTCTGTCACAGTTTGGTGGTATTTTAGTTGTTTAAGGCACGATGTCTGTCACAGTTTGGTGGTATTTTAGTTGTCTAAGGCACGATGTCTGTCACAGTTTGGTGGTATTTTAGTTGTTTAAGGCACGATGTCTGTCACAGTTTGGTGGTATTTTAGTTGTCTACGGCACGATGTCTGTCACAGTTTGGTGGTATTTTAGTTGTTTAAGGCACGATGTCTGTCACAGTTTGGTGGTATTTTAGTTGTCTAAGGCACGATGTCTGTCACAGTTTGGTGGTATTTTAGTTGTTTAAGACACGATGTCTGTCACAGTTTGGTGGTATTTTAGTTGTCTAAGGCACGATGTCTGTCACAGTTTGGTGGTATTTTAGTTGTTTAAGGCACGATGTCTGTCACAGTTTGGTGGTATTTTAGTTGTCTAAGGCACGATGTCTGTCACAGTTTGGTGGTATTTTATTTGTCTACGGCACGATGTCTGTCACAGTTTGGTGGTATTTTAGTTGTCTAAGGCACGATGTCTGTCACAGTTTGGTGGTATTTTAGTTGTCTAAGGCACGATGTCTGTCACAGTTTGGTGGTATTTTAGTTGTTTAAGACACGATGTCTGTCACAGTTTGGTGGTATTTTAGTTGTCTAAGGCACGATGTCTGTCACAGTTTGGTGGTATTTTAGTTGTTTAAGGCACGATGTCTGTCACAGTTTGGTGGTATTTTAGTTGTTTAAGGCACGATGTCTGTCACAGTTTGGTGGTATTTTAGTTGTTTAAGACACGATGTCTGTCACAGTTTGGTGGTATTTTAGTTGTCTAAGGCACGATGTCTGTCACAGTTTGGTGGTATTTTGGTTGTCTAAGGCACGATGTCTGTCACAGTTTGGTGGTATTTTAGTTGTCTAAGGCACGATGTCTGTCACAGTTTGGTGGTATTTTAGTTGTTTAAGGCACGATGTCTGTCACAGTTTGGTGGTATTTTAGTTGTCTACGGCACGATGTCTGTCACAGTTTGGTGGTATTTTAGTTGTCTAAGGCACGATGTCTGTCACAGTTTGGTGGTATTTTAGTTGTTTAAGGCACGATGTCTGTCACAGTTTGGTGGTATTTTAGTTGTCTACGGCACGATGTCTGTCACAGTTTGGTGGTATTTTAGTTGTCTACGGCACGATGTCTGTCACAGTTTGGTGGTATTTTAGTTGTTTAAGGCACGATGTCTGTCACAGTTTGGTGGTATTTTAGTTGTCTACGGCACGATGTCTGTCACAGTTTGGTAGTATTTTAGTTGTCTACGGCACGATGTCTGTCACAGTTTGGTGGTATTTTAGTTGTCTAAGGCACGATGTCTGTCACAGTTTGGTGGTATTTTAGTTGTTTAAGGCACGATGTCTGTCACAGTTTGGTGGTATTTTAGTTGTCTAAGGCACGATGTCTGTCACAGTTTGGTGGTATTTTAGTTGTCTAAGGCACGATGTCTGTCACAGTTTGGTGGTATTTTAGTTATCTAAGCACGATATCCTTGACAGATGGTGGTATATCAGTTGATTAAGACACGATGTCCTTGACAGATGGTGGTATATCAGTTGTCTAAGACACGATGTTCTTGACAGATGGTGGTATATCAGTTGACTAAGACACGATGTCTGCGACAGATGGTGGTATATCAGTTGTCTAAGACACGATGTTCTTGACAGATGGTGGTATATCAGTTGACTAAGACACGATGTCTGCGACAGATGGTGGTATATCAGTTGACTAAGACACGATGTCTGCGACAGGTGGTGGTATATCAGTTGATTAAGACACAATGTCCTTGACAGATGGTGGTATATCAGTTGTCTAAGACACGATGTTCTTGACAGATGGTGGTATATCAGTTGACTAAGACACGATGTTCTTGACAGATGGTGGTATATCAGTTGACTAAGACACGATGTCTGCGATAGTTGATTGTATATCAGTTGACTAAGACACGATGTCTGTGACAGGTGGTGATATATCAGTTGACTAAGACACGATGTCTGCGACAGGTGGTGGTATATCAGGTGACAAAGACACAATGCCTGCGACAGGTGGTGGTATATCCGTTGACTAAGACACGATGTCTGTGACAGGTGGTGATATATCAGTTGACTAAGACACGATGTCTGCGACAGTTGGTGGTATATCAGGTGACAAAGACACAATGTCTGCGACAGTTGGTGGTATATCAGTTGTCTAATTCACGATGTCTGCGATAGTTGATGGTATATCAGTTGACTAAGACACGATGTCTGCGACATTGTCTGTCTAATGAACATAGTCGCCTAGAACATAAACCGCGCATGCGTACTGACTTCTTGTGTTGCATGTCTTGTCTGTGCTTTTTGCGCCGGTTTCCTCGTCCTCTCCACTTCCTGCCTCGCCTGCCTCCTCGCCCGCCTCTTCGCCTGCCTTTGTTCTTCTGACCACGCCCTCTCTGTTTGTTTTTCCTGCGTGTCTTCTTTCGACCACTGCATTTTCCTGTTGTTGAAGGTGTAAAAAAAAAAAAAAACCAAGCGTTACAAATGACAAGAGAAGAAGCTTCGCCTGAGCTGGTCTTTTGGGGCGAGTTGTTGGAGACATTCATGTCAAAAAAGAACTTTGTGTGTAAGATTATCATCAGTTTGGCTACTGAGATCGTAAACATCTCTTCCACTAATCAAATGTTTATTACCGTATCATCAAAAATATGGGGACAATGACAGCGGGATTAAAATGTGTCATTCAAGAACGCTTGATTTTTTTGATTTTTTTTTTCTGGCTAAGACGCGCCTAGAAAAAGGACCAAACGTGCTGACTGGGCAGGATGTCTGTGTAAACTGTAAGACATGCCAGGAGGTCCGAAGCCGACAGAAACTGACGATTCAGCCACGCACCCCAAAAGACCACCTTTGGGCGATGTTACATTAGTGAGATCACAACATCACAACATCGCACAGCAATCATGTGAATTCTGCTGCAAGCTGGGTAGCGCCATCTTGTGGCACTTTCCATGCCTGCTGCTACATACAAGATGTTAGCTGTTCACATCAGACACAACATAGACACAACGCAGACACACGACAGACACAACGCAGACATACGACAGACACAACACAGACACACGACAGACACAACTCAGACACACGACAGACACAACTCAGACACACGACAAACACAACAGACACAACCCAGGCACACGACAGACACAACCCAGGCACACGACAGACACAACGCAGACATACGACAGACACAACCCAGATACACGACAGACACAACTCAGACACACGACAAACACAACAGACACAACGCAGGCACACGATAGACACAACCCAGGTACAACCCAGGCACACGACAGACACAACCCAGACACACGCTAGACACAACCCAGACACATGACAGACACAACCCATACACACTTTAGACATGACAGACGCACGACAGACACAACCCAGACACACGACAGACACAACACAGACACACGACAGACACAACACAGACACACGACAGACACAACACATACAATCCAGACACAACCCATACAACCCTTATACAACACATAAAACCCAGACACAACACATACAGCCCAGACACAGCTCAGGCACACGACAGATATAACCCAAACACACGACAGACACACGACTGACACAACTCAGACACACGACAGACACGACACATACAACCCAGACACAATACATGGAACCCAGACACAACACACACAACCTAGAGACACGACAGACACAACCCAGACACAGCTCAGACACATGACAGACACAACCCACATGCACGACAGACATAACCCAGACACACGCAGACACAACCCAGACACACAACAGACACAACCCAGACACAACCCAGACACTCGACAGGCACAACCCAGACACAACTCGGACACAGGACAATCACAGCCCACATGCACGACAGACATAACCCAGACACACGCAAATACAACCCAGAAACTCGACAGACACAACCCAGGCACACAACAGACACAACCCAGACACACGACAGACACAACATACACACCAGGAAAAGCTAAGAGCATGTGACATGCCCCAGCCACCAACTTTCTGTCCCTAAATCACACATCTAACCCCTACACACTTAGCGACGACGACCCACACAGAGACATGGTGACCGAGACACATATCCCACAAACAGACATTGTGACTGAGACACATATCCCACACACAGTCATTGTGACGCAGAAACATATCCCACACACAGTTATGGAGACTGAGACACATATCCCACACACAGACATGGTGACTGAGACACATATCCCACATACAGACATGGTGACGCAGACACATATCCCACACAGAAATGGTGACGCAGACACATATCCCACACACATATATGGTGACGCAGACACATATCCCACACACAGACATGGTGACGCAGACACATATCCCACACACAGACATGGTGACGCAGACACATATCCCACACACAGACATGGTGACGCAGACATATCCCACACACAGACATGGTGACTGAGACACATATCCCACACACAGACATGGTGAGGCAGACACATATCCCTCACACAGACAAGGTGACGCAGACACATATCCCTCACACAGACAAGGTGACGCAGACACATATTCCCTCACACAGACAAGGTGACGCAGACACATATCCCTCACATAGACGTGGTGACGCAGAGTGAGGGCTGGAAGTATCAAGGCTTACCATCACACTGCCTCCGGCGCAGACGACACCGCTGGCTGTCGGTCATCTCCGAGCACGGGTGACCGTTGGGCGAGGCCTCCTGCAGAATGGGCTGGCTGCGGGTCTGGGTGCCCCACCTGTAGCCACATGTCTGACCGTTGCGGCTACACTCTGACCAGGGCGACCACGGCCCCAGCACACAGTCGACTGGGGGAGGAGGGAGATATGTTGAGAGATAATTGAACCTGCCACAGTCACAGATATATGTACAGATTTACAGGCGAGCGGACAGACATTCAAGCAAGCAGACAGACACACAAACAAGCGGACAGACATACAGATAAGCGTACAGACAGTCATGCAGGCAAGCGTACAGACAGACATACAGGCAAGCGGAAAGACATACAGGTAAGCGGACAGACATACAGGCAAGCGGCCAGACAAACATACAGGCAAGCGGACAGACAGACAATCAGGCAAGCGAACAGACAGACATACAGGCAAGCAGACAGACATATATACAGGCAAGCAGACAGACAGACGAGCGGACAGACATTCAGGCAAGTTGACAGACAGACAGACAATCAGACAGACATACAGGCAAGCGGACGGACAGACATACAAGTAAGTGGACATACATACAGGCAAGCGGACAAACGTACAGGCAAGCGAACAGACAGACATACAGGCAAATGGACAGAAATACAGGCAAGCGGACAAACATACAGGCAAGTGGACAGACCGACAGGCAAGCGGACAGATATACATACAGGCAAGCGTTCAGACATACAGGCAAGCGAACAGACAAACATTTAGGCAAGTGTATAAGATACATGCAAGTGAACAGACAAACATACAGGCAAGCGGACAGACATTTAGGCAACCGGACAGTCATACAGGCAAGCGGACAAACATTCAGACAAACGTACAGACAGACAGATATTCAGGTAGTTGATAGACTGTGGACGTGGGGAATAAGAAAGACATGTTGAGAGACATCTAAGACAGTGACACTGACAGACAGACGGACAGTCAGGCAGACAGATATACAGGCGATCAAACACATAGACAGACAGTCAGGCAGATAGGTGTACAGGCAATCAAACACACAGACAGACAGACATATTGGCAGACAGATGTACAGGCAATCAAACACAGACAGACAGGCATATTGGCAGACAGATGTACAGGCAATCAAACACATAGACAGGCAGGCAGACAGATGTACAGGCAATCAAACACATAGACAGACAGTCAGGCAGACAGATATACAGGCAATCAAAGACATAGACAGGCAGACAGATATACAGGCAATCAAACACATAGACAGACAGTCAGGCAGACAGATATACAGGCAATCAAACACATAGACAGACAGGAAGACAGATGTACAGGCAATTAAACATATAGACAGACAAACAGGCAGACAGATGTAGAGGCAATCAAACACAGACAGGCATATTGGCAGACAGATGCACAGGCAATTAAACACATAGACAGACAGGCAGACAGATGTAGAGACAATCAAACACATAGACAGACAGACAGGCAGACAGATGTACAGGCAATCAAACACAGACAGGCATATTGGCAGACAGATGTACAGGCAATCAAACACATAGACAGACAGGCAGACAGATGTACAGGCAATGAAATACATAGACAGACAGGCATATTGGCACCTAGACAGACTGTCAACGGGAAGATAGTGGAGAATTACGACTTTTGAAAGATGTCTAAGACAGCTGCATTGACAGACAGACAGACAGACAGACAGACGGACAGTCAGACATATATACTGGCGGACAGACAAATACACTGGCAGATAGACAAATATACATACTTGAGGGCAAACAGACAGACAGACATAAAGGGGGCGGACAGACAGATGTACAGGCGGACAGACAGACTTACATACTGGCAAACAAACAGACATATATACTGGCGGATAGATAGACAAACATAAAGGGGACAGACAGATGGGCGGACAGACAGACACATTGGCGGACAGACAGACGGACAGACAGACATACATGCGAACATACAAGAAGGCAAGCCGTCTTAATAGAAGACTGAGACAGTCATATTGACAGACAAACAGACAGAACGAACGAATGAATGAACGAACGAACTTTATTTTCAAAGGATAATACACTGGGCACGCTGGCCCGTCTTACATTCGGCCCTTCCAATCACTCATCCTTCGTCCATATATAGTGCATAGTACATTCACATTAGAAAAAGCATTATCAACAGAATGTTGTAAACGTAAAAACATGCATATTACCATGTTATGAGACACATACCCCACACACCCACCCATCCCCATCCACCCACACATCCCCCACCCAACCACACACACACACCCAGGCACACATACATTCCCCCACCCATCTACCTATCTCCCACATCCCACACCCACCTCCCACATAAACACTTCTCCCCACCCACACACACATCTCCCACTGACACACATCCCCCACACACACATCCCCACCCACCCACACACCCCCAGGCATACATACATGCACCCACCCCCACATCCCCCACCTACACACATCTCTCCACCCACACACACACACATAGCCTCCACTCATCAACAATTACCCACCCATATATCCTCCACCACCCACCCACACACCCCAACCACCCAGCCAAATACATATTCCCCAACCACACATCCGCCACCTACACATATCCCCGCCAACCCACACATCCTGCACCTACTCACACACAAAATCCGCACCCACCCACAATTCCTCCACTTGCACACATCCCGACCCATACAATCTCCCACAACCCACCCACACATTCTGAACCCACACACACACACACATCCCCCACCCATCCCTAAACCTACACAAACTCACCCGCCCACACATCCTCCACCCACACATCCTCCACCCACACATCCTCCAACCACCCACCCCCAGTCACCCATTCCCCAATCACTTAACCACACATCTCCACCCATACACACCCACACACACATCTCCCCACCCATACCCACATCTCCCCACCCATACACACGTCCCCCACACACACATTCCCACACAACATGACATACCCCATCCACAAACACACAACCCTCACCAACACGCACATGCCTTCACCCACCCACACATCCCCCATCCAACCACACAAATCCCCCACTCGCAACCCCTCCACACATACATCCCCCACACAGACAGACAGACAGACAGACAGACAGACAGACAGGCAGACAGACAGACAGATTATTTCACACACCAGGACAACTATTAGTCTTATTGTCTAACACGTCAGCATGTAATGCGGGTGAGGGTTATGACAGCACATCAGAGGGCAGTACTGACCTCTGTCCTTGCATTCTCTGGTGTAGTTGGCGTAGTAGAGGCCGTCGGGACAGCCCTGGATACACTGACCCTGGCTGGCCAGATAGGGCTCCTCGCACACGCTGCAGAAGTTGCGGTCAAAGCAGCTGTGGCAATGTTCCATGTGGCATCCTGCAGGCCAAACAGGCAGACAGACAAGGCGATATCAGTAGTGCCTTTATAGTTCTCTTGTCTACGGCTGTTGTCTGTACTACCACAGACAGACAGACAGAAAGACAGACAGACAGACAGACAGACAGACAGCCAGGCAGGCAGGCAGGCAGGCAGACAGAAAGACAGACAGACAGACAGACCAAATATCAGATAGCACTTACTGTAAAATTTGCTATAGTACATGTAGACATCATTTAATGTAACATTTGCTATAGTACATCAAGACAGCACTTAATGTAACATTTGCTATAGTGCATGTAGACAGCACTTACTGTAACATATGCTATGGTATATGTAGACATCACTTACTGTAACTACTGGCAACGCCGATCGCATTCTGGTATGAACCTAAGGCCTATCCACGTCAATATGGAAGCACTATACTCGAGTTTCGCCCTCATTTGAGCTCGTCAGTAGTGCATATCCCTGACCGGATCCGGAAACAGTCCCGGATCACGCGTGTGAAGCGGGTGTGTAACCACGCGGCACACACTGGACACACCAAATTATCACAACAGAATACCACAACGCTACCCATCGTAGGCTATGCTCAAGATTGCCCAATCGCCGCGACCGACGTCCGTCAATCGATGGGACCCGAACGATCAGGACTTCTCACTGGCAAGGAACACCAGGCCTCCTAAATCAAGTGAGCAATAATCAATTGATTATGTGGTTGTTTCGGGATTTGAAATTTAAATATTGAGCACAACCCACTACTGGCAACGCCGATCGCATTCTGGTATGAACCTAAGGCCTATCCACGTCAATATGGAAGCACTATACTCGAGTTTCGCCCTCATTTGAGCTCGTCAGTAGTGCATATCCCTGACCAGATCCGGAAACAGTCCCGGATCACGCGTGTGAAGCGGGTGTGTAACCACGCGGCACACACTGGACACACCAAATTATCACAACAGAATACCACAACGCTACCCATTTAGGAGGCCTGGTGTTCCTTGCCAGTGAGAAGTCCTGATCGTTCGGGTCCCATCGATTGACGGACGTCGGTCGCGGCGATTGGGCAATCTTGAGCATAGCCTACGATGGGTAGCGTTGTGTTATTCTGTTGTGATAATTTGGTGTGTCCAGTGTGTGCCGCGTGGTTATACACCCGCTTCACACGCGTGATCCGGGACTGTTTCCGGATCCGGTCAGGGATATGCACTACTGACGAGCTCAAATGAGGGCGAAACTCGAGTATAGTGCTTCCATATTGACGTGGATAGGCCTTAGGTTCATACCAGAATGCGATCGGCGTTGCCAGTAGTGGGTTGTGCTCAATATTTAAATTTCAAATCCCGAAACAACCACATAATCAACTTACTGTAACATTTGCGATAGTACATGTAGACATCACTTAATGTAATATTTGATATAGTACATGTACACATCACTTATTGTACTATTTGCTATAGTACATGTAGACATCACTTACTGTAACATTTGCTATAGTACATGTAGACATCACTTACTGTAACATTTGCTATAGTACATGTAGACATCACTTACTGTAACATTTGCGATAGTACATGTAGACATCACTTAATGTAATATTTGATATAGTACATTTACACATCACTTACTATAACATTTGCTATAGTACATGTAGATATCACTTAATGTAATATTTGATATAGTATATTTACACATCACTTACTCTAACATTTGCTATAGTACATTTACACATCACTTACTGTAACATTGGCTATAGTATATGTAGACAGCGCTTACTGTAACATTTGCTATAGTATATGTACACATCACTTACTGTAACATTTGCTGTAGTACATGTACACATCACTTACTGTAACATTTGTTGTAGTACATGTACACATCACTTACTGTAACATTTGCTGTAGTAAATGTAGACATCACTTACTGTAACATTTGCTGTAGTACATGTAAACATCACTTACTGTAACATTTGCTGTAGTACATTTACACATCACTTACTGTAACATTTGCTATAGTACATGTAAACATCACTTACTGTAACATTTGCTATATTACATGTAGACATCACTTACTGTAACAGTTGCTATAGTACATGTAGACATCACTTACTGTAACATTTGCTATAGTACATTTACACATCACTTACTATAACATTTGCTATAGTACATGTAGATATCACTTAATGTAATATTTGATATAGTACATTTACACATCACTTACTCTAACATTTGTTATAGTACATGTAGACATCACTTATTGTACTATTTGCTATAGTACATGTAGACATCACTTACTATAACATTTGCTATAGTACATTTACACATCACTTACTATAACATTTGCTATAGTACATGTAGATATCACTTAATGTAATATTTGATATAGTACATTTACACATCACTTACTCTAACATTTGTTATAGTACATTTACACATCACTTACTGTAACATTTGCCAAAGTATATGTAGATAGCACTTACTGTAACATTTGCTATAGTACATGTACACATCACTTACTGTAACATTTGCTGTAGTACATGTACACATCACTTACTGTAACATTTGTTGTAGTACATGTACACATCACTTACTGTAACATTTGCAGTGGTACATGTAGATATCACTTACTGTAATATTTGCTATAGGACATGTAGACAGCACTTACTGTAACATTTGCTATAGTACATGTACACATCACTTACTGTAACATTTGCTGTAGTACATGTAGACATCACTTACTGTAACATTTGCTATGGTACATGTAGACATCACTTACAGTAACATTTGCTGTAGTACATGTAGACATCACTTACTGTAACATTTGCTATAGTACATGTAGACATCACTTAATGTAACATTTGCTGTAGTACATGTAGACAGCACTTACTGTAACATTTGCTATAGTACATGTACACATCACTTACTGTAACATTTGCTGTAGTACATGTAGACATCACTTACTGTAACATTTGCTATGGTACATGTAGACATCACTTACAGTAACATTTGCTGTAGTACATGTAGACATCACTTACTGTAACATTTGCTATAGTACATGTAGACATCACTTAATGTAACATTTGCTGTAGTACATGTAGACATCACTTAATGTAACATTTGCTATAGTACATGTAGGTAGCACTTACTGTAATATTTGCTATAGTACATGTAGGAAGCACTTACTGTAATATTTGCTATAGTACATGTAGACATCACTTAATGTAATATTTGCTATAGTACATGTAGACATCACTTAATGTAATATTTGCTATAGTACATGAAGACAGCACTTAATGTAATATTTGCTATAGTACATGTAGACAGCACTTAATGTAATATTTGCTATAGTACATGAAGACAGCACTTAATGTAATATTTGCTATAGTACATGTAGACATCACTTACTGTAATATTTGCTATAGTACATGTAGACATCACTTACTGTAATATTTGCTGTAGTACATGTAGACAGCACTTACTGTAACATTTGCTATAGTACATGTACACATCACTTACTGTAACATTTGTTGTAGTACATGTACACATCACTTACTGTAACATTTGCTGTAGTAAATGTAGACATCACTTACTGTAACATTTGCTGTAGTACATGTAAACATCACTTACTGTAACATTTGCTGTAGTACATTTACACATCACTTACTGTAACATTTGCTATAGTACATGTAAACATCACTTACTGTAACATTTGCTATATTACATGTAGACATCACTTACTGTAACAGTTGCTATAGTACATGTAGACATCACTTACTGTAACATTTGCTATAGTACATTTACACATCACTTACTATAACATTTGCTATAGTACATGTAGATATCACTTAATGTAATATTTGATATAGTACATTTACACATCACTTACTCTAACATTTGTTATAGTACATGTAGACATCACTTATTGTACTATTTGCTATAGTACATGTAGACATCACTTACTATAACATTTGCTATAGTACATTTACACATCACTTACTGTAACATTTGCTATGGTACATGTAGACATCACTTACAGTAACATTTGCTGTAGTACATGTAGACATCACTTACTGTAACATTTGCTATAGTACATGTAGACATCACTTAATGTAACATTTGCTGTAGTACATGTAGACAGCACTTACTGTAACATTTGCTATAGTACATGTACACATCACTTACTGTAACATTTGCTGTAGTACATGTAGACATCACTTACTGTAACATTTGCTATGGTACATGTAGACATCACTTACAGTAACATTTGCTGTAGTACATGTAGACATCACTTACTGTAACATTTGCTATAGTACATGTAGACATCACTTAATGTAACATTTGCTGTAGTACATGTAGACATCACTTAATGTAACATTTGCTATAGTACATGTAGGTAGCACTTACTGTAATATTTGCTATAGTACATGTAGGAAGCACTTACTGTAATATTTGCTATAGTACATGTAGACATCACTTAATGTAATATTTGCTATAGTACATGTAGACATCACTTAATGTAATATTTGCTATAGTACATGAAGACAGCACTTAATGTAATATTTGCTATAGTACATGTAGACAGCACTTAATGTAATATTTGCTATAGTACATGAAGACAGCACTTAATGTAATATTTGCTATAGTACATGTAGACATCACTTACTGTAATATTTGCTATAGTACATGTAGACATCACTTACTGTAATATTTGCTGTAGTACATGTAGACAGCACTTACTGTAACATTTGCTATAGTACATGTACACATCACTTACTGTAACATTTGTTGTAGTACATGTACACATCACTTACTGTAACATTTGCTGTAGTAAATGTAGACATCACTTACTGTAACATTTGCTGTAGTACATGTAAACATCACTTACTGTAACATTTGCTGTAGTACATTTACACATCACTTACTGTAACATTTGCTATAGTACATGTAAACATCACTTACTGTAACATTTGCTATATTACATGTAGACATCACTTACTGTAACAGTTGCTATAGTACATGTAGACATCACTTACTGTAACATTTGCTATAGTACATTTACACATCACTTACTATAACATTTGCTATAGTACATGTAGATATCACTTAATGTAATATTTGATATAGTACATTTACACATCACTTACTCTAACATTTGTTATAGTACATGTAGACATCACTTATTGTACTATTTGCTATAGTACATGTAGACATCACTTACTATAACATTTGCTATAGTACATTTACACATCACTTACTATAACATTTGCTATAGTACATGTAGATATCACTTAATGTAATATTTGATATAGTACATTTACACATCACTTACTCTAACATTTGTTATAGTACATTTACACATCACTTACTGTAACATTTGCCAAAGTATATGTAGATAGCACTTACTGTAACATTTGCTATAGTACATGTACACATCACTTACTGTAACATTTGCTGTAGTACATGTACACATCACTTACTGTAACATTTGTTGTAGTACATGTACACATCACTTACTGTAACATTTGCAGTGGTACATGTAGATATCACTTACTGTAATATTTGCTATAGGACATGTAGACAGCACTTACTGTAACATTTGCTATAGTACATGTACACATCACTTACTGTAACATTTGCTGTAGTACATGTAGACATCACTTACTGTAACATTTGCTATGGTACATGTAGACATCACTTACAGTAACATTTGCTGTAGTACATGTAGACATCACTTACTGTAACATTTGCTATAGTACATGTAGACATCACTTAATGTAACATTTGCTGTAGTACATGTAGACAGCACTTACTGTAACATTTGCTATAGTACATGTACACATCACTTACTGTAACATTTGCTGTAGTACATGTAGACATCACTTACTGTAACATTTGCTATGGTACATGTAGACATCACTTACAGTAACATTTGCTGTAGTACATGTAGACATCACTTACTGTAACATTTGCTATAGTACATGTAGACATCACTTAATGTAACATTTGCTGTAGTACATGTAGACATCACTTAATGTAACATTTGCTATAGTACATGTAGGTAGCACTTACTGTAATATTTGCTATAGTACATGTAGGAAGCACTTACTGTAATATTTGCTATAGTACATGTAGACATCACTTAATGTAATATTTGCTATAGTACATGTAGACATCACTTAATGTAATATTTGCTATAGTACATGAAGACAGCACTTAATGTAATATTTGCTATAGTACATGTAGACAGCACTTAATGTAATATTTGCTATAGTACATGAAGACAGCACTTAATGTAATATTTGCTATAGTACATGTAGACATCACTTACTGTAATATTTGCTGTAGTACATGTAGACAGCACTTACTGTAACATTTGCTATAGTACATGTACACATCACTTACTGTAACATTTGCTGTAGTACATGTAGACATCACTTACTGTAACATTTGCTGTAGTACATGTAGACAGCACTTACTGTAATATTTGCTATAGTACATGTAGACAGCACTTAATGTAATATTTGCTATGGTACATGTAGACATCACTTACAGTAACATTTGCTGTAGTACATGTAGACATCACTTACTGTAACATTTGCTATAGTACATGTAGACATCACTTAATGTAACATTTGCTGTAGTACATGTAGACATCATTTAATGTAACATTTGCTATAGTACATGTAGGTAGCACTTACTGTAATATTTGCTATAGTACATGTAGGAAGCACTTACTGTAATAGTTGCTATAGTACATGTAGACATCACTTAATGTAATATTTGCTATAGTACATGTAGACAGCACTTAATGTAATATTTGCTATAGTACATGAAGACAGCACTTAATGTAATATTTGCTATAGTACATGTAGACAGCACTTAATGTAATATTTGCTATAGTACATGAAGACAGCACTTAATGTAATATTTGCTATAGTACATGTAGACATCACTTACTGTAATATTTGCTATAGTACATGTAGACATCACTTACTGTAATATTTGCTATAGTACATGTAGACATCACTTACTGTAACATTTGCTGTGGTACATGTAGACAGCACTTACTGTAATATTTGCTATAGTACATGTAGACAGCACTTACTGTAACATTTGCTATAGTATATGTACACATCACTTACTGTAACATTTGCTGTAGTACATGTAGACATCACTTACTGTAACATTTGCTATAGTATATGTACACATCACTTACTGTAACATTTGCTATAGTATATGTACACATCACTTACTGTAACATTTGCTGTAGTACATGTAGACATCAATTACTGTAACATTTGCTATAGTATATGTACACATCACTTACTGTAACATTTGCTGTAGTACATGTACACATCCCTTACTGTAACATTTGCTATAGTATATGTACACATTACTTACTGTAACATTTGCTATAGTACATGTAGACATCGCTTATTGTAACATTTACTATAGTACATGTAGACATCACTTACTGTAACATTTGCTGTAGTACATGTAGACATCACTTACTGTAATATTTGCTATAGTACATGTAGACATCACTTACTGTAATATTTGCTATAGTACATGTAGACATCACTTACTGTAATATTTGCTATAGTACATGTAGACATCACTTACTGTAACATTTGCTGTAGTACATGTAGACATCACTTACTGTAACATTTGCTATAGTATATGTACACATCACTTACTGTAACATTTGCTATAGTACATGTAGACATCGCTTATTGTAACATTTGCTATAGTACATGTAGACATCATTTACTGTAACATTTGCTGTAGCACATGTAGACAGCATTTACTGTAATATTTGCAATAGTACATGTAGACATCACTTACTGTAACATTTGCTATAGTACATGTAGACATCACTTACTGTAACATTTGCTATAGTACATGTAGACAGCACTTACTGTAATATTTGCTATAGTACATGTAGACAGCACTTACTGTAATATTTGCTGTAGTACATGTAGACATCACTTACTGTAATATTTGCTATAGTACATTTACACATCACTTACTGTAACATTTGCCGTAGTACATGTACAATCCCTTACTGTAACATTTGCTGTAGTACATGTAGACATCACTTACTGTAACATTTGTTACGGTATATGTAGACAGCACTTACTGTAACATTTGCTATAGTACATGTAGACATCACTTACTGTAACATTTGCTGTAGTACATGTACACATCACTTACTGTAACATTTGCTATAGTACATGTAGACATCACTTACTGTAACATTTGTTACGGTATATGTAGACAGCACTTACTGTAACATTTGCTATAGTACATGTAGGAAGCACTTACTGTAATATTTGCTATAGCACATGTAGGAAGCACTTACTGTAATATTTGCTATAGTACATGTAGACAGCACTTACTGTAACATTTGCTATAGTACATGTAGGAAGCACTTACTGTAACATTTGCTATAGTACATGTAGACATCACTTACTGTAACATTTGTTACGGTATATGTAGACAGCACTTACTGTAACATTTGCTATAGTACATGTAGACAGCACTTACTGTAACATTTGCTATAGCACATGTAGGAAGCACTTACTGTAATATTTGCTATAGTACATGTAGACAGCACTTACTGTAACATTTGCTATAGTACATGTAGGAAGCACTTACTGTAACATTTGCTATAGTACATGTAGGAAGCACTTACTGTAACATTTGCTATAGTATATGTAGGAAGCACTTACTGTAACATTTGCTGTAGTACATGTAGACATCACTTACTGTAACATTTGCTGTAGTACATGTAGACAGCATTTAATGTAATATTTGCAATAGTACATGTAGACATCACTTACTTTACCATTTGCTATAGTACATGTAGACATCACTTACTGTAATATTTGCTATAGTACATGTAGACATCACTTACTGTAACATTTGCTACAGTACATGTAGACAGCACTTACTGTAACATTTGCTGTAGTACATGTAGACAGCACTTACTGTAACATTTGCTATAGTACATGTAGGAAGCACTTACTGTAACATTTGCTATAGTACATGTAGGAAGCACTTACTGTAACATTTGCTATAGCACATGTAGGAAGCACTTACTGTAATATTTGCTATAGTACATGCAGACAGCACTTACTGTAATATTTGATGTGGTACATGTAGACATCACTTGCTGTAATATTTGCTATAGTACATGTAGACAGCACTTACTGTAATATTTGCTATAGTACATGTACACATCACTTACTGTAACATTTGCTATAGTACATGTACACATCACTTACTGTAACATTTGCTATAGTATATGTACACATCACTTACTGTAACATTTGCTATAGTACATGCACACATCACTTACTGTAACATTTGCTATAGTACATGTAGACATCACTTACTGTAACATTTGCTATAGTACATGTAGACATCACATATTGTAACATTTGCTATAGTACATGTACACATCACTTACTGTAACATTTGATATAGTACATGTAGACAGCACTTACTGTAACATTTGCTATAGTACATGTACACATCCCTTACTGTAACATTTGCTACAGTACATGTACACATCACTTACTGTAACATTTGCTATTGTACATGTACATATCACTTACTGTAACATTTGACATAGTACATGCAGACAGCACTTACTGTAACATTTGCTATTGTACATGTACACATCACTTACTGTAACATTTGACATATTACAAGTAGACATCACTTACTGTAACACTTGCGATAGTACATTTACACATAACTTAATGTAACATTTGACATAGTACATGTAGACAGCACTACTGTAACATTTGCTATAAAACATGTAGACATCACTTACTGTAACATTTGCTATAGTACATGTAAACATCACTTACTGTAACGTTTGCTATAGTACATGTAGACATCACTTACTGTAACATTTGCTATAGTACATGTACACATCACTTACTGTAACATTTGCTGTAGTACATGTAGACAGCACTTACTGTAACATTTGCTATAGTACATGTAGACATCACTTACTGTAACATTTGCTATAGTACATGTAGACATCACATATTGTAACATTTGCTATAGTACATGTACACATCACTTACTGTAACATTTGATATAGTACATGTACACATCACTTACTGTAACATTTGCTATTGTACATGTAGACATCACTTACTGTAACATTTGACATAGTACATGCAGACAGCACTTACTGTAACATTTGCTATTGTACATGTACACATCACTTACTGTAACATTTGACATAGTACAAGTAGACATCACTTACTGTAACACTTGCGATAGTACATGTAGGCAGCACTTACTGTAACATTTGCTATAGTACATGTACGCATCACTTACTGTAACATTTGATATAGTACATGTAGACAGCACTTACTGTAACATTTGCTATAGTACATGTACACATCACTTACTGTAATATTTGCTATAGTACATGTAGACAGCACTTACTGTAATATTTGCTGTAGTACATGTAGACATCACTTACTGTAATATTTGCTATAGTACATTTACACATCACTTACTGTAACATTTGCCGTAGTACATGTACAATCCCTTACTGTAACATTTGCTGTAGTACATGTAGACATCACTTACTGTAACATTTGTTACGGTATATGTAGACAGCACTTACTGTAACATTTGCTATAGTACATGTAGACATCACTTACTGTAACATTTGCTGTAGTACATGTACACATCACTTACTGTAACATTTGCCGTAGTACATGTACAATCCCTTACTGTAACATTTGCTATAGTACATGTAGACATCACTTACTGTAACATTTGTTACGGTATATGTAGACAGCACTTACTGTAACATTTGCTATAGTACATGTAGGAAGCACTTACTGTAATATTTGCTATAGCACATGTAGGAAGCACTTACTGTAATATTTGCTATAGTACATGTAGACAGCACTTACTGTAACATTTGCTATAGTACATGTAGGAAGCACTTACTGTAACATTTGCTATAGTACATGTAGACATCACTTACTGTAACATTTGTTACGGTATATGTAGACAGCACTTACTGTAACATTTGCTATAGTACATGTAGACAGCACTTACTGTAACATTTGCTATAGCACATGTAGGAAGCACTTACTGTAATATTTGCTATAGTACATGTAGACAGCACTTACTGTAACATTTGCTATAGTACATGTAGGAAGCACTTACTGTAACATTTGCTATAGTACATGTAGGAAGCACTTACTGTAACATTTGCTATAGTATATGTAGGAAGCACTTACTGTAACATTTGCTGTAGTACATGTAGACATCACTTACTGTAACATTTGCTGTAGTACATGTAGACAGCATTTAATGTAATATTTGCAATAGTACATGTAGACATCACTTACTGTACCATTTGCTATAGTACATGTAGACATCACTTACTGTAATATTTGCTATAGTACATGTAGACATCACTTACTGTAACATTTGCTACAGTACATGTAGACAGCACTTACTGTAACATTTGCTGTAGTACATGTAGACAGCACTTACTGTAACATTTGCTATAGTACATGTAGGAAGCACTTACTGTAACATTTGCTATAGTACATGTAGGAAGCACTTACTGTAACATTTGCTATAGTACATGTAGGAAGCACTTACTGTAACATTTGCTATAGCACATGTAGGAAGCACTTACTGTAATATTTGCTATAGTACATGCAGACAGCACTTACTGTAATATTTGATGTGGTACATGTAGACATCACTTGCTGTAATATTTGCTATAGTACATGTAGACAGCACTTACTGTAATATTTGCTATAGTACATGTACACATCACTTACTGTAACATTTGCTATAGTACATGTACACATCACTTACTGTAACATTTGCTATAGTATATGTACACATCACTTACTGTAGCATTTGCTATAGTACATGCACACATCACTTACTATAACATTTGCTATAGTACATGTAGACACCACTTACTGTAACATTTGCTATAGTACATGTAGACATCACATATTGTAACATTTGCTATAGTACATGTACACATCACTTACTGTAACATTTGATATAGTACATGTAGACAGCACTTACTGTAACATTTGCTATAGTACATGTACACATCCCTTACTGTAACATTTGCTATAGTACATGTACACATCACTTACTGTAACATTTGCTATTGTACATGTACACATCACTTACTGTAACATTTGACATAGTACATGCAGACAGCACTTACTGTAACATTTGCTATAGTACATGTACACATCACTTACTGTAACATTTGCTATTGTACATGTAGACATCACTTACTGTAACATTTGTCATAGTACATGCAGACAGCACTTACTGTAACATTTGCTATTGTACATGTACACATCACTTACTGTAACGTTTGACATAGTACAAGTAGACATCACTTACTGTAACACTTGCGATAGTACATGTAGGCAGCACTTACTGTAACATTTGCTATAGTACATGTACGCATCACTTACTGTAACATTTGATATAGTACATGTAGACAGCACTTACTGTAACATTTGCTATAGTACATGTACACATCACTTACTGTAACATTTGCTATAGTACATGTACACATAACTTACTGTAACATTTGCTATTGTACATGTACACATCACTTACTGTATCATTTGACATAGTACATGCAGACAGCACTTACTGTAACATTTGCTATTGTACATGTACACATCACTTACTGTAACATTTGACATAGTACAAGTAGACATCACTTACTGTAACACTTGCGATAGTACATTTACACATCACTTAATGTAACATTTGACATAGTACATGTAGACAGCACTTACTGTAACATTTGCTATAGTATATGTAGACAGCACTTACTGTAACATTTGCTATAGTATATGTAGACAGCACTTACTGTAACATTTGCTATAGTACATGTAGACAGCACTTACTGTAATATTTGCTATAGTACATGTAGACAGCACTTACTGTAACATTTGCTATAGTATATGTAGACAGCACATCTGTAACATTTGCTATAGTATATGTAGACAGCACTTACTGTAATATTTGATATAGTACATGTACACATCACTTATTGTACTATTTGCTATAGTACATGTAGACATCACTTACTGTAACATTTGCTATAGTACATGTACACATCACTTACTGTAACATTTGCTGTAGTAAATGTAGACATCACTTACTGTAACATTTGCTGTAGTACATGTACACATCACTTACTGTAACATTTGCTGTAGTACATTTACACATCACTTACTGTAACATTTGCTATAGTACATGTAAACATCACTTACTGTAACATTTGCTATATTACATGTAGACATCACTTACTGTAACAGTTGCTATAGTACATGTAGACATCACTTACTGTAACATTTGCTATAGTACATTTACACATCACTTACTATAACATTTGCTATAGTACATGTAGATATCACTTAATGTAATATTTGATATAGTACATTTACACATCACTTACTCTAACATTTGTTATAGTACATGTAGACATCACTTATTGTACTATTTGCTATAGAACATGTAGACATCACTTACTATAACATTTGCTATAGTACATTTACACATCACTTACTATAACATTTGCTATAGTACATGTAGATATCACTTAATGTAATATTTGATATAGTACATTTACACATCACTTACTCTAACATTTGTTATAGTACATTTACACATCACTTACTGTAACATTTGCCAAAGTATATGTAGATAGCACTTACTGTAACATTTGCTATAGTACATGTACACATCACTTACTGTAACATTTGCTGTAGTACATGTACACATCACTTACTGTAACATTTGTTGTAGTACATGTACACATCACTTACTGTAACATTTGCAGTGGTACATGTAGATATCACTTACTGTAATATTTGCTATAGGACATGTAGACAGCACTTACTGTAACATTTGCTATAGTACATGTACACATCACTTACTGTAACATTTGCTGTAGTACATGTAGACATCACTTACTGTAACATTTGCTATGGTACATGTAGACATCACTTACAGTAACATTTGCTGTAGTACATGTAGACATCACTTACTGTAACATTTGCTATAGTACATGTAGACATCACTTAATGTAACATTTGCTGTAGTACATGTAGACAGCACTTACTGTAACATTTGCTATAGTACATGTACACATCACTTACTGTAACATTTGCTGTAGTACATGTAGACATCACTTACTGTAACATTTGCTATGGTACATGTAGACATCACTTACAGTAACATTTGCTGTAGTACATGTAGACATCACTTACTGTAACATTTGCTATAGTACATGTAGACATCACTTAATGTAACATTTGCTGTAGTACATGTAGACATCACTTAATGTAACATTTGCTATAGTACATGTAGGTAGCACTTACTGTAATATTTGCTATAGTACATGTAGGAAGCACTTACTGTAATATTTGCTATAGTACATGTAGACATCACTTAATGTAATATTTGCTATAGTACATGTAGACATCACTTAATGTAATATTTGCTATAGTACATGAAGACAGCACTTAATGTAATATTTGCTATAGTACATGTAGACAGCACTTAATGTAATATTTGCTATAGTACATGAAGACAGCACTTAATGTAATATTTGCTATAGTACATGTAGACATCACTTACTGTAATATTTGCTATAGTACATGTAGACATCACTTACTGTAATATTTGCTGTAGTACATGTAGACAGCACTTACTGTAACATTTGCTATAGTACATGTACACATCACTTACTGTAACATTTGCTGTAGTACATGTAGACATCACTTACTGTAACATTTGCTGTAGTACATGTAGACAGCACTTACTGTAATATTTGCTATAGTACATGTAGACAGCACTTAATGTAATATTTGCTATGGTACATGTAGACATCACTTACAGTAACATTTGCTGTAGTACATGTAGACATCACTTACTGTAACATTTGCTATAGTACATGTAGACATCACTTAATGTAACATTTGCTGTAGTACATGTAGACATCACTTAATGTAACATTTGCTATAGTACATGTAGGTAGCACTTACTGTAATATTTGCTATAGTACATGTAGGAAGCACTTACTGTAATAGTTGCTATAGTACATGTAGACATCACTTAATGTAATATTTGCTATAGTACATGTAGACAGCACTTAATGTAATATTTGCTATAGTACATGAAGACAGCACTTAATGTAATATTTGCTATAGTACATGTAGACAGCACTTAATGTAATATTTGCTATAGTACATGAAGACAGCACTTAATGTAATATTTGCTATAGTACATGTAGACATCACTTACTGTAATATTTGCTATAGTACATGTAGACATCACTTACTGTAATATTTGCTATAGTACATGTAGACATCACTTACTGTAACATTTGCTGTGGTACATGTAGACAGCACTTACTGTAATATTTGCTATAGTACATGTAGACAGCACTTACTGTAACATTTGCTATAGTATATGTACACATCACTTACTGTAACATTTGCTGTAGTACATGTAGACATCACTTACTGTAACATTTGCTATAGTATATGTACACATCACTTACTGTAACATTTGCTATAGTATATGTACACATCACTTACTGTAACATTTGCTGTAGTACATGTAGACATCAATTACTGTAACATTTGCTATAGTATATGTACACATCACTTACTGTAACATTTGCTGTAGTACATGTACACATCACTTACTGTAACATTTGCTATAGTATATGTACACATTACTTACTGTAACATTTGCTATAGTACATGTAGACATCGCTTATTGTAACATTTACTATAGTACATGTAGACATCACTTACTGTAACATTTGCTGTAGTACATGTAGACATCACTTACTGTAATATTTGCTATAGTACATGTAGACATCACTTACTGTAATATTTGCTATAGTACATGTAGACATCACTTACTGTAATATTTGCTATAGTACATGTAGACATCACTTACTGTAACATTTGCTGTAGTACATGTAGACATCACTTACTGTAACATTTGCTATAGTATATGTACACATCACTTACTGTAACATTTGCTATAGTACATGTAGACATCGCTTATTGTAACATTTGCTATAGTACATGTAGACATCATTTACTGTAACATTTGCTGTAGCACATTTAGACAGCATTTACTGTAATATTTGCAATAGTACATGTAGACATCACTTACTGTAACATTTGCTATAGTACATGTAGACATCACTTACTGTAACATTTGCTATAGTACATGTAGACAGCACTTACTGTAATATTTGCTATAGTACATGTAGACAGCACTTACTGTAATATTTGCTGTAGTACATGTAGACATCACTTACTGTAATATTTGCTATAGTACATTTACACATCACTTACTGTAACATTTGCCGTAGTACATGTACAATCCCTTACTGTAACATTTGCTGTAGTACATGTAGACATCACTTACTGTAACATTTGTTACGGTATATGTAGACAGCACTTACTGTAACATTTGCTATAGTACATGTAGACATCACTTACTGTAACATTTGCTGTAGTACATGTACACATCACTTACTGTAACATTTGCTATAGTACATGTAGACATCACTTACTGTAACATTTGTTACGGTATATGTAGACAGCACTTACTGTAACATTTGCTATAGTACATGTAGGAAGCACTTACTGTAATATTTGCTATAGCACATGTAGGAAGCACTTACTGTAATATTTGCTATAGTACATGTAGACAGCACTTACTGTAACATTTGCTATAGTACATGTAGGAAGCACTTACTGTAACATTTGCTATAGTACATGTAGACATCACTTACTGTAACATTTGTTACGGTATATGTAGACAGCACTTACTGTAACATTTGCTATAGTACATGTAGACAGCACTTACTGTAACATTTGCTATAGCACATGTAGGAAGCACTTACTGTAATATTTGCTATAGTACATGTAGACAGCACTTACTGTAACATTTGCTATAGTACATGTAGGAAGCACTTACTGTAACATTTGCTATAGTACATGTAGGAAGCACTTACTGTAACATTTGCTATAGTATATGTAGGAAGCACTTACTGTAACATTTGCTGTAGTACATGTAGACATCACTTACTGTAACATTTGCTGTAGTACATGTAGACAGCATTTAATGTAATATTTGCAATAGTACATGTAGACATCACTTACTTTACCATTTGCTATAGTACATGTAGACATCACTTACTGTAATATTTGCTATAGTACATGTAGACATCACTTACTGTAACATTTGCTACAGTACATGTAGACAGCACTTACTGTAACATTTGCTGTAGTACATGTAGACAGCACTTACTGTAACATTTGCTATAGTACATGTAGGAAGCACTTACTGTAACATTTGCTATAGTACATGTAGGAAGCACTTACTGTAACATTTGCTATAGCACATGTAGGAAGCACTTACTGTAATATTTGCTATAGTACATGCAGACAGCACTTACTGTAATATTTGATGTGGTACATGTAGACATCACTTGCTGTAATATTTGCTATAGTACATGTAGACAGCACTTACTGTAATATTTGCTATAGTACATGTACACATCACTTACTGTAACATTTGCTATAGTACATGTACACATCACTTACTGTAACATTTGCTATAGTATATGTACACATCACTTACTGTAACATTTGCTATAGTACATGCACACATCACTTACTGTAACATTTGCTATAGTACATGTAGACATCACTTACTGTAACATTTGCTATAGTACATGTAGACATCACATATTGTAACATTTGCTATAGTACATGTACACATCACTTACTGTAACATTTGATATAGTACATGTAGACAGCACTTACTGTAACATTTGCTATAGTACATGTACACATCCCTTACTGTAACATTTGCTACAGTACATGTACACATCACTTACTGTAACATTTGCTATTGTACATGTACATATCACTTACTGTAACATTTGACATAGTACATGCAGACAGCACTTACTGTAACATTTGCTATTGTACATGTACACATCACTTACTGTAACATTTGACATATTACAAGTAGACATCACTTACTGTAACACTTGCGATAGTACATTTACACATAACTTAATGTAACATTTGACATAGTACATGTAGACAGCACTACTGTAACATTTGCTATAAAACATGTAGACATCACTTACTGTAACATTTGCTATAGTACATGTAAACATCACTTACTGTAACGTTTGCTATAGTACATGTAGACATCACTTACTGTAACATTTGCTATAGTACATGTACACATCACTTACTGTAACATTTGCTGTAGTACATGTAGACAGCACTTACTGTAACATTTGCTATAGTACATGTAGACATCACTTACTGTAACATTTGCTATAGTACATGTAGACATCACATATTGTAACATTTGCTAAAGTACATGTACACATCACTTACTGTAACATTTGATATAGTACATGTAGACAGCACTTACTGTAACATTTGCTATAGTACATGTACACATCCTTTACTGTAACATTTGCTATAGTACATGTACACATCACTTACTGTAACATTTGCTATTGTACATGTAGACATCACTTACTGTAACATTTGACATAGTACATGCAGACAGCACTTACTGTAACATTTGCTATTGTACATGTACACATCACTTACTGTAACATTTGACATAGTACAAGTAGACATCACTTACTGTAACACTTGCGATAGTACATGTAGGCAGCACTTACTGTAACATTTGCTATAGTACATGTACGCATCACTTACTGTAACATTTGATATAGTACATGTAGACAGCACTTACTGTAACATTTGCTATAGTACATGTACACATCACTTACTGTAATATTTGCTATAGTACATGTAGACAGCACTTACTGTAACATTTGCTGTAGTACATGTAGACATCACTTACTGTAACATTTGTTACGGTATATGTAGACAGCACTTACTGTAACATTTGCTATAGTACATGTAGACATCACTTACTGTAACATTTGCTGTAGTACATGTACACATCACTTACTGTAACATTTGCCGTAGTACATGTACAATCCCTTACTGTAACATTTGCTATAGTACATGTAGACATCACTTACTGTAACATTTGTTACGGTATATGTAGACAGCACTTACTGTAACATTTGCTATAGTACATGTAGGAAGCACTTACTGTAATATTTGCTATAGCACATGTAGGAAGCACTTACTGTAATATTTGCTATAGTACATGTAGACAGCACTTACTGTAACATTTGCTATAGTACATGTAGACATCACTTACTGTAACATTTGTTACGGTATATGTAGACAGCACTTACTGTAACATTTGCTATAGTACATGTAGACAGCACTTACTGTAACATTTGCTATAGCACATGTAGGAAGCACTTACTGTAATATTTGCTATAGTACATGTAGACAGCACTTACTGTAACATTTGCTATAGTACATGTAGGAAGCACTTACTGTAACATTTGCTATAGTACATGTAGGAAGCACTTACTGTAACATTTGCTATAGTATATGTAGGAAGCACTTACTGTAACATTTGCTGTAGTACATGTAGACATCACTTACTGTAACATTTGCTGTAGTACATGTAGACAGCATTTAATGTAATATTTGCAATAGTACATGTAGACATCACTTACTGTACCATTTGCTATAGTACATGTAGACATCACTTACTGTAATATTTGCTATAGTACATGTAGACATCACTTACTGTAACATTTGCTACAGTACATGTAGACAGCACTTACTGTAACATTTGCTGTAGTACATGTAGACAGCACTTACTGTAACATTTGCTATAGCACATGTAGGAAGCACTTACTGTAATATTTGCTATAGTACATGCAGACAGCACTTACTGTAATATTTGATGTGGTACATGTAGACATCACTTGCTGTAATATTTGCTATAGTACATGTAGACAGCACTTACTGTAATATTTGCTATAGTACATGTACACATCACTTACTGTAACATTTGCTATAGTACATGTACACATCACTTACTGTAACATTTGCTATAGTATATGTACACATCACTTACTGTAACATTTGCTATAGTACATGCACACATCACTTACTGTAACATTTGCTATAGTACATGTAGACACCACTTACTGTAACATTTGCTATAGTACATGTAGACATCACATATTGTAACATTTGCTATAGTACATGTACACATCACTTACTGTAACATTTGATATAGTACATGTAGACAGCACTTACTGTAACATTTGCTATAGTACATGTACACATCCTTTACTGTAACATTTGCTATAGTACATGTACACATCACTTACTGTAACATTTGCTATTGTACATGTACACATCACTTACTGTAACATTTGACATAGTACATGCAGACAGCACTTACTGTAACATTTGCTATAGTACATGTACACATCACTTACTGTAACATTTGCTATTGTACATGTAGACATCACTTACTGTAACATTTGTCATAGTACATGCAGACAGCACTTACTGTAACATTTGCTATTGTACATGTACACATCACTTACTGTAACGTTTGACATAGTACAAGTAGACATCACTTACTGTAACACTTGCGATAGTACATGTAGGCAGCACTTACTGTAACATTTGCTATAGTACATGTACGCATCACTTACTGTAACATTTGATATAGTACATGTAGACAGCACTTACTGTAACATTTGCTATAGTACATGTACACATCACTTACTGTAACATTTGCTATAGTACATGTACACATAACTTACTGTAACATTTGCTATTGTACATGTACACATCACTTACTGTAACATTTGACATAGTACATGCAGACAGCACTTACTGTAACATTTGCTATTGTACATGTACACATCACTTACTGTAACATTTGACATAGTACAAGTAGACATCACTTACTGTAACACTTGCGATAGTACATTTACACATCACTTAATGTAACATTTGACATAGTACATGTAGACAGCACTTACTGTAACATTTGCTATAGTATATGTAGACAGCACTTACTGTAACATTTGCTATAGTATATGTAGACAGCACTTACTGTAACATTTGCTATAGTACATGTAGACAGCACTTACTGTAATATTTGCTATAGTACATGTAGACAGCACTTACTGTAACATTTGCTATAGTATATGTAGACAGCACATCTGTAACATTTGCTATAGTATATGTAGACAGCACTTACTGTAATATTTGCTATAGTATATGTAGACAGCACTTACTGTAACATTTGCTGTGGTACATGTAGACATCACTTACTGTAACATTTGCTGTAGTACATGTAGACAGCACTTACTGTAACATTTGCTGTAGTACATGTAGACAGCACTTACTGTAACATTTGCTGTAGTACATGTAGACAGCACTTACTGTAACATTTGATATAGTATATGTAGACAGCACATCTGTAACATTTGCTATAGTATATGTAGACAGCACTTACTGTAATATTTGCTATAGTATATGTAGACAGCACTTACTGTAACATTTGCTGTGGTACATGTAGACATCACTTACTGTAACATTTGCTATAGTACATGTACACATCACTTACTGTAACATTTGCTATAGTACATGTAGACATCACTTACTGTAACATTTGCTGTAGTATATGTAGACAGCACTTACTGTAACATTTGCTGTGGTATATGTAGACATCACTTACTGTAACATTTGCTGTAGTACATGTAGACATCACTTACTGTAACATTTGCTGTGGTATATGTAGACATCACTTACTGTAACATTTGCTGTAGTACATGTAGACATCACTTACTGTAACATTTGTTGTAGTACATGTAGACATCACTTACTGTAACATTTGTTGTAGTACATGTAGACATCACTTACTGTAACATTTGTTGTAGTACATGTAGACATCACTTACTGTAACATTTGCTGTGGTATATGTAGACATCACATCACTTACTGTAACATTTGTTGTAGTACATGTAGACATCACTTACTGTAACATTTGCTGTAGTACATGTAGACATCACTTACTGTAACATTTGCTGTAGTACATGTAGACATCACTTACTGTAACATTTGCTGTAGTACATGTAGACATCACTTACTGTAACATTTGTTGTAGTACATGTAGACATCACTTACTGTAACATTTGTTGTAGTACATGTAGACATCACTTACTGTAACATTTGTTGTAGTACATGTAGACATCACTTACTGTAACATTTGCTGTGGTATATGTAGACATCACTTACTGTAACATTTGCTGTAGTACATGTAGACATCACTTACTGTAACATTTGTTGTAGTACATGTAGACATCACTTACTGTAACATTTGCTGTAGTACATGTAGACATCACTTACTGTAACATTTGCTGTAGTACTGATGTCTAACGCCGTAGTACCCCACGGGACAGGAGGGAGTACAGATGCCAGTCTCTCGCATGTTGTGTCTGTAGAGGAACATAAAGAGCCGGCCCTCACACGTGATGCAGCCATTGACCCGAGAACACGCTGTACAGCCGCGCGGACACACTGGGTAACTGCCGACAATAGCTGTGGTAGACAGGACATTCTCTTAGTTTATCTCAGACAATAGCTGTGGGAGACAGGACATTCTCTTAGGTTATCTCAGTCAATAGCTGTGGGAGACAGGACATTCTCTTAGTTTATCTCAGTCAATAGCTGTGGGAGACAGGACATTCTCTTAGTTTATCTCAGTCAATAGCTGTGGGAGACAGGACATTCTCTTAGTTTATCTCAGTCAATAGCTGTGGGAGACAGGACATTCTCTTAGTTTATCTCAGTCAATAGCTGTGGGAGACAGGACATTCTCTTAGTTTATCTCAGTCAAAAGCTGTGGGAGACAGGACATTCTCTTAGTTTATCTCAGTCAATAGCTGTGAGAGACAGGACATTCTCTTAGTTTATCTCAGTCAATAGCTGTGGGAGACAGGACATTCTCTTAGTTTATCTCATCTTATTTCATCTTCTTAGATCATCTTATTTTAATTAAAAAACTTGAGACAATGAAAATTGGCCCTAATATAGTCACTCTAATATCACCTTTTCTATCAAACAGAAAGCAAGTAGTATCACATAATAAATCTCTGTCTCAAACCACTACCTTCAATATTGGAGTACCGCAAGGCTCTATTCTTGGCCCTCTATTGTTTGCCATATATATTAACGATCTACCTTTGCATCTTTCGTCGTCCTGCGATCTATTTGCAGACGACTGTACAGTGTACACAAACGCTGAAAACTGTATTTTACTTGAGTCGTCTTTACAACAAGAATTAAATAATGTAGTTAGGTGGAGCTATTCAAACCGTATGCAAATTAACATCACTAAAACAAAATCAATGTTATTAACAACCAGACAAATACTTCAGAATCTAAGCTCACACACAACACTTCAACTTCACATCGATAACATGCCAGTAGAAAGTGTAATTGAGCACAAAACATTAGGCCTAATCATTGATAGAAACCTAACCTTTAATTCCCACGTTCAAGTGCTCATTAAACAAACAGCGAAAAAAGTCTACCAACTCGCCAAAATTAAAAACTTCCTTGATGAGGACACAAGGAAACTATTCTATACTTCTCATATACAGACACACTTTGACTACTGCTCTACGATCTGGGACGGTTGTTCTAATTCAAACACCAAGCGACTTTACTCACTCCAGAAACGGGCCATGAGTCTAATTTATAGCAAACATTTAACTGACAATCCTAGCCTGTATAAACGCCTTCAGTTACTACCACTCCGTAAACGCCTGCTTTTCAATAAAGCTAAACTAATTCACAAAATCCTGCATCGGAATGCCCCAAATTACCTTTGGCCATTGTTTAAATATAATGCTAGACACAGTAAACGTTTAAATATACTACACATTCCGAAGCCTTGGATTGACTTATACAAAACAAGCTTAACGTACTCTGCAGCTCAGCTGTGGAACAATCTTCCACAAGAAATCAAAGACATCACCAATCCCTTTTCATATAATCGCAAATTATTCGAACACTATCTCAATATGGATTACCTTCCCCCTTAATAATAGAGATAATAATAATAATAATAAAACCCTAGTATAACAGCCAGTCCCCTTTTTGTAGGCCAGTATATTCCACATGGCTAATAACAAGTGTCAGACCATTATCTAATATTACTGTGTCGTGTAGTTTTGATGTTCGCATTTTGCCCATGCCTTTATAATGCATATCCTTTATATTGTTGTTGTTCTCTGTTAGCCTTGAATGATGTGTGAATGAAATACACCTAATTATGTGGGCAGAATGTTAGACGGGCCTGCGTGCCCAATTCTTAACCCTTTGAAAATAAAGATTGTTCGTTCGTTCGTTCGTTCTCAGTCAATAGCTGTGAGAGACAGGACATTTTCTTAGTTTATCTCAGACAATAAATGTGGGAGACAGGACATTCTCTTAGTTTATCTCAGTCAATAGCTGCGGGAGACAGGACATTCTCTTAGTTTATCTCAGTCAATAACTGTGGGAGACAGGACATTCTCTTAGTTTATCTCAGTCAATAACTGTGGGAGACAGGACATTCTCTTAGTTTATCTCAGTCAATAACTGTGGGAGACAGGACATTCTCTTAGTTTATCTCAGTCAATAACTGTGGGAGACAGGACATTCTCTTAGTTTATCTCACACAATAACTATGGGAAATAGGACATGCTTTTATTTTATGTCAGACAACAGCTGTGGGAGACAGGAATGTCTCCTAGTTTATCTCAGACAATAGTTGTTGGAGACAGAATATGCTCTTAGGTTATCTCCGACAATAGCTGTGGGAGAAGGACATTCTGTTAGTGAGTTTATCTCAGCAATAGCTGTGGACAACAGGACACTCTCCTGGCAAGTTCACCCCAGGGTCTACTCTATACAACCTACTCTCTAGCGAGTTCACCCCAGGGTCTACTCTATACAATCTACTCTCTAGCGAGTTCACCCCAGGGTCTGCTCTGTACAACCTACTCTCTAGCGAGTTCACCCCAGGGTCTACTATATACAATCTACTCTCTAGCGAGTTCACCCCAAGATCTGCTCTATACAACCTACTCTCTAGCGAGTTCACCCCAAGATCTGCTCTATACAACCTACTCTCTAGCGAGTTCACCCCAAGATCTGCTCTATACAACCTACTCTCTAGCGAGTTCACCCCAAGATCTGCTCTATACAACCTACTCTCTAGCGAGTTCACTCCAAGATCTGCTCTATACAACCTACTCTCTAGCGAGTTCACCCCAGGGTCTGCTCTATACAACCTACTCTCTAGCGAGTTCACCCCAAGATCTGCTCTATACAACCTACTCTCTAGCGAGTTCACCCCAAGATCTGCTCTATACAACCTCCGATCTGCAGTGGAGATCGGAACTTGCGATAACTGACGCACACAATCCATCTCATTAGATCAGTGATATAAACCTTACGGTAAATCCCTGATATATTGATGTCATTGTAAATCTGTTTATATTAACGTCATAGTATATATCTGATATACTGATGTCACCTTAAATTAATGTATAACAGATTTACAGTGACATCAATATATCACAGTTTAACAAACTGTACCCTATCCTCTGCAACAAAGATTTCCCCTGATGTTTATAACCAAGATTTACCCTAAAGTATGTAACCAAGATTTTCTCTAACTAATGTAACCAAGATTTACTCTAACGTATGTAACCAAGATTTACTCTAAATTATGTTATCAAGATTTACTCTAACGTATGTAACCAAGATTTACCCCCCGTATCTAACCAAGATTTACGCTAACGCATTTAACCAAGATTTACTCTAATGTATTGTCAGAGCCTAACATGGGATAGCTATGCAGCAACATCGTTACGACACCCGGCGGACAAGAATTGTCGGCTGGCAAGATTGTTACCTGACACGCGACCAGCGGTCAGGCTGACGACAAGACGCACGCATGCCACGTGACGCCACTAGAGGCGGTCAGCAAGTTGCGCGCTAGCGACAGACCGAGCTGGGACCTGAGACTGGAAGGACGTGTGCGGTGAAAGCAAGGCGTTTGTGTGGATCTCTGTGGGTGAAAGCCGAACGACTGTCATCTTGAGCGTCAGACTTGTGAGCTGTATTGTGGTTGTGAGCGTCGTGAGTTATATATTGTATATTGTTGTAATCATCGTTCTGTATTTAATATGGCAATAAATCCATAAAACGTTGTGTCGTTGAGTCTTACGTCGAATCATGTTATACTTGTACTGTCTCACACGTGTTAGCCCAACGAGCCAATTCTAAGGTCCTGACATGTGTGGACGTGGGTTGCTCGTCCTTGTTTAAGAACCTAATACATGTAGACGTGTGTTGCTCGTCTTTGTTTAAACCATACGTCATTAACGATTTAAAACTATAATTCTTGAACTTGTAAAATTTGTCAAGGTTATAGTTATGTAAATGTGATCGTAAAAGTCTCATTGTGATCCATTACTACATTGTTTAAATACGTGTAAAACCATTTGGAAACGTACAGTACATATTGTTTGATCCTGTAAACGTGTAAAACATTTGTGATTCGTGAAACTTGTCACCGTTTGACCTTGTCGACATCGTGATTGTGTCGCCATTTTGACCTTGTCGCCATCTTGTAAACTTGATGTCTATGTCCTTACTGAATGTCATCTTGATGTAAGTGATGTGTCATCAATGTTGTTGAGTGTTCAGATATACGTAAATTGTCTTTGTGAATTGAGTTTGTGGAACGCAAAAAGTTTTGGAAAGAGTGGAACTTCTGTTGAAAGAAACACTGTTGACGGACAAACTTACGACATACAATTATACTCGACGCCATCCAAACCTAATCAATACTTAGTGACTTGCAGGCACACACCAACAAATAGACGCTAACTTATTTTCTTCCAAAAACAAAGCAGGTTTTTCCGTACCATCCATAACCTTACCGTAGAGGTCATTAGTGGTTCCGAAGTAACGACCCTACAGTTTTCTAGCCCGATTTCCCAACCATTCTTCACCGTATCCAGGGCACTTGAGTATATTTTTCTATACTTTAACTTTACGTATGCAATAGTGGGCACGCATCGTATAGTAAAATCAATTGTAAATTGTTTACTACTGACCATTTATAACATATTGTGTGTGGCTGATTTTCATTGACGTATTTTCCCCATCATGTCGTCATTATTTGATTTCATCGATATGGGTATTAAATTACATCTGACAGGTGATGAATTAACAAAATGGAGCGAGAACAAATACGCTGAATACCTGCTGGTACAGGAGAAAAATAATGAACGCGAAGAAAGAGCAGCGGAGAGAGCTCTAAAACAAGCAGAAATGGCTGCCAAGCAGGCAGAGGCAGAAACAGCATTAAAGCAAGCCGAAGTAGAAATGGCTGCAAAGACAAAGCAAGCTGAGATAGACAGTGAACTTAAGAAAGCAGAAATAGCAGCTCAGAGTAAGAAAGAAGAACTAGAGTTACAGTTGAAAATGAAACAACTTGACACTGAGACTGCGATGAATAAAGAGTCAAAGAAATCTGAAAGACTGGAAAAAGAAAACCAGTATAAGAAGTATCAAGGTATCGTACGTAACTATACCTCGGGTGACTGCATAGCAGCCTTTACTCAAAATTTTGAGACTTTAATGGAACATTACCAAGTTCCACTTTCTGAATGGAATATTCTATATATGAGGAGTCTATCTGGGGAACCTCTTAAAGTCATTGAAACCATCCCCAAAGACCTCAGAAAAGAGTACCATTATATTAAATCTAAGATAATGGCACATTTCATGTTAGACGAGGCAGGTTACAGAGAACAATTCAGTAAATTGAGTCCAAAATCAACTCAAACGTTCTCTGACTACCTCTGTTTAGTCCGAGATGTTTTCAGCAAATGGACTTCAGCAGCCAAAATTAACAAAAGTTATGATAGATTAGAAGATCTCATCATTCGAGATAAAATCATTTCTTCTATCCCATCATCGTTTTCTAAGTTCTTACAGGAGAATGAATGCACAAGTGTGGAAGAAATTGAAAGACGTGGGTCGGCCTATTACACGGCCAACAAACAGTGCTTTGCCACTGAAGCTACTGACAGTAACTGGGTAGCAGCGGCCAACTATGAGAAAAACTATAGTAGGCAAAAACCAAACAGGCCTACCTCTGAGAAATTTAGGCATTGCATTCACTGTAAATTTTCTCACCATTTGAACGAGATGTGCGATAAAAACCCAGGGTACCAAATATACTTGCAAAATATGGTAAACAGACAAGACAAAGAGCGTAAATCGTTCAAAAGTGTACGTAAATGTTTTCTCTGCAAGGCTTACGGGCACAATCGCATGGATTGTAGAGGCAGGCATATGACCAACAAAGCCAATGCCGCCTTGTTCGATAGCTCAGCGTCAGAAGACGAAAATCCAGAGAAACATCCTGTGAATGCAGCACAGGCTTGTGATGTATTTAGTGCTAACAAATGCACTGTCTGTAACACCTTCTATGAAGATGGTATCTTAACATGCGGGCACGCCATCCCTATTGCCAATGAGGAAGCTAACTTGGTAATAGACTCAAAAGGCAGATTAGACATCCATCACGGGTATGTTAATGGCAAGTTTGCTACAGTACTTCGCGACACCGGAAGTACACTTATTGGCCTGAAAACAACATTCATAACGCCTACAGACTATACAGGCAGGCACATTACATGTAGAACATTTTCAGGCAATATTGAAAAATATCCATTAGCATGGGCATACATTGAAACACCTTTCCTCACCGGGAAAGTAAAGTGCGCCGCACTTACAAACCCAGTGTGCGATATAATCATAGGAAACTTACCTGAGGTGAATGACAAACCTCATAACCATGACATAACATCACTATGTATTGATAATAACACGACATCACCACCAAATGTCATCATTGAAAATGTCATATCACCTATTGAATGTATGTTAGCTAATGCAGCACTAAGTTCTCATCACATCATTAACGATATCATTCCATCATCATCTGATGTCATTGAGTGTGTGAATGCAGTAACAAGAGCTACTGCTAGAGTGCAAGATGAAAGTAACCAAACTGAGGCTATACAAATGCTTAGCCCAGAATTACCACCTAGTAACTCTATGAAGGAAGCATTCATAACAGCTCAAAAAGCTGATCCTTCACTGTCAAAGTACTTTGACCTGATCGGCAAAAAGGCAAGAATAACCAAGAAGGCGAAATGGCATTTTGCTTTACACAATGATATACTCACCAGGTATTACACCAGAGGTGACATTACAACGAAGCAAACTGTTTTGCCAACTACTTATCGCAAGCAAGCTTTACATCTTGCTCACGATATACCTTTCGCAGGCCATATGGCATATGTTAAAACCAGGTCAAGGTTATTGACACAGTTTCATTGGCCAAAATTTTGCTATGACATAAAAACATATTGCAGAAGTTGTGATACATGCCAGAAACTGGTAAAAAAAGGTAAACACCCACAGGCAAAGTTACAAGTCACTGACTTAGCCAGTCGACCCTTTGAAAAATTATCAGTTGACATTGTGGGCCCTCTTAGTCATACAACAACTAGAGGGAATAAATATATTCTAACTTTTATTGATCAATGTAGTCGCTGGCCAGAAGCGATTCCTCTAAAGAACATTACTGCCAACGACATCATGGAAGTGTTCTTCCATATCTTCTCCCGAATTGGGTTTCCAGATACTATCCAGTCTGATAGAGGCACTCAGTTTATTGCCGCATCGACCCAAGCTTTCACCAAAATGTTAGGAGTGAAACAAGTCTTCAATAGCCCCTATCATCCTCACTCGAGCGGGATTATAGAAAAGCTTAACGGGGATCTGAAGCACATGCTTGCAAAAGTAACTCAAGATCACCCCAATAACTGGGATGTATACCTACCAGCTGTCCTTTTTGCTTATCGCGAGGTACCACATTCTAGTACCGGTTTCTCTCCTTTTGAACTAATTTATGGTGCCAAACCACGAGGCCCATTAACAATTTATCACCAAATGTTAACTGACTCTACTGCAGTACTTAAACCCATATCATCATTCTTATATGTAACATCATTGCGTGAAAGGATTATTAAATCATGTGAAATTGCTAAAAATGCACTAAAACTATCTGGTGCTACTTACAGACAGTACGCAGACAAAGGTAACAGGACTATAACATTGACACCTGGACAGGACGTTCTACTACTACTACCTAGTGACAGACAGCTACTGACTGATTCTTGGCAGGGACCTTTTAAAGTGACAAGACAAATCTCACCTGTAGACTACGAAATCCTAATAAAAGACAAACACAAAATATTTCACATAAATATGCTAAGACCATACCACAACAGAGACAACGAACAAGACGATACGACAGCTTGCACCGTGATAATAGATCACGAAGATGACGATTCTAGCGACGAGATTCCAACACCTACATTAGACACGACAAACTGCTTGAATGAGATCAAGATCAATCCAAACTTAAGTCAAGCAGAGACAAACAGTTGCAAACAGTTGATACAACAGTACAACACCATCTTTTCCGACAACCCAGGACAAACAGAATTAGTACAGCATCACATCACACTCACATCAAACACACCCATAAGATGCAGACCATACACAATACCATTACATTACAAAGAACAATTACATCAAGAAATCATCAACTTAGAAAAAAAACAACATCATCAGACGATCCTTATCAGACTTCTCTTCACCCATGGTCATTGTACGCAAAAAGGACAACACAATACGACTTTGCATCGACTACAGAAAACTGAACAAAATAACTGTTTTAGATCTTGAACCAATGGCAAACACTGACGATCTTCTGACAGAACTGACTGACGCTAAGTTCTTTACGACGCTTGACATGTCTAAAGGTTACTGGCAGATAGCTGTACATGAAGACAGCAGACATCTAACAGCTTTTGCCACGCCTTGGGGACTGTACGAATGGTGCAAACTTCCATTTGGGCTAGTCAATGCCCCAGCCACATTCGTACGCATGACACGACTCCTCATAGCTGACATCCCGAATATTATTTGCTATATCGACGACATCTGTGTCCATACAGAGACAATGACGGAACATATAAAGACACTAGAACAGACACTAGAACGTATCAGACAGCACGGACTGACAGTGAAGCCTTCAAAGGTGAGCATGGCTTACCAAGAGATATCATTTTTGGGGTACAGAATATCCAATGGCTTTGTCATGACAGACAACAAAATTGTCTCCAAAATTCTAAAACTGTCACTCCCGACCAATAAGAAACAAGTCCGGAGTTTGTTGGGACTGATCAATTATTACAGGCAATTCATTCCTGATTTTTCAGAACTGACCGAGGTTTTTACTAATTTACTAACTAAGGATAAGCCTGAAAAAGTTGTACACGATGAATGCCTACGAAATGCATTTCATAAAGTTTTGGCATACTTTTCTGATAAGAACTCGAATAATCTCATCCTTAAATTGCCCAACATCCATTTACCTTTCAGATTGAGAACAGATGCTAGCTCCGTTGCGATTGGGGCAGTCCTGTTGCAGGAATACAACAACATCCTGCATCCCGTTTGTTTTATATCAAGAAAACTAAGGCCTCGAGAGCGGGCGTGGTCCATTCCAAAATTAGAGGCACTTGCCTTAGTAGAAAGTGTGACGAAACTATCCAGATACCTTCTAGGACGTCACTTTATCATCGAAACTGACAACAGTCCATTACGGTATATAAATGCCGGAGTACCATCCAACAATATGATTGCTCGCTGGTCCTTGAAGCTTCAAAATTACAGTTTCGAGGTTCGACATATTCCAGGCAGAATCAATACAATTGCCGATCTTTTGTCCCGTTGTCCAACCGACCCAGTAAGCAATGTCTGAGTGCAGAGTGTACTAATACACTCAGACCAACACAGCCACCAATGAGTGAATTTTGTTTCTATTCACCTACTGTGTAAGGTCTATAATTGTAATTGTGATACGGTTAAAAACCGACATGTATAATATACTTATTTTAATTAAGTCTTGTAATGAGTGTAGTATAATTGTGTAGTGTGTGTTAGAAAGAGAACATTATTAACTGTAAATATACAACAAGAACAGTGTCACAGACGCTTAACCACTTACCAGAAGCGAACAATTGCGGGTTAACAGTGACAGCTGTGTGTGGATTTCTTCACCGTGATATTTTAACGACGTGTGCAAATGTGGACTGAACAGTGACTTCTACAAGCGAACTTAATCCAAAAGGTTCGACACTCAAACATCAGAAATAAGAACAGTCAATCATTATCCATAAGTTGTGAACACATCGGAAATAAGAACATTCCATCATAATCCGAAAGTTGTGATACTATAACATCAGACATGAACTTTGAGAACATTTTACTATCCGTTATAAAATAACACCTGAGCAGTTGTGTTCAGACAGTGTAACAGCAACTAAATTTTGAGTTTCGTGTGTACTTCCTGTGTAATTTAAAAAGTACACCAAAATTAGCAGACGATATACAAATATTCAAAAACTTATGACGATTGTAAAATCCTTTTGAATCTATAAAATATAATACACCAATTGGGTACTTATTTATTTTGATTAGTGTAATCTTAGAATCATATTTTGATTAATGTATTCATATTACCGACTTTTTCTCGTTAATATGAAAAAACGTCAAGCAATGACGCTAAGAAATTAAATAATTATTGTAATTTATTGTATTGCTTGAATGTCAAAATTACTTCCCTTGCATTTATGAATTACACCAAGGGCCATAATTTGAAACATATTCAATAGTGTGTATTGTATAAATAGACATTTTGTTGCTCAAATGGCTAACACACCGGGTAGGCGTCCACCAAGCATGGCAGAGAGCTGCCAACATTGCAAACCAACATAAGAGCTCCTGGCCAAATGAGGTCAGAGTTTGAGTGTTTAATACGACTCATATAAAGCCGTATTTCAGTCTGGCTAGATGGCTGTTGCAAAACAACCATATTATTACGTTTTTTTCAAATTGCTGCGAGGTAGATGCGAGAAGCTGGTACTACTGATCTGACTGGGTATTGTTGCAATTGAGGTAACCAGCCATCAGGGGGATGAAACCTGATTTGTGTTAAAAGTTGAACTTCATTTGTCATTTCAATGCAACTTACATTTATCGTATATATTTCTATGCCATATATGTATTTTCATGCATAACACAGGGAAAGGGTAGACTCTGACATGAAGTTAACACTACCCCAGTATATACATACATCATGAATGAAAGATGGCATCTTTCATTGAGGTACCCGGGGAGGATGTCAGAGCCTAACATGGGATAGCTATGCAGCAACATCGTTACGACACCCGGCGGACAAGAATTGTCGGCTGGCAAGATTGTTACCTGACACGCGACCAGCGGTCAGGCTGACGACAAGACGCACGCATGCCACGTGACGCCACTAGAGGCGGTCAGCAAGTTGCGCGCTAGCGACAGACCGAGCTGGGACCTGAGACTGGAAGGACGTGTGCGGTGAAAGCAAGGCGTTTGTGTGGATCTCTGTGGGTGAAAGCCGAACGACTGTCATCTTGAGCGTCAGACTTGTGAGCTGTATTGTGGTTGTGAGCGTCGTGAGTTATATATTGTATATTGTTGTAATCATCGTTCTGTATTTAATATGGCAATAAATCCATAAAACGTTGTGTCGTTGAGTCTTACGTCGAATCATGTTATACTTGTACTGTCTCACACGTGTTAGCCCAACGAGCCAATTCTAAGGTCCTGACATGTATGTAACCAAAATTTACTCCAACGTATATAACCAAGATTTACTATAATGTATGTAACCAAGATTTACTCCAACGTATATAAAAAAGATTTACGCTAATGTATGTAACAAAGATTTACTCTAACGTATGTAACCAAGATTTACTCTAATGTATGTAACCAAGATTTACTCTAATGTATGTAACCAAGATTTACTCTAATGTATGTAACAAAGATTTACTCTAACGTATGTAACCAAGATTTACTCTAATGTATGTAACCAAGATTTACCCTAAAGTATGTAACCAAGATTTACACTAACGTATGTAACCAAGATTTACACTAACGTATGTAACCAAGATTTACACTAACGAATGTAACCACAATTTACCCTAACGTATGTGAGCAAGATTTACTCTAACACATGTAACCAAGATTTACACTAATATATATGTATGTAATAAGAACTAACCCTGAAGTATTTAACCAAGATTTCCCCTAACATTTGTAACTAAGGTTTACCTAGATGTATTAATCGTTAGGGGACATCTTTGGTAGTTGAAAACTGTGTGACAACTTCCAATATTGATGGCGAAAGAACAAATAAACAGCTTGATGGCCTGGACACATGGCATATTGGGGACAAGAAAATGGGTCTGATCCATCATTCTGGTCATCGTGTCACATGGGTACAGGAACTGATAAATCACTCTGGTCATCGTGTCACACAGGTACAGGAGACCGGACCTGATCCATCACTGTGGTCATCGTGTCACATGGCAACAAGAGAACGGACCTGATCCATCACTGTGGTCATCGTGTGACATGGCAACAAGAGAACTTACCTGATCCATCACTCTGGTAATCGTGTGACATGGGCACAGGAGAATTGACCTGATCCATCACTCTGGTCATCATGTCACATAGCAACAAGAGAACGGACCTAATCCATCAATGTGGTCATCGTGTGACATGGCAACAAGAGAACGGACCTGATCCATCACTGTGGTCATTGTGTCACATGGCAACAAGAGAACGGACGTAATCCATCACTGTGGTCATCGTGTGACATGGCAACAAGATAATGGACCTGATCCATCACTGTGGTCATCGTGTCACATGGCAATAAGAGAACCGACCTGATCCATCACTGTGGTCATCGTGTCACATGGCAACAAGAGAACGGACCTGATCCATCACTGTGGTCATCGTGACACATGGCAACAAGAGAACGGACCTGATCCATCACTGTGGTCATCTTGTCACGTGGCAATAAGAGAACGGACCTGATCCATCACTGTGGTCATCGTGTCACATGGCAATAAGAGAACGGACCTGATACATCACTGTGGTCATCGTGTCACATGGCAATAAGAGAACGGACCTGATCCATCACTGTGGTCATCGTGTGATGTGGCAACAAGAGAACGGACCTGATCCATCACTCTGGTCATCGTGTGACATGGCAACAAGAGAACGGACCTGATCCATCACTGTGGTCATTGTGTCACATGGCAACAAGAGAACGGACGTAATCCATCACTGTGGTCATCGTGTGACATGGCAACAAGATAATGGACCTGATCCATCACTGTGGTCATCGTGTCACATGGCAATAAGAGAACCGACCTGATCCATCACTGTGGTCATCGTGTCACATGGCAACAAGAGAACGGACCTGATCCATCACTGTGGTCATCGTGACACATGGCAACAAGAGAACGGACCTGATCCATCACTGTGGTCATCTTGTCACGTGGCAATAAGAGAACGGACCTGATCCATCACTGTGGTCATCGTGTCACATGGCAATAAGAGAACGGACCTGATACATCACTGTGGTCATCGTGTCACATGGCAATAAGAGAACGGACCTGATCCATCACTGTGGTCATCGTGTGATGTGGCAACAAGAGAACGGACCTGATCCATCACTCTGGTCATCGTGTCACATGGAAACAAGAGAACGGACCTGATCCATCACTGTGGTCATCGTGTGACATGGCAACAAGAGAACGGACCTGATCCATTACTCTGGTCATCGTGTCACATGGCAACAAGAGAACTTACCTGATCCATCACTGTGGCCATCGTGTGATGTGGCAACAAGAGAATTGACCTGATCCATCACTCTGGTCATCATGTCACATAGCAACAAGAGAACGGACCTAATCCATCACTGTGGTCATCGTGTGACATGGCAACAAGAGAACGGACCTGATCCATCACTGTGGTCATCGTGTCACATGGCAACAAGAGAACCGACCTGATCCATCACTGTGGTCATCGTGTGACATGGCAACAAGATAATGGACCTGATCCATCACTGTGGTCATCGTGTCACATGGCAATAAGAGAACCGACCTGATCCATCACTGTGGTCATCGTGTCACATGGCAACAAGAGAACGGACCTGATCCATCACTGTGGTCATCGTGACACATGGCAACAAGAGAACGGACCTGATCCATCACTGTGGTCATCTTGTCACGTGGCAATAAGAGAACGGACCTGATCCATCACTGTGGTCATCGTGTCACATGGCAATAAGAGAACGGACCTGATACATCACTGTGGTCATAGTGTCACATGGCAATAAGAGAACGGACCTGCTCCATCACTGTGGTCATCGTGTGATGTGGCAACAAGAGAACGGACCTGATCCATCACTCTGGTCATCGTGTCACATGGAAACAAGAGAACGGACCTGATCCATCATTGTGGTCATCGTGTGATGTGGCAACAAGAGAACGGACCTGATCCATTACTCTGGTCATCGTGTCACATGGCAACAAGAGAACGGACCTGATCCATCACTGTGGCCATCGTGTGATGTGGCAACAAGAGAACGGACCTGATCCATCACTGTGGTCATCGTGTGACATGGGCACAGGAGAACGGACCTGATCCATCACTGTGGTCATCGTGTCACATGGCAACAAGAGAACGGACCTGATCCATCACTGTGGTCATCGTGTCACATGGCAACAAGAGAACGGACCTGATCCATCACTCTGGTCATCTTGTCACGTGGCAACAAGAGAACGGACCTAATCCATCACTGTGGTCATCGTGTGACATGGCAACAAGAGAACGGACCTGATACATCACTGTGGTCATCGTGTCACATGGCAATAAGAGAACGGACCTGATCCATCACTGTGGTCATCATGTGATGTGGCAACAAGAGAACGGACCTGATCCATCACTCTGGGCATCGTGTCACATGGCAACAAGAGAACGGATCTGATCCATCACTGTGGTCATCGTGTGACATGGCAACAAGAGAACGGACCTGATCCATTACTCTGGTCATCGTGTCACATGGCAACAAGAGAACGGACCTGATCCATCACTGTGGCCATCGTGTGATGTGGCAACAAGAGAACGGACCTGATCCATCACTGTGGTCATCGTGTCACATAGCAACAAGAGAACGGACCTAATCCATCACTGTGGTCATCGTGTGACATGGCAACAAGAGAACGGACCTGATCCATCACTGTGGTCATCGTGTCACATGGCAACAAGAGAACAGACGTAATCCATCACTGTGGTCATCGTGTGACATGGCAACAAGAGAATGGACCTGATCCATCACTGTGGTCATCGTGTCACATGGCAATAAGAGAACCGACCTGATCCATCACTGTGGTCATCGTGTCACATGGCAACAAGAGAACGGACCTGATCCATCACTGTGGTCATCGTGACACATGGCAACAAGAGAACGGACCTGATCCATCACTGTGGTCATCTTGTCACGTGGCAATAAGAGAACGGACCTGATCCATCACTGTGGTCATCGTGTCACATGGCAATAAGAGAACGGACCTGATACATCACTGTGGTCATCGTGTCACATGGCAATAAGAGAACGGACCTGATCCATCATTGTGGTCATCGTGTGATGTGGCAACAAGAGAACGGACCTGATCCATCACTCTGGTCATCGTGTCACATGGAAACAAGAGAACGGACCTGGTCCATCACTGTGGTCATCGTGTGATGTGGCAACAAGAGAACGGACCTGATCCATTACTCTGGTCATCGTGTCACATGGCAACAAGAGAACGGACCTGATCCATCACTGTGGCCATCGTGTGATGTGGCAACAAGAGAACGGACCTGATCCATCACTGTGGTCATCGTGTGACATGGGCACAGGAGAACGGACCTGATCCATCACTGTGGTCATCGTGTCACATGGCAACAAGAGAACTGACCTGATTCATCACTCTGGTCATCGTGTGATGTGGCAACAAGAGAACTGACCTGATCCATCACTGTGGTCATCGTGTCACATGGCAACAAGAGAACTGACCTGATCCATCACTCTGGTCATCGTGTCGCATGGCAACAAGAGAACGGACCTGATCCATCACTCTGGTCATCGTGTGACATGGCAACAAGAGAACGGACCTGATCCATCACTGTGGTCATCGTGTGACATGGGAAAGACCGGCCGCTTGTCGGCGAGGCACATGATGAATGAATTCTGCTGTTAATCTCCCAGTTGATGTGGGAAGTAAGAGACACACTTGAGGGCACGATTAGCAGCACATGGTCTTTTATCCACGTTTGTTACAGACCAATCAGCACATGGTCCTTGATCTACATTTGTTATAGACCAATCAGCACATGATCCTTGACCAAAATTTGTTATTAACCAATCAGCACATGATCCTTGACCCACATTTGTTATTGACCAATCAGCACTACGTGAGTAGTACCAGGCCGGTCGCCATTACCCCCGGAGACATAGCCTGGCACCCACATTAAGTTGAATCGACCTGCAAGCTCAGGGCAGTTGTAAACATCAGCCTCGTTGAGGTTTCGAACTATCGACCATCGGGCCGGCATGCCGGCGTTTAGTACGAGGCCAGCGTCTAGTCACCAAGCCACCAGGCCAGCGTCTAGCCACCAGGCCAGCGTTTAGCCACCAGGCCAGCGTCTAGCCTTCAGGCCAGCGTCTAGCTACCAGGCCATCAGGCCAGCGTCTAGCCACCAGGACAGCGTCTAGCCTTCAGGCCAGCGTCTAGCCACCAGGCCAGCGTCTAGCCACCAGGCCAGCGTCTAGCTACGAGGCCAGCGTCTAGTCACCAGGCCAGCGTCTAGCCACACGGCCAGCGTCTAGTCACCAGGCCACCAGGCCAGCGTCTAGTCACCAGGCCAGCTTCTAGCTACGAGGCCAGCGTCTAGTCACCAGGCCAGCGTCTAGCCACCAGGCCAGCGTCTAGCCACCAGGCCAGCGTCTAGCTACGAGGCCAGCGTCTAGCCACCAGGCCGGCGTCTAGTCACCAGGCCAGAGTCTAGCCACCAGGCCAGCGTCTAGTCACCAGGCCACAAGGCCAGCGTCTAGCCACCAGGCCAGCGTCTAGCCAGCAGGCCACCAGGCCAGCGTCTAGTCACTAGGCAAGCGTCTAGCCACCAGGCCAGCGTCTAGCCACCAGGCCAGCGTCTAGCCACCAGGCCACCAGGCCAGCGTCTAGCCACCAGGCCATCAGGCCAGCGTCTAGCCACCAGGCCACCAGGCCAACGTCTAGCCACCATGCCAGCGTCTAGTCACCAGGCCACCGTCTAGCTACGAGGCCAACGTCTAGCTACGAGGCCAGCGTCTAGCTACGAGGCCAGCGTCTAGCTACGAGGCCAGCGTCTAGTTACCAGGCCAGCGTCTAGCTACGAGGCCAGCGTCTAGTCACCAGGCCAACTTCTAGCTACGAAGCCAGCGTCTAGCTACGAGGCCAGCGTCTAGTCACCAGGCCAGCGTCTAGTCACCAGGCCAGCGTCTAGTCACCAGGCCAGCGTCTAGTCACCAGGCCAGCGTCTAGCCACCAGGCCAGCGTCTATCTACGAGGCCAGCGTCTAGCCACCAGGCCACCAGGCCAACGTCTAGCCACCATGCCAGCGTCTAGTCACCAGGCCAGCGTCTAGCTACGAGGCCAACGTCTAGCTACGAGGCCAGCGTCTAGCTACGAGGCCAGCGTCTAGCTACGAGGCCAGCGTCTAGTTACTAGGCAAGCGTCTAGCCACCAGGCCAGCGTCTAGCCACCAGGCCAGCGTCTAGCCACCAGGCCACCAGGCCAGCGTCTAGCCACCAGGCCATCAGGCCAGCGTCTAGTCACCAGGCCAGCGTGTAGTCACCAGGCCAGCGTCTAGTCACCAGGCCAGCGTCTAGTCACCAGGCCAGCGTCTAGCCTTCAGGCCAGCGTCTAGTTACCAGGCCACCAGGCCAGCGTCTAGCTACGAGGCCAGCGTCTAGCCACCAGGCCAGCGTCTAGCTACGAGGCCAGCGTCTAGCTACGAGGCCAGCGTCTGGCCACCAGGCCAGCGTCTAGCTACGAGGACACCGTCTAGTTACCAGGCCAACAGGCCAGCGTCTAGTTACCAGGCCACAAGGCCAGCGTCTAGCCACCAGGCCAGCGTCTAGCTATGAGGCCAGCGTCTAGCCACCAGGCCAGCGTCTAGCTACGAGGCCAGCGTCTAGTCACCAGGCCAGCGTCTAGCTACGAGGCCAGCGTCTAGTCACCAGGCCAGCGTCTAGATACGAGGCTAGCGTCTAGCCTTCAGGCCAGCGTCTAGCTACGAGGCCAGTGTCTAGCTACAAGGCCAGCGTCTAGCTACGAGGCCAGCGTCTAGCTACGAGGCCAGCGTCTAGTTACCAGGCCAGCGTCTAGATACGAGGCCAGCGTCTAGTCACCAGGCCAACGTCTAGCTACGAGGCCAGCGTCTAGCTACGAGGCCAGCGTCTAGTCACCAGGCCACCGTCTAGCTACGAGGCCAGCGTCTAGTCACCAGGCCAGCGTCTAGATACGAGGCTAGCGTCTAGCCTTCAGGCCAGCGTCTAGCTACGAGGCCAGTGTCTAGCTACAAGGCCAGCGTCTAGCTACGAGGCCAGCGTCTAGCTACGAGGCCAGCGTCTAGTTACCAGGCCAGCGTCTAGATACGAGGCCAGCGTCTAGTCACCAGGCCAACGTCTAGCTACGAAGCCAGCGTCTAGCTACGAGGCCAGCGTCTAGTCACCAGGCCAGCGTCTAGTCACCAGGCCAGCGTGTAGTCACCAGGCCAGCGTCTAGTCACCAGGCCAGCGTCTAGTCACCAGGCCAGCGTCTAGCCTTCAGGCCAGCGTCTAGCTACGAGGCCAGCGTCTAGCTATGAGGCCAGCGTCTAGCTACGAGGCCAGCGTCTAGTTACCAGGCCACCAGGCCAGCGTCTAGCTACGAGGCCAGCGTCTAGCCACCAGGCCAGCGTCTAGCTACGAGGCCAGCGTCTAGCTACGAGGCCAGCGTCTGGCCACCAGGCCAGCGTCTAGTTACCAGGCTACCAGGCCAGCGTCTAGCTACGAGGACAGCGTCTAGTTACCAGGCCAACAGGCCAGCGTCTAGTTACCAGGCCACCAGGCCAGCGTCTAGCCACCAGGCCAGCGTCTAGCTATGAGGCCAGCGTCTAGCCACCAGGCCAGCGTCTAGCTACGAGGCCAGCGTCTAGTCACCAGGCCAGCGTCTAGCCGCCAGGCCACCGTCTAGCTACGAGGCCAGCGTCTAGTCACCAGGCCAGCGTCTAGCCGACAGGCCACCGTCTAGCTACGAGGCCAGAGTCTAGTCACCAGGCCAGCGTCTAGCCACCAGGCCAGCGTCTAGCCTCCAGGCCAGCGTCTAGCTACGAGGTCAGCGTCTAGCTACCAGGCCAGCGTCTAGTTACCAGGCCACCAGGCCACCAGGCCAGCGTCTAGCCACCAGGCCAGCGTCTAGCTACGAGGCCAGCGTCTAGCCACCAGGCCAGCGTCTAGCAACGAGGCCAGCGTCTAGCTACGAGGCCAGCGTCTAGCTACGAGGCCAGCGTCTAGCCACCAGGCCAGCGTCTAGCCACCAGGCCAGTGTCTAGCTACGAGGCCAGCGTCTAGCTACGAGGCCAGCGTCTAGCCATCAGGCCAGCGTCTAGCTACGAGGCCAGCGTCTAGCTACGAGGCCAGCGTCTAGCCATCAGGCCAGCGTCTAGCTACGAGGCCAGCATCTAGCTACGAGGCCAGCGTCTAGCCACCAGGCCAGCGTCTAGCCACCAGGCCAGCGTCTAGCTACGAGGCCAGCGTCTAGCTACGAGGCCAGCGTCTAGCCACCAGGCCAGCGTCTAGCCACCAGGCCAGTGTCTAGCTACGAGGCCAGCGTCTAGCTACGAGGCCAGCGTCTAGCCACCAGGCCAGCGTCTAGCTACGAGGCCAGCGTCTAGTTACCAGGCCACCAGGCCAGTGTCTAGCTACGAGGCCAGCGTCTAGCTACGAGGCCAGCGTCTAGCCACCAGGCCAGCGTCTAGCTACGAGGCCAGCGTCTAGTTACCAGGCCACCAGGCCAGTGTCTAGCTACGAGGCCAGCGTCTAGCTACGAGGCCAGCGTCTAGCTACGAGGCCAGCGTCTAGCTACGAGGCCAGCGTCTAGTCACCAGGCCAGCGTCTAGCTACGAGGCCAGCGTCTAGTCACCAGGCAAGCGTCTAGTTACCAGGCCACCAGGCCAGCGTCTAGCTATGAGGCCAGCATCTAGCTACGAGGCCAGCGTCTAGCTACGAGGCCAGCGTCTAGTCACCAGGCAAGCGTCTAGCCACCAGGCTAGCGTCTAGACACCAGGCCAGCGTCTAGTCACCAGGCCAGCGACTATCCGCCAGGCCAGCGTCTAGCTACGAGGCCAGCGTCTAGTCACCGGGCCACCAGGCCAGCGTCTAGCCGCCAGGCCACCGTCTAGCTACGAGACCAGCGTCTAGTCACCAGGCCAGCGTCTAGCCGCCATGCCACCGTCAAGCTACGATGCCAGCGTCTAGTCACCAGGCCAGCGTCTAGCAGACAGGCCACCGTCACGCTACGAGGCCAGCGTCTAGTCACCAGGCCAGCGTCTATCCGCCATGCCACCGTCAAGCTACGATGCCAGCGTCTAGTCACCAGGCCAGCGTCTAGCCGACAGGCCACCGTCACGCTACGAGGCCAGCGTCTAGTCACCAGGCCAGCGTCTAGCCACCAGGCCAGCGTCTAGCCACCAGGCCAGCGTCTAGCTACGAGGCCAGCGTCTAGCTACCAGGCCAGCGTCTAGTTACCAGGCCACCAGGCCAGCGTCTAGCCACCAGGCCAGCGTCTAGCCGCCAGGCCAGCGTCTAGCTACGAGGCCAGCGTCTAGCCACCAGGCCAGCGTCTAACTACGAGGCCAGCGTCTAGTCACCATGCAAGCGTCTAGCCACCAGACTAGCGTCTAGACACCAGGCCAGCGTCTAGTCACCAGGCCAGCGACTAGTCGCCAGGCCAGCGTCTAGCTACGAGGCTAGCGTCTAGTCACCAGGCCAGCGTCTAGTCAACAGGTCAGCGTCTAGTCACCAGGCCAGCGTCTAGTCACCAGGCCAGCGTCTAGTCACCAGGCCAGCGTCTAGTCACCAGGCCAACGTCTAGTCACCAGGCCAACGTCTAGCTACGAGGCCAACGTCTAGCTACGAGGCCAGCGTCTAGCCACCAGGCCAACGTCTAGCTACGAGGCCAGCGTCTAGCTACGAGGCCAGCGTCTAGTTACCAGGCCACCAGGCCAGTGTCTAGCTACGAGGCCAGCGTCTAGCTACGAGGCCAGCGTCTAGCTACGAGGCCAGCGTCTAGTCACCAGGCCAGCGTCTAGCCGCCAGGCCACCGTCTAGCTACGAGGCCAGCGTCTAGTCACTAGGCCAGCGTCTGGCCGCCAGGCCACCGTCTAGCTACGAGGCCAGCGTCTAGTCACTAGGCCAGCGTCTGGCCGCCAGGCCACCGTCTAGCTACGAGGCCAGCGTCTAGTCACCAGGCCAGCGTCTAGCTACGAGGCCAGCGTTTAGCTACCAGGCCAGCGTCTAGTTACCAGGCCACCAGGCCACCAGGCCAGCGTCTAGCCACCAGGCCAGCGTCTAGCCACCAGGCCAGCGTCTAGCTACGAGGCCAGCGTCTAGCCACCAGGCCAGCGTCTAGCTACGAGGCCACCAGGCCAGCGTCTAGCTACCAGGCCAGCGTCTAGTTACCAGGCCACCAGGCCAGTGTCTAGCCACCAGGCTAGCGTCTAGACACCAGGCCAGCGTCTAGTCACCAGGCCAGCGACTTGCCGCCAGGCCAGCGTCTAGCTACGAGGCCAGCGTCTAGTCACCAGGCCAGCGTCTAGTCACCAGGCCAGCGTCTAGTCACCAGGCCAGCGTCTTGTCACCAGGCCAACGTCTAGTCACCAGGCCAGCGTCTAGCCACCAGGCCAACGTCTAGCTACGAGGCCAGCGTCTAGCTACGAGGCCAGCGTCTAGCTACGAGGCCAGCGTCTAGTTACCAGTCCAGAGTCTAGCCACCAGGCTAGCGTCTAGACACCAGGCCAGCGTTTAGTCACCAGGCCAGCGACTAGCCGCCAGGCCAGTGTCTAGATACGAGGCCAGCGTCTAGTCACCAGGCCACCGGGCCAGCGTCTAGCCGCCAGGCCACCGTCTAGCAACGAGGCCAGCGTCTAGCTACGAGGCCAGAGTCTAGTCACCAGGCCACCAGGCCAGCGTCTAGCTACGAGGCCAGCGTCCAGTCACCAGGCCAGCGTCTAGCTACGAGGCCAGCGTCTAGCTACGAGGCCAGCGTCTAGTCACCAGGCCACCAGGCCAGCGTCTAGCTACGAGGCCAGCGTCTAGTCACCAGGCCACCAGGCCAGCGTCTAGCTACGAGGCCTGCGTCTAGTCACCAGGCCACCAGGCCAACGTCTAGCCGCCAGGCCACCGTCTAGCTACGAGGCCAGCGTCTAGCTACGAGGCCAGCGTCTAGTCACCAGGCCAGCGTCTAGTCATCAGGCCAGCATCTAGTCACCAGGCCACCAGGCCAGCGTCTAGCTACGAGGCCAGCGTCTAGTCACCAGGCCACTAGGCCAGCGTCTAGCTACGAGGCCAGCGTCTAGTCACCAGGCCACCAGGCCAACGTCTAGCCGCCTGGCCACCGTCTAGCTACGAGGCCAGCGTCTAGCTACAAGGCCAGCGTCTAGTCACCAGGCCAGCGTCTAGTCACCAGGCCAGCGTCTAGTCACCAGGCCACCAGGCCAGCGTCTAGCTACGAGGCCAGCGTCTAGTCACCAGGCCACCAGGCCAGCGTCTAGCTACGAGGCCAGCGTCTAGTCACCAGGCAAGCGTCTAGCCACCGGGCCAGCTTCTAGCTACGAGGCCAGCGTCTAGCTACGAGGCCAGCGTCTAGTTACCAGGCCATCAGGTCAGCGTCTAGCCACCAGGCCAGCGTCTAGCCGCCAGGCCAGCGTCTAGTCACCAGGCCATCAGGCCAGTGTCTAGCCGCCAGGCCAGCGTCTAGTCACCATGCCAGCGTCTAGTCACCAGGCCATCAGGCCAGCGTCTAGCTGCCAGGCCAGCGTCTAGTTACCAGGCCATCAGGCCAGCGTCTAGCTGCCAGACCAGCGTCTAGTTACCAGGCCATCAGGCCAGCGTCTAGCCACCAGGCTAGCGTCTAGCCACCAGGCCAGCATTTAGCCACGACGCCGGCGCGGCTCAACATGCCTGCGTTCTAGAACGAAAATATTGGCGTGTGGTGAGGCGTCGGACACCTCAACGGCCGCTCCAGTTGACAGGACAGTAACACAAGTATCACACATTTGACAAGACAGGACAGTAACACAAGCATCACACAGTTGACAAGACAGGACAGTCACACAAGCATCACACTTCTTACACAGGACAGTCACACAAGCATCACACTTCCTACAAAAGACAGGAGATTGCGGAGTTAGCCGACATGAATTACTTGATAATGAGATTCCAGTAAGGAATGAAATCGGCGTTGGAAACTTAAATATTTATTTTATTCAATGGCGAATGGAAGGACGGCAGATGTGAAAGCATTCTATCTAGGTGCCATGGAGATCTGGGCGCGCGAATTTGTCGAATGCTGTGATGAATGAATTGTTCGAGTCAGTGTGGGACATGTATGTGTCAATGCACCCATTGTTGGTTGCACACAAGCGCGGGGAATCCTCGCCGCTGGCGTCAATTGGCTAACAAGCCAGACAGCGCAGATCTGTCAACAGCCGAGACAGGTTCACCGGTGGGGGAGCCTTTGTTGGGGGACGCCGACCAACGATGCAATTAATTGGAGACATTGTGTACATAATAACTGCAAACTGAACATACATGGACAGAAAACATGGGTATAGAATAGTAGATACAACATACATAGACAGAGAACATGGGCATAGAATAGCAGATTTAACATACATAGAAAACGTGAGTATTGGATAGCAGATACAACATAAGTAGACAGAAAACATGGGCACAGAATAGCAGATTTAACATACATAGACAGAAAACATTTAATATACATAGACAGAGAACAGGGACACAGAATAGCAGATATAACATACATGGACAGAAAATATGGCCATTGAATAGAAGGGGAGTACGGTTGCAGAAATCAGTCATACATACACAGAACGAACGAATGAACTTTATTTTCAAAGACGATTACACAAATAGACACACATAGTATTATTTGGCGCTCACAGAAGAAGAAGAAGGAAATAGAGATTAGAAGACGCACTTTCTTTTTTTGCATATCCTTTACAGGACATCGCTGTTAACACCAGCATCTTTCAGCTGTATGTTGATTTCTTGGCAAGATTACGCTAAGTAGTTTGCCATTGCGTTCTGAGCGGCCGGCTCACATACCCCGTAAGTTACCGATGCGGTTCGAACCACTGCTGATTCTCACCGTCATCACGTTACCGACGAGAGTATACGAGATTACGGAGAAAAGTCATAACCTCTAAGCCACGAAGCAGAAGACGCACTAGACAAAATATAATTTAAAAGCTATAATAGTTACCAACCGGGATCGAACCTGTCGCCTCCAAATGACGACGGCGCCTCGCTGAAGGAACAAGTGTACTTCGACGCACGACCAACTAGACACTCCAAAAAAAGTGTCTTCATTGGTCGTGTCTATCATACACATGAACCAAACAACTATGGAATACGGACAGAATTCGTATCAAACCATTGAGATATCACCATAGGTCTAGTGCGTCTTCTAATCTCTATTTCCTTCTTCTCCTTCTGTGAGTGCCATATAATACTATATGTGTCTATGTATGTAATCGTCTTAGTGGCCTCAACGGTTCTCCCCATTGATTTCTTGTGTTTACGTTTACAGCATTAGAACCGACCAATCATTTCTCTTCTTTAAATATTTGTTCATATATACTCGACAACAGCATTACGGTTCGATGTGTTTGTGTGTTTGTTATTTGACCTATGCTGGTTTAATATGAATTATGAGACCTAAGGTGATATCTCAATGGTTTGATACGAATTCTGTCCGTATTCCATAGTTGTTTGGTTCATGTGTATGATAGACACGACCAATGAAGACACTTTTTTTTTGGAGTGTCTAGTTGGTCGTGCGTCGAAGTACACTTGTTCCTTCAGCGAGGCGCCGTCGTCATTTGGATGCGACAGGTTCGATCCCGGTCGGTAACTATTATAGCTATCAAATTTTATGTTGTCTAGTGCGCCTTCTAATCTCTATTTCCTTCTTCTTTATTTTCAAAGGGGTCACAAATTGGGCGCGCAGGTCCGTCTTACATCCAGCCCTTCCAATCACTCATCTTTCGTTCATCAACTGTGTATGTAAGATTCACACAGGAAAACATTGTCAAATGAATGTTGGAAACATAAACAGTGCATATTACCATGTTATGAGACAGGCAGACACACGTACACAAGTAGATTCATAAACACATACCTGGATATATACCTACATCATTTACTCAAACTCTCACAGTTTTGCACCCACTCAATAACACACCAATACACACTCCCTCGCATACACATATATTCATTCACAATCACAAACTCACTACCAAATGTTAGGAAAGGGATGCAGGTTATTTTCTTCCACGCTGTGTACCAAACAGGGCTGTCGAATAAGTACTGTGGGCCAAACAGGGCTGTTGAATAAGTACTGTGGGCCAAACAAGGGCTGTTGAATAAGTACTGTGCACCAAACAGGGTTGTTGAATAAGTACTGTGGGCCAAACAAGGGGTGTTGAATAAGTACTATGCACCAAACAGGGCTTTTGAATAAGTACTGTGGGCCAAACAAGGGTGTTGAATAAGTACTGTGGGCCAAACAAGGGGTGTTGAATAAGTACTGTGGGCCAAACAGGGGGTGTTGAATAAGTTAATTAGTTAGTTAGTTAGTAGCAGTTCCAACTTCACATCAATGGTTCGTCCCCATTATGCTTCGTTCCTGTGCCAGTGAATATCACACAAAACGCTCCCCACTGCCCAATGTGAAAAAGACGGGAGTCTCGACAAACAACAGCCCGCACAAATACACTGTGCATAATGCCGCCACCAGAATGTCAACACACCAGTCCCCCACGAAACACCCAGTTCATTTCTGATGGAATCGGCTGTCATTTTCCTATCTGAATGTTTCCTAGATGTTCACCCACACAGTCCACGAAAATACAGTTCATCGCTGATGGCAGTGGCAGTCAACAAGAAGCCCAGCAGCCACGCATTTCTGCATAAGGCTAAAACCGGTCAACTCTGGGACATAGCCATCTGCCATCGCTCCGAACATGCAGTCACGTTCCAAACAACCTCAGGCAGATTCAAAAGCATTTCACACGAAACTCACAACTCACAGTGTCGCGCCACGCACTCACTCAGTAGCAGGGCGACGGAACCATCAAGCCTCCTTAGTCGCCTCTTACGACATACGTGGTAGGCTACAGTGTTGCTATTCTTTGCTTCCCTTATGGGCCCCAGCAACACACGGGAGGTTGAATAAGTACTGTGGGCCAAACAAGGGGTGTTGAATAAGTACTGTGGGCCAAACAAGGGGTGTTGAATAAGTACTGTGGGCCAAACAGGGTTGTTGAATAAGTACTGTGGGCCAAAGAAAGGGTGTTGAATAAGTACTGTGGGCCAAAGAAAGGGTGTTGAATAAGTACTGTGGGCCAAACAGGGCTTTTGAATAAGTACTGTGGGCCAAACAAGGGTGTTGAATAAGTACTGTGGGCCAAACAAGGGTGTTGAATAAATACTATGCACCAAACAGGGCTGTTGAATAAGTACTGTGGGCGAAACAGGGTTGTTGAATAAGTACTGTGGGCCAAACAGGGCTGTTGAATAAGTACTGTGCACCAAACAGGGCTGTTGAATAAGTACTGTGGGCCAAACAAGGGGTGTTGAATAAGTACTGTGGGCCAAAGAAGGGGTGTTGAATAAGTACTGTGGGCCAAACAAGGGGTGTTGAATAAGTATTGTGGGCCAAACAGGGGGTGTTGAATAAATACTGTGGGCCAAACAGGGTTGTTGAATAAGTACTGTGGGCCAAAGAAAGGGTGTTGAATAAGTACTGTGGGCCAAACAGGGCTTTTGAATAAGTACTGTGGGCCAAACAAGGGTGTTGAATAAGTACTGTGGGCCAAACAAGGGTGTTGAATAAGTACTGTGCACCAAACAGGGCTGTTGAATAAGTACTGTGGGCCAAACAAGGGGTGTTGAATAAGTACTGTGGGCCAAACAAGGGGTGTTGAATAAGTACTGTGGGCCAAACAGGGGGTGTTGAATAAGTACTGTGGGCCAAACAAGGGTGTTGAATAAGTACTATACACCAAACAGGGATGTTGAATAAGTACTGTGGGCCAAACAGGGTTGTTGAATGAGTACTGTGGGCCAAACAGGGCTGTTGAATAAGTACTGTGCACCAAACAGGGCTGTTGAATAAGTACTGTGGGCCAAACAAGGGGTGTTGAATAAGTACTGGGGGCCAAACAGGGTTGTTGAATAAGTACTGTGGGCCAAACAAGGGTGTTGAATAAGTACTATGCACCAAACAGGGCTGTTGAATAAGTACTGTTGGCCAAATTTGGGTGTTGAATAAGTACCGTGGGTCAAACAGGACTGTTGTTTTATGCGTTGTATTAATGCTGTGCGTGCGTGTGGATATGGTGTGTGTATGTGTGTATATGTTGTATGTACGTGTATACAAGTGTGGGGACGTGTATACAAGTGTGGGGACGTGTATATAAGTGTGGGGACGTCTATTCTGCCCACATTCCTGAACGCTTCATGCTAAACTTAAACTGCGATCCACCAAATTGCAGTCAGGCATTGAGGCAGATCGGAACTCGTGGACAGGGAGGCTCGCATCTAATGTTCTCAATTAACGGTAGGCCAGTAGCCTGAGGCCCTAGACGGCACTTTGATGTGCGGCTGCACGCCATCTTGGGCAGATCCCAGCGATAGCAGCTACCAGGTTGTCTGAACACCTCGCTCGCTACCAGCCATGACAGCAACACCAGACCTGGAGGTAGACACGTGTTGACTAGCGGAGACTGGCTGACTGCATCTATTTATTCATTCCTGCATTTGTTGTTCCTCTTTTATTGAGAAAAACAATCAATGCTGAACCAAACAATCAATACCGAATCAACCAATCAATACCGAGTCAAACAATCAATATTAAGTCAAATAACCAATATTAAGTCAAACAATCAATATTGAGTCAAACAATCTATACTAGGTCAAACAATCAATACCGGGTCAAACAGTCAATATTGAAGAAGAAGAAGAAGAAGAAGAAGAAGAAGAAGAAGAAGAAGAAGAAGAAGAAGAAGAAGAAGAAGAAGAAGAAGAAGAAGAAGAAGAAGAAGAAGAAGAAGGAAAAAGGAAGAAGGAGAAGAAGAAGAAGAAGAAGAAGAAGAAGAAGAAGAAGAAGAAGAAGAAGAAGAAGAAGAAGAAGAAGAAGATGATGATGATGATGATGATGATGATGATGATGATGATGATGATGGAGAAGGAGATTACACACTGATGCCTCTCACTTTGTGCGAGTCTCTCTGTGAGTGTGTATGTGTGTGTGCACGCCCCCCCCCTCGCCGCTTCCCCCCCCCCCTCTCGGAAGTTGAGGAGTGATGGAATGCACACATGTCTGGAGTCAGCACGGTCACCCAGTGCGCTGGCCTGTGGGAATGCCTGGCACGGAGAGATGATGCCTGTCTGGTATTCCCTGAACGCAAGCCCAGACAGTGCACGGGAACTCATCACACGTTGTAGTGTTTGATATTCATGACACCATAGAACATCTTGGGTGCAAGCTGGGACCTCAGCGCCCGTCCCCACACAACACGCCCCCGCCCCAGACCACACTGGTACCTCGCGTCGTTACGATAGACGGCCATTCTCACACAATCTTACGATAGACAGCCATTCTCACACAATCTTACGGTAGACGGCCATTCTCGCACAATCTTACAATAGACGGCCATTCTCACCCAATCTTACAAAAGATGGTCTATCTCACATAATCTTACTATAGACGGCCATTCTCACCCAATCTTACAATAGATGGTCATATTCACGCAATCTTACAACAAACGGTCAGTCTCACACAATCTTACGATAGAAGGTCATTCTCACACAATTTTACGATAGACTGCAATTTTCACCCAATCTTACAATAGATGGTCATATTCACACAATCTTACAATAGATGGTGATTCTCACACAATCTTACGATATACGGTCATGTTCACTCAGTCTTACAGTGGATGGTCATATTAACACAATCTTCTGCGACTTCCACAGACCGGACACAAGAGAGCGGCGGTTGAAGCATGGGCGTAATTGACACTTCCACAGACCGGACACAGGAGAGCGGCGGTTGAAGCATGGGCGTAATTGACACTTCCACAGACCTGACACAGGAGAGCGGCGGTTGAAGCATGGGCGTAATTGACACTTCCACAGACCGGACACAGGAGAGCGGCGGTTGAAGCATGGGCGTAATTGACACTTCCACAGACCGGACACAGGAGAGCGGCGGCTGAAGCATGGGCGTAATTGACACTTCCACAGACCGGACACAGGAAAGCGGCGGTTGAAGCATGGGCGTAATTGACACTTCCACAGACCGGACACAGGAGAGCGGCGGCTGAAGTCAATTATAGTTTATACAAGTGTGCAAGGAAAGCCAGCTGAGCCACGGGACTCGGGATGTCACATCATCATCATCACCAAGTGCCCTGCTAGCTGGCGTAGGCGTTCATGGCTCTCCACAGATCTCAGTCTTTGGTGTGTTGGATCAACTCCGCTGCTGCTATTCCTCCGTGCCACCGTCTCAATCCGTCCAGCATCATTTCTCTTGGTCTGCCTCTGCCTCTCTTCCCTTCAATCTTTCCAGTTGTCATGATGTTCTCCAATGCCTCTCTTCTCATCACATGACCAAAGAAAGCTGTTTGTCTCTTTCTTATAGTTGTATATAGTGTTCTAGTTTCATTAGCCTCTTTCAGGCAATCGTT